>PVLA01002860.1:178138-242912 GCA_004027455.1 Hydrochoerus hydrochaeris
ATGGGACATTCTCCAAAATAGACCATATATTATCCCATAAAACATTCTTAAGTAAATGCAAAGGTATTGAAATCATACCATGCATAGTATCTGACCATAGTGCACTGAAATTGGAAATTAATGGCAAAAGAAATTGTAAAACCTACATAAATACATGGAAATTAAATAACAGCCTTTTGAACAACCAGTGGGCTACAGAGGAAATTAAAGAAGAAATAAAACTATACCTACAATTCAATGAAAATATAGAAAAAACATACTGTAATCTGTGGGATGCAATGAAAGCAGTCTTAAGAGGAAAATATATAGCAATAAACTGTCATATCAAGAAAACAGAATGAGCACAAATAAACAACCTAATGCTCCATTGCAAGTGTCTAGAAAAAGAAGAGCAAGCTAAACCCAAAGCTCATAGAAGAGAGGAAATTGTAAAGATTAGAGCAGAAATCAATGCATTTGAAACTAAAAAAACAATACAAAGAATTAATGAATCAAAAAGCTGGTTTTACAAGAGAATCAACAAAATTGACAAACCTCTAGCTAATCTTATCAAGAGAAACTAAGAAAAAACCCAAATTCATGCAATAGAAACTGAAAAGGGAGAAATTAGTACAGATCCCATAGAAATTCAAAAGATTATGAATACCTAGTTTGAAAATCTTTACTCACATAGAGTGGAAAACACAGAGGAAATGGACAGATTTCTAGAAACATATGAACTACTAAAGCTCAACCAAGAAGATATAGCAATTTTGAACAAACCAATATCAGCTATTGAAATTGAAAATGTAATTAAAAACTTACCAACAAAGAAAAGTCCAGGTCCTGATGGATTCACAGCTGAATTCTACAAGAAATTTAGAGAAGATTTGATGCCAGTACTCCTTAAACTCTTCAATGAAATTGAGAAAAAAGCAATCCTCCCTGACTCATTCCTGGAGGCAAGTATTACTCTCATACCAAAACCAGAGAAAGATGCAACCAAAAAAGAGAACTATAGGCCAGTCTCACTAATGAACATTGATGCAAAGATTCTCAACAAAATACTGGCAAATAGAATGCAGCAAATCATTAAGACAATTATACATCATGACCAAGTGGGGTTCATTCCAGGAATGCAGGGATGGTTTAACATATGCAAATCAATCAATGTATTACACCATATCAATAGAGCCAAAAACAAAAACCATATGGTCATCTCAGTAGATGCAGAAAAAGCTTTTGACAAAGTCCAACACATGTTCATGATAAAAACCCTTCAGAAACTCGGAATGCACGGCGTCTACCTCAACCTTATAAAGGCCATCTATGACAAACCAACAGCCAACATTATACTAAATGGACAAAAACTGAAAGCTTTCACTTTAAAATCAGGAACAAGACAAGGATGTTCACTCTCACCACTCCTTTTCAACATAGTTCTGGAAACACTAGCCAGGGCAATCAGACAAGAGAGAGAAATAAAAGGAATAGAGATAGGAAAGGAAGAAGTTAAATTATCACTATTTGCAGATGACATGATACTCTATATAGAAGACCCAAAAAACTCCACTAAAAGACTGCTAGAGGTAATAAACAAGTTCAGCAGTGTAGCTGGATACAAAGTCAATGCTCAAAAATCAATAGCATTCCTGTACACAAACAAAAAACTCACTGAGAGAGAAACTAGGGAAATATCGCCCTTTACAATAACATCTAAAAAAATGAAATACTTAGGAATCAACCTAACTAAAAATGTAAAAGACCTATATGCTGAAAATTATACTATGATAAGAAAGGAGATTGATGAGGATATTAGAAAATGGAAGGACATTCCTTGCTCTTGGTTAGGAAGAACCAACATTGTGAAAATGGCCATACTCCCAAAACTGTTATACAGATTTAAGGCAATCCTAATCAAAATACCATTGACATACCTCACAGATCTAGAGAAAACACTCCTAAAATTCATTTGGAAACAGAAGAAACCTAGAATAGCAAAGGCAATTCTAGGCCACAAAAGCAAGGCAGGAGGCATCTCAATTCCTGACTTGAAACAGTAGTATAAAGCCACAGTGATAAAATCAGCTTGGTACTGGCAAAGAAATAGACCTGAGGATCAATGGAACAGATTAGAAGATGCAAGCACAACTACGAAGACACTCAGCCATCTGATAGTTGTCAAAGGGGCTAAATATGTCCACTGGAAGAAGGATAGTCTCTTTAATAAATGATGTTGGAGAAATTGGCTCTCTACATGCTGAAAACTGAAACTAGATCCATGCATATCACCATGCACAAAACTAAAGTCTAAATGGATCAAAGACCTCAATATTAAAACAGAAACACTAAATCTACTGGAAGACAATGTAGGTAGAAGTCTTGGAGACATAGGGGTAGGCAGAGAATTCATGAACCAAATGCAAACTGCATGGGAAACACTTCAAAGAATCAACAAATGGGATCTCACATTATTGAAAATTTCTGCACTTCAAAGGAAATCACCAACAGAGTGAAAAGAAAACCAACAGAGTGGGAAAAAACTTTAACCAGCAACCCCTCAGACAAAGGACTAGTGTCCAGAATATATAAATAATTGAAAAACATCAATCCCCCCAAATTCAAAGACCCTCTCCAAAAATGAGCATCTGAGATGAACACACAGTTCTCAGAGAAAGATATACAAATGGCAAATAAATGCATGAAGAAATGTTCGCCATCAATGGTCATTCAAGAAATGCAAATTAAAACAGCATTGAGATTCCACCTTACTCTGGAAAGAATAGCTGCCATCAAATCAACTGATAACGAATGTTGGTGAGGCTGAGGGGAAAAAGGAACACTGTTCCACTGTTGGTGGGAATGTAGACTGGTGCAACCATTATGGAAATCCATATGGAGAATTCTCAGAAGACTAGGATTGGAAGCCCCATTCAATCCAGCTATCCCCCTCCTGGGCATTTTCCCCAAAGAACTGAAAAGTTCATATCACAGGGATATATGTGCACCAATGTTCATAGCTGCACAATTTGTGATAGCTAAATCCTGGAAACAACCAAAATGCCTATCAACTGCAGAGTGGATGAAAAAGATGTGGCATTTTTATACAATGGAATATTACTCAGCTATAAAATGGATGATCTTGAGGCCTTCATAAGCAAATGGAGACAATTTGAGTCTATCCTCATTAGTGAAATAAATAAGAATCATATTTATAAATATCATATTGTGTCTCTAGAGTAAAAAGTAAATAAGAACTACAAGTGTAATAAAACCAAAATATGTAATTGCTATGGTAAAAAAGAGAGGAAAAGAAAGTGCTCTTAGGGATATAACTGCATGTAAGTTTGAGTGTGTAAAATAGATGACCATATTGCTGAATCTTTGTTGGATCTTTGAGCAGAACTGTTTGTAGTCTGACTGTTTGAATATTTACTATGTACCCTTTAACTTTGTAACTTGAACAACTACATCCAAGATGACAATATGTAATTTACAAATTACTGATTTCTTTGTGGGCCTTTTTCTCATTCTCCTTTTTCTTTCTTTCTTTTAGAATTCTGTATTATTGCTACCCTTCTTTGTTTTTTTCTTCTCTAAAATTTTAAAAATGTATAATTTCTATTGCAAAAAGAAGAGGAAATAGGAAGCACTGTAAAAGATATAGCTGCATGTATGTTTAGGTGTGTGGGATTGATGACCATATTTCTAGGTTCTTATTGGATTGTTGAACAGATCTGTTTGCACTCTCACTGCTTTTAGTGTCCACTTTGTGTGCTTTAATCCTGTAACTTGAATAACTATTTCTAAAAGAACAATGTGTAATGTATCAACTTGTGATTTCTTGCTATTTATCTTCTTTTCTTGAAATTCTGTAATATTTCTACCTTTTTCCTGTTTTTTTCTCTTTAAATAAAAAAAGAAAAAAAAGAAATACTACTCCCTTATGAGTCCGTTTTTACCTTACAAAGCACTATGTTGTTCAGATTTGGGAAGTTCTTCCTTTTGGTGAGCTAAAGTAATTCATTAAGTTGCTTAAAAGATTATTTGCTGAGTGCCTAGGATGCTTCAGTCATGCTGTTGGCACTGATAAAGCCCTCACAGACCTAACAGTCTATTATAGCTTCTACCCAGCAATCTCAATTCTATATATCAGTACTAGTTCTGTATTTAAAAACTTCAGAGGGCAAATGAAACTAGATGTATGAATACAAACAATAACCAGTTGGAAACTATAATGAAAGAAGTTCCTGCTCATTATTTCCCATATATAAGATAGTTAAAAGGACTCTTAAGAAATTTTTAGGTCTAGTATAAACATAACTATAAAAATTTACTGAGAATCATAAAATATGGCTCAAATAAATGGAGAGACCTTCCTGGTAGGTAAGACTCAATGTTACAAAAATACCACTTCTCTACATATTAACCTAAAAATTTAATGCATCCTTAATTGTAATCACAAAGTGCATTTCTGTTTAGAAAAGTTATTATTTTCAAATACATCTGGAATAATAAATATATTTATATAGCATAGAAGGTTTTGAAAATTCAGCAGTATGAGAGAATGATCTATTAGATATTAAAATGAACCCTGAAGCTGAAATAATTAAAATAGTTAAGCTCAAAAGCCCAGTGGAACAACAGAAAGGCCAGAACATACATATACATTCACATGTAGACATTTTAAATTTACTGGTAAGGGTTGATGGTTTTAGGACAAATGGCTTTTCATCTAGGAAGAAAACCAAATCCCTACTATACCTTGAATCCATATCAAAACAAATTCATATTGGATTCTGAAGCACATTTAAAATTAGACAATTATTAAAGGAAGTATATTTATTTGAAAAACATGGGCTTTCTAAGAGATAAAATTAATCATGTAATACTTGAAATAGCTTATATTTATCATGATCCCTAACCTATTCCATCAAGTAACATATTTTAAAAGATACAGGTACTAGGGCTGGGGATTTAGCTCAGTGGCTTAAGCGCCTGCCTAGCAAGTGCAAGGTAGTGAGTTCAACCCCCAGAACAAAAAAAACAAAACAAAAAACAAAACAAAACAAAACAAAACCAAGTACTGACTTGAGAAGATTTATAGTCTATGTAATAGTCATAAGGTTAATTTTCTTAACAGAAAAACAGCAACTAAAATACAATATGACAAAGACAAGCATTTCAATGGGATAAAAAAGGAAAAAGCGTACAAATAGGTGACTGAACAAAGAAGAAACACTAATAAATAATGACATGGAATTGAAATGCTTTCTTTTCAGCAAAAGTATATTCATGTAAATCAGAGTGAAGTGGAACTTATTTCTCAGATTAGCAGTGATTAACACTGTTTGGGGTAGTGTGAAGATGTGTGTGAGTGATAGGAGCTCTGGCTGTATTGCTGGTGGGAACAAAAAGGACACCAATCTTCCAGATATCCGGACAGGTATCTCCAAAACCATAAAATTTTAGCCTTACTGTTAATCTGAATATTTTTTGAGGGGTAGTTATATAAATAAAAATTCTTACACCTAGTTATAACAACAATCATTTCAATAATATTAAAAATCATAAGCAATCAAAAAGTTGGTAGAATAAATTATGGCAAGCTCATATGATGTAGTATTGAATTTCATGAAAAACATTTGCTATAAATTTTTGAACTACAGAATCCAACTTACTTAAAAATTTGATAAGTACAATTATAGACATATGTATGTATGTATATATTTAGATGTAGGCATTTATTTGTGTATATATATTGATACACATAATATATAATTAGAGGTATACATCCAAATATTAACAGTAATTATTAATTAAGTCAGTAAGAATATAAATGATTCTAAATGTATTTCCTTCTGGGAATCTGCATTTTCTAAATTTTCTATAATAAACATGTATTACCAAAAGAGTATGAAAATGCATGCTATGTATTATAAAACAAGCTTTATTTAAGACAATAGAAATATTTTTCTTAAAAGAAATGTGAAAGAGAATCTATAGATTCATAGAATCTATAATAGGGCGAGGAAGGGGTGGCAGGCTTGGAATTCTGCATTTACAGAGTATGTCTTTGAGAACCCACTTGAAATGTCATTGCTTGGAGAATTCTACTGAGAAACAATTGCTTGTTGACAGAATGCTAGGACCTATAGGATGAGCTCTTAGAGAGTGTGTACAAGCAAGGGCCAGTGATTGCTGGTCACCTCTATAATTGCTCATAAACTAACAGCTCATTTCATCTAGTTTGCTATATTCTTCTGTTAACCATTTTAAAATATTTTATACATTTTAGCTTTTCATCATATTAGTCTACTTATGGACTTCATCATTACTTTGAGCTAAGCTGAGAGAGTTATATTTGATCCTGTACCCTAAGATTTCTTTGAAGGTTGATACAATAAATGATCAAATGAACAATGGATCTTCAACTCCCCTAAAATTAACTACATTTTCCATTCTGGCATTTAAGTCCCTTATATGAGAATGCATATGATAAATTCTTCTAAAATTTTAGTACCAGAAAAAAATGCTCATTTTAAAGTATATCTTCCTTATATAATGTTGTTTTATTCCTATATAACTCATCATATTTCTCTTTTGGCTTTCAGAAAGCATAGAGCTATATTTATTGCCAAGCTATAGCAACCAACAGCTCCCTAATTTTGCAGAAAAACTCTACCCCAAAACACATGAGTATTTATCTTCAACTAAAATGTCCCATGATATGCATGGCTTATGTTATGAGTTGTCACAAATCCAATTTGGAAATAGGCAAGGATTAAAAAATAAACATACATATATATAATATGGACAAGGCAGCCTTGGTCTTTGGCAATAAGAAATTCTTCCACCTAAAGTTTGGTTTGTATCAAGTGGTTATTAGGCATACTGCCTAAATCTGGAGTACTGCTTGGGAGTGAGTCTGTCCCTGGGCAAAGCTGTTGCCATTTGGGTCAGCCTGCAATGAGGCTCCTGCCTGCAATCATCTATCTTATATCTGGCTTCTTAGATTGTCTACACAGCATCCAGTGAGTGTATCAGTTTGAAAGGATGGTAAATGAGCAAAGTGCCAATAAATTAGCAATTGATACAGTTTCCCATGGATTATAATTTTTAAAGCACTTAATAGAACAAGATCTTATTGAAATAGACCTGGAAATCTGAAGATAATTTTCATACACAGACATGTATAATTCTTGGGCAACTGTGTGTGTAAGAGAACATGTGTATTAAAAAAAACCTCAATGGTAAAGTTAAAAAAAATTAGGTGCTTTAAGAGGTTTCTTCATCTTTCTGCAAGGTCAAAATTTATTCTAATTAGCAATAGAAAAAATAGATGGTTTTAGAACAAATTGAATGATGAATAAGTCACAGAATATGGAGAAACGAGAATAAAAAGTTTAAATCTCTACGATGTGAAAGGTTTATACACATTATTTCATTTAAGGGCTACAATAACATTTTTTTCTAGAATGTTTAAACTCTTTAGCAACCTCCTTAAACATGTGACAGTACACTAATACAACAGATTTTGTGTTGAAATAATTTGGATATAGGGCCCAGTGGGGTGGAATCTGGACATGTAGTCTTCTTTGTAGTGTTATTAGAATTGGCAGGGCAACTTTCACGTCTTTATGAACACCCTTGAATCTTGAGGGAAGTGTGGTCTCTTGTGCTCTGCAGTAAGTTGGATCAGCTGATTAGAGCCATAGGTTATCACCACCAAAAATGATTTGCTCTGGTTTTATTCATAGGAGAGCACAAACCAGTCATAGCTATCTTTCCACTCATTCAGATCTACCTGGTACTACTCAAATAGAGCTTTAAATCCCATTAACTGTTGGCTAAGTAAACAGGGGTTTCTTACTTAAAATCTTTTTTTAAATTAAAGAGATCATCTATTAAAGGTGACCAGCCAGTATCTGGTTCATGGTACATCCTCAAAGATATGTATATTATTATTATCATTTATTATTCAAACTTAAAGAAAAACCTCTTAACATGCAAATACCTAGGGAGACATACCTTGTTACTGGTTAACACTTAGTGGAGATTCTTACCACTAGAATATCGATTAAGATGCCTTGGGCAGAAAGGGTGTCAGAACTAAAGCCTCCGAGAAGCAGGGAATTGGGCTTTAGAGGAGAAATAGCTTTGACGTTTGCTGGGAGCCCCAGGGATGCTTCTTATATGAAAAACACCCAACGGTTGCTACCCAAGTGCAAACCTTCACCGTTAAAAAATGTAAACTGATTATGAAATCCAGATCACAGGATGCATTGTTCCTGGGTCCTTCGGACAGCTCAAGGCTTTGTGTAGACTTTTTGTGTAAGAGACACTGAATTGCAGACCCTTCCGGTTTACTTTGTTTTCTGACTGGTAAAGTGCATTCGCACCAGGCCTCAATACTGCTGCAATGGAGATGCCCACACCTGGAGAGGCTGCCCAGGCTGGACCACATAGCAGGACAGCTGCCACCCTCCTCTACAAGGCCTATGTGTGTCCTTTCACATGGAGCGGAGACTTCTTATGTCATCTGTCACCACCATAAATCAGTCACTTTAATATCCTCTCTTTTCCAGCAAGGATAAAAGAGTATTCTGAAGATATCTGTTATTTTGTCCTAAATGGATGAATTATTATTATTTCTCCACAGGACACCCAGGAAAGGCCTTACTGATACAAACATTCATATTCACTATTCAGGAGAGAATTTATTTAACCTCCTGCTGAGTCAGGGAGGAGTACACACACCCAGAGATGGAAACACAGTTGACACATCTAATTCTCAGTGCATTGTGAAGTACTGACCTGTTAGGCCGGCAGCCTCAGCAGACAGGAAGGCACTCCAAGAAAGGAGGAAAAACAAGCCTGTTTCCAGCATCGGGAACTCACACAGTTTGGTGAATTTGGTCAAGTGACAAAGAAGTGTTAAGGGAAGCAAGCCTCTGAAAGATAAATCTCATTGTTGATGGAGATAAACTGAGCTGATAATAGTTTTGAGTTGAAGATGATTGATTCTCAGGCCTGACTAGAAGGATGTCACTCTCCATGAACCCTACTAGAAAGACCACAGTGAGTTCCCTGCTTTGCTGAGGGACAAACATGCCATAAAAATTCAAACCTGCATTCATATTATTTTTTTTTAAAGATGCCTACTAAGAGTGTAAAACTGTGGTACCAAACCTCTTGAATTTGGCCTTAGCCATGCATGTGTGCTCCTAAGAGAACTGTAGCAGATTTAGGAAAACAAAGTGGGTGTGGTTGGAATCAGATGCTGGACCTGTCAGTATGGAAGGCAGAGCTGCTTACTGTGTGTGGGGTGGGGTGAGGTCAGTGCAATCTGTGTGCGGACAGCACTTAGAGAAAAAAATAGGATCAGGAGAAGAAATTACATTCTGTGACAAAGGACCTTCCCATTTCCCCCTGATATAAGTAGAATGCAGGAGGAAAAGTTTTATTATTTCTAGGTTAGACAAGATGCCTTTGGGCAGTAATGATTCATTCTGACCAGGATGACACTTGGACAATAGTCCATAAATTGCAAATATGACAAAGGGATAGTAGCCCAAGTTGGACAAAGAAAGGGTTATGAGGAAATGATTGGCCGTATGGGATTGGTGAGAAAGGATTATATGTAATTTTGTCCAGATTAGGGATAAAATGCCCTGACAGATAAGGAGATGTGATCATGTTGCATTTTTATGCTTCTAGAACAAAATTTATAGCAGATTCCATATTAAAAGATGTTTAGCAGCAGGTCAAGGGAGCAAAAACATGACTCCCAGCATGGAATATCTGGGTCTAATTCTTGGCTTCACACAGTCACTGGTTGTGTGATTTCTGATCAGTATATTACCCTTTCCACCATGAACTGGTAAGGAGAATAATGCTTGTTCCCACAGTGTGGAGAATGAAGTACGTTAAAACTGTCATGCAAAGTTTTAGGAAGCACAGAACACCTATGGGCAGAAATATCACTGGGATTATGGCTTCTGGAAGCTGACTTCACCTGGATTCCGATTCACCTGGACAGGTGTCTTGGCCTCTATGTCTCTGATTTACATTGGAAAATGGGAATAACAATAAAATCTATATTGTCAGTAATATGAACCAGTTGATATGTGCTGAATATACAAAATGATGCTTACCATACAATAGGTGACATCCCACATTTTCTATTGGCGATTTAAATTAATGTTTTTGGTAAAACAACTTTATAGAAACAGAATCTGTATATATCTGGAGGCAATTTTTCACCTGGAAAAAAAATGGGCTGCCCTGAGGCCCCTTTTCATTACCCCTTCTTGTTAGTTTTAGAGAAGTCTTGCTAGTTCAGAGAGAAACCTGAATTCTCTCTCCAAAGTTGTTTTAAAGGGAAAGTCCAGGCCACTGCAAGTAACAGAATATCAATGGACTATAGAGCATTCTCCTCCAGAAAACAGTTTGATTCTCAGTCAGCCCCCAAGTGCAGAGCTTGGTGCCACTATCTGAGATCACCTCAGCATAGAGGAGACATGGAGGGAGCCGCAGTACACGCTGTCTCCTTCACAGCTTGCTCATAGAGTAGGTTTAGGGCCTCCAAGTGCCGCGTTATTGGTAATGCTCCTGTGACTGAGCTCTGTCTCCCCACCACTCAACTCTTATGTCTCTATCCTTTCTTCTAGATCTGATCCAATGTCCTGGCAGACTTCCCATTTCTAGGAATGTTTTCCTTCCCTTATGAGCCTGTTTATTTCTATTCAACACCTTCAACTCATACCAGGCAGAGAAGAGTTCCAGTCTCAATTTGTCTACTGCCACACTCTGTGGTGCTGAACAACCTAGTTTGCAATCTTGGGCCTGAAATGTCTTAACTGTGTGCATTAGTGAAGTTAACCTTAATGGTTCCAGTTTCATCACCTATAAAATTAGGATAATAACAGTATCTACCTGTAGTGTTCTTGTAAAACCTGTCTGAGACAATCCATGCAAAACAATTATAGCAATGGCTGGTACATGGCTAAGTTCTAGAAAATGTTAGATGATATTATAATCATGCTCACTGTGACTGATTTGTGACCCAGAGTGAGCTACTAAACCTGCATAAGGCTCAGTTTCTACACGTGTAAAGTGAGGATAATAAGTACCTGTCTTACGGTTGATTCAAATGCAGAGGTGCCCAGAAAATTCCTGGAACATACTAGACAGTCACTATATGTTCCTATCATTATCATTGTTATTCATAATATTCTAAATAACACAATAACTCCACCACAATTCTACCTAATGGTTAAGAAGTAGTGATTAAGAGTATGATCTGCTCTTGATTCTTACTCTGGGTTCACTTGTTGGCTGCATGAACCTGGCAATAATACCCTTTCTAAGCTGCAGTGCCCAATAAAAGTAGTATCTGACAATAAGGTCTCTGTGAAGGTTAGGTGTAAAGGAAGTAGCAGAGGAGCCTGGCATATCGTGAGTACTGGATAAGGTCAATTTTGGATGTTGGAAGCCAGCCTTACATTTTTTGGCTTACTTTATCTCTGCCAATGGAGGTTCCATTCTCTAAGGGTTACAGGAAAAAATTCTGGAGTGATCTTTGACTTCCTTTTTTTTATCTCTAATAAACAACTAGACATTGGTCTCCTTCCTGCTGCTTCCTCCATAGTTTATCAATACCATTTGCCTCACTTCTAATCCCCTTCTTCTGACACACTCTATGTAGCAGATATGTTTTAAACATGTGACTGCCAGGGTGTCCGTCTTCTGAGCAGAACCCTTTTGCGGCTAATCGTGGACTACAGAAAAAAGCTCAGATTCTTATGAAAAAACCTCAAAGGATTCCACAAGCTGACTTCATCTGCTGTATGCCTCATCTTCTATTTCTCACCAATCAGAGCTCACTGGTCCTCTCAGGCACTTCTGCTGCATGCTATAATAGTCAGTCCCACCTCTACTAATTAAAGGATACCACTCTGCATATAAATACTGCTTGTCAAATTATTTTCAGAATAATACAGTTGGCTAAGGCTCTATTGGTCCTTTCTAGACAAAATGGCCTAATTTTTATGATCCTAATGACTTCCTCAGCTCTTATTTTCTCTCTCTCTCTCTCTTTCTCTCTCTCTCTCTTTCTTTTCTTCTTCTTCTTATTGGTACCAGAGATTGAATCCAGGATCTTTGCTCTGAGTTATATCACAGCCCATTTTAAAATTTTATTTATATTTTTGAGACAGTGTCTTAGGCTGAGCTTGAATTTGCAATCCTCTTGCCTCAGACTACCATGCAAATTAGGGAATTACAGGAGTGCATCATTATACCTGGCTTCATCTCTGAATTTTTATAGTAATTTATGTGAACTTTAGCATTAATTTTCTAACTCTTAATATAGAGCTTATTTCTCCAAGTTTGTTAGTCACTGAGGCTAGAGACAATGTTTTACTCATCTTCTGACTCCTTGTAGATACTTGAAGTAAACATGAACTTTTTAGCAGTTGCATAGTGAATCTCTGAGCAAATTCTCATGGAAAAAGTCCTCCAACTTTACTTTCTTTGTCACAGTCTTGGCAGACTCCCTCCTCTTCTTTTCCCTGAGGTCTTCAGCCCTTGTTTTTTTGCTCTGCCTCTTCTTTCTGACTTCTACTAAGCCTGCACCCTTGACACTGGCCCTCTGGATTATCCTCCTCAATTCTGACTTCCTTTTGCCCCCCACTCAACTACTCTATGTAAATACCATACTGGACCAGCCTTTTTCTCTGATTAAATCCTGTAGGAACCCAACTCATTCTCCCAACTCCCCCCAAAAAAAAGAGGAAATTCAATGACAGAGTTACCCGACTACAGAAAACATCATTCCTACATCGCTCCCTGGTTCCCTTCCACGACGTTGTAGATGTCATTTAAGTCCACAGTGATCTTTGGCTACTGACCCTATGACTTAGTGATTAGCATAGCTTAAAAATTAGGTTGAGCATACCCAATGTATTACCCCTCCAAAATCTAATCTTCTTTTTTTTTTGGTATTGAGAATCAAACTCATGACCTCATACTTGCCAGGCAAGCATTGTGCTGTTGAGCTATATCCTTGGCTCACAGGCAATCTAATCTTGCTCTTGACCTTGGATCTTCAATTCTTCTTAATTCTAGTCCAGGAATCCTGACATTCCCTGTCCACCCCTTTAATAAGTGGCAATTATTTAAGAGCTGTTTATATTCTAAGATCAGATATCACCAACAGGGCTAGAATTGACCTTGGACAAGACCAAAACAAAACAAAAAAATCTGATCCTGTCTGTTGATGGTTCCAAGCTCTGTCTCCTAGAATCACTCAGAACTAGGATAGCTTTAACAATATGTATCACATTTGAACCAAAGTGCCTTGCCATTTCCACCTTGGAGGTTTTTCATCATCAGAAACATTCCATGGACACTGTCCACTCTCCATACACAAAGGATATCAGTGCTGTGACAACAGCATATGCAGACCCCATTGCAAATGAGCCGGTGAAGATCCCCAGGAAATTCCCCACAGACTGGAAGAATGCTGCAGTGTCAAATGCATTTGGATTCTCCTTGGGACTGTAAATGGATATGGAACTGAAAAGACAAGAGGAGGCAAGTTAGTCAGTGACTTCCACCTTACATCTCTGTCAGAATTCCCCACTTGCATTGGGAAGAGGCACCCTTTCCTGTAAAATTGTGTGCCATTTGGATGAGCTGAGAGGAAAAACAAAGAGGGGAAGAAGTAGAGAAAATAGAAACTTTTCCTTTACTTATAGCCTAATCCCATGGTATCCATATGTTGGTGCCAGTCAGTAAACATTTTTATATTGGAAGGGTCATAAAGAATATTGTTTCTGAGCACACTAGGCATTAAAACATGGTAGGTGTATAAGGAATCTGCTGAGAAGATAGATAACTGAATTATTTAGTGCCATATGTCTTCAGTGCTGTTATATATTCACAAATGTTCCTGATAAAAAGTGCACTTTTATGGCCTGTGCACAAATGGGTGATACAAATCACAGCATGCACAAAATATTCTGCTGTGATCTTGTCATAAACCACAAAGCATTCCTCCTCTTCAGTGCAAACCTTCAGAAACAGAGCCCTGGTGGCACTTAGAATATCACATTAACCCCTGGGGAGAGACAAAACCTTTATTTGTCTACAAAAACAAATGGTAGCAGCTGCCCAAGGTCATCTTTTATACCCCTATTCTGGTGGCTGCCAACAGACTTGTTCTCATGGAGAAAAATCAGCCCACCAATAGGCAGTCTGTTCGCTTAAATATTTTCGAGTATTTGCTTTTATTTATTTATTTTTTTAAGAGCAGGATCCCAAATCCCAGAGTGTTAATATGAAGGATAGCTATGTCTTATTTAAAGAAATATGAACTCCATATTGTAGCATTAAAATAAGCAGATGTGTTAGAAACAGTTGCTTTAGGGAGACTCATGAGGTAGCACTTTAGATTTTTCATTTTTTGCTGGTTTTACTTTAACATGGGGTCTTTAAATCTAATCAGGAAAATCAAGAATTTAGCAAGGGATTCTGGAAAAGACTTTGTAGTGGTGTGGAGCACAAAAAGCACACCAGACATGCTAAGATTAGATTGGATTTACAGAGATGTAACTGAATCTTTTATGCTTGGATGATTAGAGCACTTTAACTCTATGACCTGACTTTTTGCAGCTAGAGACTAGTTTAAGGGAGACAAGGGGAGAGGATTTCAATTCTCCTCTGGAAGATATATGGCATAAAGAAGGTAGTTTTAAATGTTCTGAGTTTTTCCCTGGATGTCTTTAAACCCCTGAAGTAGGCCAAACACTTCTGCTTTGATCCTGTAATTGGATAAGGAAGATAAATGTAGATCTTGAATGGAGCTCCAAAATGTATGCGAGAAAAGAACTGCCTTTGAAGTGTTTCTTCTTTCTGTAAAGTATTATGGTTTATAGCAAAAAAGAAGAAGCAATTCCATATCTGGGGTCTTTGTATCTGCCAGTCTTGGGGAAATGTGTAAAATCCCATGGCCCTTAGGAAACCTGGTATTCAATGCTGTGAAGTTCCCGGGGTTCCCTCTGACCAATTTACCAGCCTGTTTCTTCTTTCAAATGAGAAACAATGTCATACAAAAACACTTTGTTTCATTTTTCCTTTCAAACAAAGCTTTTTGCACAGTAATAGGGCTTTGTAAATAACTCTGAAATTACTGGGGCTGCTACCAGTAGATCTGACCCATAGAACAGGCATCTTTTTAATCTTTACCCCCAATTCCACATTTTAGAAGTGGCTAAGCCCAGTGGCTTAGTTATTTTTCTCATTGCTGATACTAAATACCCAACACTCAAAGTTAAAGGAGGAAAGGTTTACTTTGTTCATAGTTTGTAGAAGTTTCAGTTTCTAATCGGCTGGTTCCAAGGCTGGGTGGCTTGGGACAAGGGCATTGGAGAAGAAACAGTTTATGGGAGGCAGAAGACAGCAAGCGAGTAGAGCACAGTAGCCCACTTTCTGTCCCTTGTCCTAGCCAGGCTACTCACCCTAATCCTAATGGCCACCATACCCTTAATCCTAATGCCTTTAATCCTATCATTGCACCCAGCATCACACATCCTATATCCAGCCACCTCTAAAAAGCCCCACCTATGACCACGAGGCTTTGCAGGACATCTAGACACAAGTCTTAATACCCAGTTTCTGGAACCTGGAGCACTACCATTGCATAATTTGACCTTATCCTATTATCTTTGTTTATGTAATGCTTTTCTTCAAACCAACTCATTTTTACTCTTATTGCCAAAGCTTTTCTTAAAGAATATCTATGAAATCGTAAGTTGAATGCACTAAATAATATGTCATTTTAGTAGATGCGAGAATATTTGAAAAAGTTCACCTAAACTCATCTGGGTAATCTCATGGATCTGCAGTTTGTGCTTTCAGAAATACTGTTCCCTTTTAGCCCACCTAACAGCACATTCTCTGTTCTCTCGACTTTGTACCATTCCCTGTGGGATTTGGGTCGACTAAAGAGAGTCTTAACTGCCCTTGAGCCACAGAGACTGTCCATTGGATCTGTGGGACCAAAGTTTTCCCAGGATGTATATTCTAGGCACAAGGTGCCACAGGCAGGCCGGGAAGGGTAGAGAGAAGAAAAGCATAATTTGACCCAATAAACATTTTATTAACAATGCACATACACATGCACATCTAGGCAAACAGTTCTAGTCCCAGTGCTGAGTGTGACATGAGAGATACATATTAAATGGTGTAAAGGAGGAAAGGGGCACTATTTTAGAATAAAGGATATGACATTTGAATAAAGTATCAAAATCAACAGATAGTGATGTAGAAAGGTATTTCAGGCCATGGAAAGAGTGTAAAGAACAGCAGAGAGTCAGGTAGATGCAGAGCAGGGCTGTGTGGTTACGGCTAGGACCCAGGGAGCATGAATTGGGTGCAAGCAGAGGGGGAAGTGGGGAAGGCAGCATCACTTAGAGCCTTCAATTCCATGTTAAGCATATACAAAAGTTCTTACGTTTTCATAATATTTAGTCTTGCATACATACATTATAAGTTTATTTAGTCGTATTACTGTGAATTAAGCAGGGCTGGTATTTTTGCTCTCCTCCTTTTTCTCTTTTTATAAAATAAAGAATTAAGGAAAAGAGAAATTTGGATCACATAACTACTGATTTATGAGAAATGTAGATTTCTTGTTTCTTCCTTTAAAAAGCTATCTTTTGGGGAGAATAAAAAAGAAGCCACATAAGGACAGTGGAGTAACATTGCTGCACGGACTTTAAGAACAATAGGAGTTCAGGACTAGAGCCTTAATTTGTATGCCTTGGAAGGAGCAGGGATCTGAGTGTGGTGCGCTAAGCACTAGCAGGAGACTCGGGGCTCCTCACAGAAATGTACTTTCAGGTCTGCCTTCCACTTCCAGACTTTAGGCTTTTCAGGGTCAAGCCTGGGTCATGGTCCTCTCTGTTTGCCCAGAATAAAGTGTGGTGCCTGGCATATGGCAAGTTATAGAAAGGCTGATTCAACAGAGGAATATAGTTGGGAAATAGGAAGAAAAAAGGAAGCAATTCAGGCAAGAATAAGGCAATCAAAATGAGTTATCACTCACAAGACTTTTATTGTGCATGCTTGTGTTTGAGTATTTTGAGGTTATCAATCCACCCTTATTTGTGCCTCTTTAACTAAAGATTTGACACCTAGTGGCTGCATGGCCTTAGACAAGTCATTTCAACACACTCAGAATAAGTTTTATCATTTTTAAAATGAAGATTATAATAATACTTATGCTCCAGAAATGTTGTGAGGATATGAGTCACATTTAAAATTTTTGTTTTCCAGGTGGATTCCAGGGCCATTCACTGACTGTATATTGTGTATACTCAAACTAACACCCACTGAATGTTAATCATCATTATCATTGTCATCCTGCTACAAATTTCCACAAGTCTCACAACTGGAAACAGAGTGTGCTGAATTAGTCCTAGATTCCAACTGGGCTGAGGAGTGTGGCAGCCCTCCTCTCACTCCAAACTTTGTGGTTCCCCTAGAGAGGAACTAGTCACTTTTGCACAGGAACAGAAGTAAGTTTACAGACAGAAGGTACCTGGCAGGCATCCCAGGGAAATGGCTGTAGGAATGAACCTAAAGTGTTCTGATATTTATCACAGAACTCTTGATTTAGTGCATTAGGAAGGGAAGAAGTGTCCTCAGCAGGCTGGGTAGGGGTCTGCCCCAGGAACAAGAATAATCCTGGACTCAGCTTGAGCTGCATTCCAGCAGGTTTAATCAGGGCTGTTTTGCAGGCAATGACCCCTGGCTTCTGCTGAGAAATTTGGCAAAGGAGAACTATGAAGGATGCATCTCTCTGTACTTCCAGCATTTTAGAGAGTTGTTCATTTAGGCCAGTGGTGGCAAACCTATGGCTTACATGTCACACAAGTCACTTAGAGCCCTCTCTGTCAGCATGCAAGCCAAGTCACCTCAGCAGCTGAATATCAGATAATGGTTGTTTTTTTGAAAACTGAAACTTTAGTATTCAGGTTCAGTGGCAGTTTGGGCACTTTGAGATAAATAAGTAGGTTTTGGGCTGCAGTTTGGGAACTTGGTCTCTAAAAGGTTTGCCATCACTGCTGGTAAGACTCATCTGTCTAGGCTCTGGTTTATTCCAGGTACAACACAAGCCTCTGGGTTTGGGAGCAGAGACTTCAGGGACTGGGGGCTGGACATAGCCTAGCATTTGGATCACACATACAGAGTTTCCAATTTCAACTTACAGGGTAAATAAAATTGTTCCAGCAGTTTAGCCCTTTGGATTTATCCCCTGTGCCAAGGAAGATGCTTGAACCATCAGTGGTTACAAATGCTGGAGGGGGGAGAAGAGGAGTAAGTGAATGTTAACCTGGTGCAGTGCAGTGCAGTGGCTGTTCTTTGGGACAATACAAGAGGCACTGTTCATAACACAAGCAGATGAGGGTGGATGTATGATCTGGAAAGGAATCATATCTGGAAAGGAATATTTAAGTTGGTTGGAACCAGTATCTTTGAAAATGATATGACCAGAAATACACAGTAGTGTTTAAATATTCATCTCATAACTTGGAAATATATACAGGTTATTGATTTGTCCTGTTCCTGAACAGATTATTCAGCAAAAACTAGTTTGATGACAATATTTTGTATCCATACTCAGAAATAACTGTGTGCATTATCTTTTACCCAAAAATTTTAAAATGAAATATCCTAAATTCTGTTAATGAAAGCAACACTGATTATGATCCTTTCGTTCAGTGCACCATCTAAGACTCACATACACAATCAAGAAACCAGTATTTCTCAACACAGTTTTTTCTCTATGTGATGTGTCTGAGAAGTATAGACCTTGCAATTTAAGAAGTTCAGAGGGCATAGAATCTGAATTTGAAACTGGGTGTATATCTTGCTCAGCATAACTGACTGTGTGACCCTGAATAAGTTACTTAAAATATCTGTCCCTGAATTTCTATAAAATGATAATAGACACCATATAGGCTTGTTATGGGAATTAAATGAATTAATGTTTTTTGAGGCATTTGAAATAATATATCACACTTGGAGGGAACTGGATACTCATTTCTTCCAGTGGCCTCTTCTCTATTTCTGTCCCTCTGCCCCTCTGTCTCTCTGTTTTGTTTTTTGCATTGCTCAGATCTGACAGAAGTTTTTTGAACCAGATGAAATGTGAGTCCACACCTCAACTCAAACAGAACTAGGGCTTCTTCACTTGTCTCTCATCCTCTGAATGACTTGTCACTAGTTCAGATCTCTAGAGGAGAGGGATAATTTGATCATAAAAATTGTTTTGTGCCAAGCATTGTATGGCATATAGTAAATGCTTAATAAGTACTAGTGATGAAATAGGAGAGGGTTGGAAAAGAGGGAAAAGTAAGGAAGGAGAGATGTGAGTGAAATTATGCTAGAGTGAAAATAGGACAACACATAAGGAGATTATGAGACTATAGATTTTACTGAGACTGCCACTGGTGTCATCCCCTCTGTGAATTGGACCAACTTCCCAATCTGGGCCCTCCTGAGTTATCACCATCCTGATTATCATTTCCCTCCAGGTCTCTAAGTTTCTAGCACCATCCACTCCTGTTACTCTTTACTGTTACTCCTAAGATATTTTGCGACACAGTTACAGACACTACCCAACCATCTAATAACCTCAGACACCCAGGAGAGGTGCTTCCACCCAACATTCTCCCCTAACTGGTCTTCCCAACTTTATGGTCTTCTTGCTCAGTAGAACACACTTTTTTCTATTCATTAGTCCACTCTTATCTCCATCATAAACATGAAATCAATATCACTTGAGAGTTTACAAAAATAAAGTGTTAAGTGAATATGTTGTATTCCTTTCAAAATTTCCATGTGATTAATCATTAAAGAAAAAATGAAAAAATAATTACTATATCCAAAGATATACAAAAGAACCTTGTATTTTCTCTGCCAAATCTTTAATCCCTAGGCAAAAATTTTCTAACTATTGGCAGCAGTTCATTGAAGAGTCCCTGATTAGCTGGGAAATAAATATGAAACTTTTTTTTCCCCAATTACTGCTTCCAGCTGCATTATATTGAATCCCCCTTTGTGCTGGGTAAGTAGTTCCATTAATGATGTCTTGGTAAAACTCCATTATTCAATTTCTTCCAGTGATTAAAACTTACTGCAGACCAGCTTAAAACTTAAATCTTCAAAGCAGATTTCTTTTTCTCCCTATAGAATATTCCAGGGCATCGGTAGGATGACTTGGAAGGACAGAGAGGCAGTGTATTCCCTTTCCTCCCACTGAGGTTCTCATGCCTTCTGGTGTTAGCCGATGGAGTGAGGTGCCTAATTCTTGTCAGTAGTGGGTAGGGATCCCTGTCTTAGAGACTCGAGATGGTGACACCTCTGTTTGTTGAGAATTGCCTCACATGGCCCACTCAATTTTCTACCTCCTCTGCCAACTAAACACATTTCCAGCTTGTTTCCATGGTTTGGATTAGTGGTCACTTGGGCAGATCAGTGGCTCTTGATTTTCTCTTGACCACTAGTTCCTCAACATGGGATTCCCCTGAGCACCTTCCAGGCCATGAAGCAAGCTAACCCGACCTGCTCCCCAAACACACAAAACTGGGAGCCTTCAGGTCCTGCTTCACTGGCTCTGGCTTTCAGAACAGACAGAGGTGGCACCAGTCCTGTGTTGTGGGGAAGCCTGTACTCTAAGGAGCCATCCATCTCCAGACTCCCTTTGAGACAGCTTCCCCTTGGGGACTATACAGCAGCCTCTGCCTCCTGGGTGATGCCAGTGGTGTCTCTTTCATTTGGCTGACCCCAAACACTACACATCCTCTGAAGAAGACTCCCCATTCCCCTGCCTCACTCCTCAGGAATGAGGCTGATCATAAACTAAGCCAGGTAGGATGTGTGTGATCCTCACTGCAGGGGAATCCTGTTCCTCTTTGTAATGTGGAGCCACGCAGTGATACTCTTTGCTTTCAGCTGTAATCCTTAACCCCAATCTGGAAAACAGAAAAAGTCCCCTGGGATGAACACATCTTGTGACTTGTGACATAATATCAGGGTGCTTTCAGTTTCTTGTCTCCCTATCTATAGTAGCCCTGCCATTCTACATTCTGAGACACATTTTCAGGAGCCACACAACACAGAAGGGCAATGAAAATCCGTAAAACTTGCTGCTTTGTTCAACTCAGGTGTCATAGGCAAAAATCAAGCTGAAGAAAAAAAAATTACAGTGCTATTTTGTATTTAAAAATCCTTTTTGATTAAAAAAGTGCAGAGAAGAAAAAGAAACAAGTGGATCCTTATCTATTATTTATCTTTTAATAACTGCATCAACCTGCCCTTTCTCAGAGAAGTTGCTTAATTATGAATAAGGAATTGATTTTTATGGGGCCAAGAATTGTGTGTACACATTGGAATTCATTCTGGCATCTGCCTGCCCATTATTCTGGCTTATGTTCTGCCAAAGGCTGATGAAGCTCTGTCAGGAGAACTTGCTGTAAAACATAATGACTTCAGGAATTGGGGGCATTCCAGGCACCCTGGGAGGTTAGAAGAGCTCTTTCTTAATAATAAGAGATCCTGGCCAGAAGTTCACTCAGCTTGAGTTAGAAGCTCCACCTTTCCAAGGGCCAGTGGCCCCAATGGCCCTGCAGAGTGGAGAGCTGTGCTTGGGGAGGCACATTCATTAACTCTTTCAGCTTCTGGAAGACCATTTAATGACTGCTCACTACTAATCCAAGTTCATACTCACAGACTGACTTTCCAAGTCCTTGACAAATATCCTTTTGCTATTTTGATGTCAGGATAAGACAAAAAAGACAAGGAGAATTCTGTGAGAAGTATAAGCTAGTATATCAGCACCAGAAACAGTCCAATCTCAGACTGAATTGATTTCTTCCATCAGCAAATATTTATTAAATGCCTACAGTGTTCAGACAGTGCTCTAAGTACTAAAGACACTGTAGGAATCAAAACATTAGCATGGACCTCACGTTCTTTGCATGTCGGTGGAGAAGACAATGAAATAATGAGCTGAGCACATACATACATGATTTAATGATAGCATCCAAAAGGAAAATAGAGCAATGTGAGAGGCTGGAGTGAGGAGTGGAGAGAATCTGCTTCAGAAAGGCTTCTCTGAGAAGGATGACTCGGTGAAACCCTGAGTGAAGGTGCTTTGTGAGCTTTGAAACAGCTTGCTCAGCGGGTCTCAGAGGTACAAGGGGCCCAGAGTGGCTGGGGGGAAAAAAGTGCAGAGACAGGGTGATAACCTGAGGCTGAGGCCCCAGGTCTCAGTTGTCTGGATGCTGTGCCTGAAGGAGGCCACAGAGGAAGACGAGGGTGAAGAGGAATAAGACCACAGGGAAGAACAGAGTTTAGGGGGTTGATAGATTTAGAAGGAAATACTGCTGTGAAGGTCAGAAAGGTGGCCGTGCAGAAAAAGGGCTGACCTTATTCTTCCCAACAGGCAAGACAAAGTCCAAAAGTTAAAAAAAAAAGTATAAGGGGATAATCTAGCTTTATACTTTCCTTCAAGAATTCCTAGTTCTTAGCTCTGAATGAAAATGGATGGGTTCTGTAAGAGGATGGTGAAAAAAAAAAAAGGTTGGTGAAGTCTCTAGTTGGAGATGCTTAAACATAGAATATGTCACTAACCAGGACACTGTGGAGGAAATTCCTGCATTGGGCAGTGTGACAAAGTGACCCCCCTACTTGCTGCTTTCCCACTTCTTCCTGATCTACCAGACAGAGATGTAGGATGTACTTAGATTCCTGTGTTCACCCAGATCCTGACAATGAAAATGGCTGAGTGTGCAGCCAGAAAGGAGCATTACTTCAACAAAGGATGCAAGGAAGGTGCCCATGATTTAGGTCGGAGCGCAGTTAATAATGACATCAAGAAGAGTTACAAATTTCACCACAGAATAAAGCCTTTGACAGTTTCCTAAGTGGCTCTGGTCCATTAAGTTCCAGCTCTAAGGTGACAAAGAGAACTCTGAGTTTAAAACTGGTTAAAAGGGAAGCAGAGTTAAGGGAGGTTTGTTATGAATTATATGTGCATTTTCTTTAGAAGGAGATCTTAAATTACTTTGCAATTTAGCCTGAAAAGGCTTGTCAGAACTGAATTAGTCTGTGGGCTTTGAGAAATTTTCTCTACATCTAATATCGAAAGTGATTTTGAGATATTACTAAAGATAAAAGTAACTTGCAAATACTGTTCTTCTTTCTTTTTCTTTGTATTTTATTCCTGAAAGAGAAAGAATTTGAGTCCTGTTACTTCTATGAGCCTGAGAGAGAGACAGAGAGAGAGAGAGAGAGAGAGAGAGAGAGAGAGAGAGAGAGAGAAAGAGAGGAGACTGATTCTCATAGTCTAATGGGAATTACTATCCTTTCTCCAACTTTTCAACTCTTTTATACTCAGTAATGAGATCTTAACTCCAAAGAGTGCTATGATATGTGAAACTTTTAGTCATAATAGATACAAAAAGATGTAGAAAAGTAGGTTAATAGCCACTAAAGATGGAAATCAAGTTAAAATTGAAATATAATAAAAAAAAGATACAAGTAAGACCAAATATTAATCCCTAAAATTGAAAATTCAGAAAAGGGTCATATTCTCTGCTTTGGCCTTACTAAGCACTCAAAATATTTACTATTCATGCTTTACCATTCCTACACAGCATCTGCTATGTATCAAGCATTATACTAAATATTTTTATAAGCACCATCTCATTTAATCCTCACAGTAACCCCCTTAAAGTAGGTGCTACTATTATTTGCATTTTATAGATGAGGAAACTATGGTTTAACAAGATTAAGTAATTTCTATGTATTACATTACATTTCATCCATTCAATAGTTTAATAAAAGTATTCTCATTTTAGAATGAGACAAAAAGACTTAGAGAGATTAAGTCATTTACCCAAGTTAACTAGGAAGTCAATGAAATATCAGATATTCCATTTATGCCTCCCTGGTTGAAAGCCTGCAACAATATAGCCTGAGAAAAGAATGCCCTGAATCCATCACCTGCCTGTGTTCACAAAGCACTCACAGGACGAAGACCATTCAAGGGAGTTGAAGATATGAGGGCTCTAAGCCCTCACTTGCAAGAAGAAAACTGCATTAATTAAAGTACTCATTTCAATATAAGAGTGTTGCTGACAATCAAGTGTTATTTATAGGCTAGGATTTCTTGATGGAGACCTCTCTTCTATTTTAAATAGGTTTTAATATAAATCATATCCCATATGTCTTACTAATATCAGCCCAGAACTTTCGTCCTATTTAGTTGTTTACTATGTCCTCACATGTGGTGACTACTGCCTCTGTATGGTGACTAATTGTCTGAATCTCAGTGTTTGCATCTGAAAAATGGTGATGATTTTGTCTTTTTCACAGAATGGGGATTAAATGAGTGAATATTTATGCAGTGTTTAGCACAATGACTAGAACATAGAAAACATTCCAAAGATGTTAGTTGTTGCTATTATTGATGTTGCTATTGCTCCTTATGTTAACATTATTGTTGGAACAATTACTATATATTTCACCATTATCTTCAAAAGAAATTAATAAAGACCAAACTCTATTGCTAAGAACATGGTGGCATTTAGGAACTCCAATTAATGTGTCAGAGTCTTTTAGAACTCTTCAGGGTAGAATGAGCAATATCCTCAGTTAGATCAAATATTGAATTGAACTTTTTCTTTAATGAGCTCTAGAGAGCAGAGGGTTACCAGGTTAGGTATCAAACAAAAGGGTGCAGATAAAATTTTAACAATAACTATGAACAAAAGATTCTCAGTTGCCTTGCAAGGCAGCTAGAAATGGAATTCTGTTAAATTTGCAAGTAGATACACCACTGAAATCTTGTTGCTGTTACCTGAAGGAAAATGTGTTTATGAAGAGCGTCAAGTGAAGTTTTGTAGAATTGCTGATTAGGAACAATCAAGGAGAAAGAATATAAAGCCAGTGGAGTATACTTTCATGGACACACCATTCATTTCGCAGCTCACTGCATGATACAGGAAGATAAAGAGAATCAGCACACAGGCCCTTACTGTATTAGAGTCTGCAGGGTTTCACAAATGCTATGTGCTGAGGATAGTGATGAGTGGCTAAAAAGAAATGCCAGCTTCCTCTGGCTGGGCCAAAGGACTTTTCATAGATGATGAGCTGCCTTCCTAATGCAGAGGTTTTCATTCACACATGAGACAAACCCTTCTGCAATGATAAACAGCCTGTGACAGCTGATGGAATGGAGTTTCACCTGATGAAAAGCTAATTCCTGTAAAATATTTGCATTGATCAATTGATTCCCTTGACCATTTTTTTCACCACTGCTCTTCCATTTATTAGCAATTAAGTGAGCATCTGGGCCCCAAATCACAGCTTAATTCAATTAAGAATCTGCATCCATTTTTTTAGAGTTGCAGATAATTTCACTTGAGTTCAAGATATCTTTGGGAGCAAAGTACATAGTTATCTGCTTAAACAAACCTATTTTATCAAGGCAGTTGCCTCACCCCTACAGATTTTAATTTTGTGTTTGAAATATGGGAAATGTAGACCAACTAAATCTTAGCAAAAATGGTTATTCTTCCAACCTATGTTCTTAAACTACATGTTTCTACAAGTTGGTAGAAAGTGTACATTCTCCAGAAGAGTCATTTGTAGTTTTGGGTCTTTAAGACCCAGCTCTATTAGTGTTAAAAACATGGACTTTTAGTCAAATCAATACAACTTGGGAGAACTGACAGCTTCTTGGATCAAGTGTTAGTAAACTTCTCCCACTTTGCGCAATAAACATAGTTACTAAAACTTAGAGTCAGAGGCGCTGGGTGAGGATGAACACTTCATCTGCCAAGGCCATCGCTGAGCTGCCAGGAAACATAAGCTATTTCTCAGTCTCAGCAATTAGGGCTTTGGGTGCTGAAACAGCCTTGAAGGACTGGGAGGCTGGGTTTTGCATATATGGATAGGCAATAACTGAGATCATTGGGTAACATGTAGGTTGGAAGATCTGTTAGTGACTGGGGTAGAGGTCAATCACTGGAAAAGCTTCAGGCTAGAATCAGGTAAACAAGCCATAATTAGTATGTAAACAATCTGCATAGGGCCCAGAGAATCAGTGATTCTGGAACTCTAAGAATGAATATGAACCAAAAATTTATAAATACACACATGTGCTTTTTTTCTGGAATCAGATTCCTTAACTTTCAGTACCTTCTCTTTGTGGTCCATGACCTCTCACATGGTGAAAAATCACCATAGTAGGGGCATACAAATATTGATTGCAGAAAAAAGAGGAAGCAGTCAAAAGCTGAGGCAAATAGTGATCTTTAGAAGTGATACAAAAGGAGAATTAAACAATCAGTGCAAGGAACATGAAACAAGAGCACCTTTGTCCTGTATTTTAAGCCATGACATTTCACATGATTCCTGATCTGAGCTAGTAGACAACATGTAGGAGAATATAGCTGAATAATAATATATCAGAAAAAATGACAGTTCTTGACACCTATGTAGATTTAGGTAGAAAAGTAAGGTTTAGATGGTTTTATATACTTGGGAATGACTGACAAGTAGCACAGAGAGCACCACCATGAAAGAGAAATTAATTTATGACCTGGATCAAGACTACTTTCTGTTCCTAGCTTAGCTAATGTTAATGGTATACTTTCAATACATTCAAGGTCACGTAGGCAGGACTCACCATCACTGCCACTGTAGCAGATGATGCTCCACCCCCAAGCCAGCATACTTTAGTTTGTTAGTTGCCCAGGTAATAGTTCTGGTTACAGTTCCTGTTACTTTTGTTTCTTAGAAATGGTTGGTCACTGTGATGCATAGCTGGTCTCTATGATGCATATTTAAGAATCAGTCCCCAGTTGACAAGCCATTCTGCCTCTGTACTTCTTACTTGTTTAGCCCATATAAGCCCCAGACCATCAGAGATCAGGCCTGATATTTTGGGAATGACCCTGATCAGTGCCCATTTATGTAAATAAATCTGCCTCCAAATCCTGGGTGTCTTTTTGGTGTTTCTGTTTGCCATAACATCTGGTATGTCATTTGGGAACAATGACTTGTGGTGATTTCTTGGGTAACTGGTTGTGGCCCTCACAGACAGAGCAAGGACCTTTCCTGTTCCCAACAGGAAGGTGCACTCTCAAGATTTCTCGAGCCCCCTGGGAGATCTGGAGGAAGACTCCTGGGTCTCTGCTTGAGAGGTTCATAGCAGACCCCAAAAGAAGGGGGATACAATTTGTCTTTCTGCCTACCTGATCCTGGTAAAACTCCTGGGGGGCACCCCAGTTAATCTGTCTGTCAGTCCTGCTCAGCTCAAGTGGAAGGGGAGTCTGATTAACTCTTATTAGTTAGGGTCAACCTATCAACCTTTAGGTAAGGGGATTAGAATGTTTAACCTCTGAGTGCCTGTTGAATGAATGTATGAGGGAGCAAAATGGACAGCATAAGCAATAGGTTGCTCTATCTGTGCACCAAAACTGGGAAGCACTGGCTGAGGTGGCTGATTGGGCACTCACCTCTGCTTCCATGGCACTGATGTATGACATAAATGGAAGCCTTACATCCTCCTTAGCTAAGTTGAGCCTAGTGCTTGTGAGGGCCAGGCAGGCATCTGAATGGTCTATCTCTGAGGAGCACCCACCCTTTGTCTGTTGTGCCATCATTCAAGGGTATAAAAACACACATGTAGGAAATCAGAGGTGATAACTAATTTGTGAAAACTCACAGTCCTTGACTAAAAGAAATAGAGATTTTCTGAGATTATGGAGTTAAAAATAAAACCGAACTGCTTTAAAAATTCTTCCTGAAAATTCCTCCTTGACATCCTTGTTGGCCACCATAGTTGCTGCCAACAGTTTTACTCTCTCCCTTCACTGCTGACTTATCTACTTCCAGCTAATTAAACCAGCCTGGCACCTGTCTGGCTTGTACAAGGTCCTGAGTTTGATTCCAATACCAAAAAGAAACAAACAAACACAGTTCCAATTCCAGTTCCAGCTCAATCAGTTATTGCTTACATTCAGCCACAGAAGCCCTCCCTCCAGAGGGTTCTGCTTTACAGCTACACCTATTCTGGTCAGATGGTATCATCTAACACCCACCTAACTGTCAATGATTTCTTCTGAGTTTCATATTTTGACAGAGAAGAAATTGGACTGTCAACTCTGATGAATGAGTTGCCATGGCCTTTTTCAAAGGTCACTCCATCTAGAAACCTAGAAACCTAAAGTCAAGCACTTCTCAAAGACATCAAAGAGGGGAAACAAAAAGCCTATCAATATGTCAAAAGTTACTACTGTTACCCAAATGACTGTGGACACTAAAAAATAAATGCCCCCTCCATTTCTGAGACACATACACAAAATACCTGATTATCCAGGCCCACCTCATCCTAAACCTCTCCTTGCCCTGTTTGGCCTAGATAGATAGGAGAGACTAAGCTCTATCTAATTGGGCCCCCAACAGCCTACAGTCATTAAAAAAGTTGGGGTCAAATTTGTAAATTTCCTGGTAGACCATAGAACAGATCTCTCTGCCTTCAAAAGTCTTCACTTTAAAAAAGTTACCATCACTGGGACAACTGGAACTCTTGCTTCTTGAAAACATGCCTTTCTCTGCTTGCAAATTACTCCAATAAGCCCTGTCAACTGGGAAAATCCTGAGACAAAAGCCCAGCTCATTTAGACTCAGTTGCCATAGGGAGTTAAGGACTCTCCCCCTATTTTTGAGGAGGCTCTGATTACAGATTTGGCCAGCACCTTTTCTCTGAGACAGCCTGTTTCTCTGTCCCATCCAGCTCCATTATGGTCCCCTAAGCAAACAGTATGTACTGTCAAACTGATAAAATATACCTCTTCTGCCTATAAAGCCAGTTCAAGATCTTTGAACTGCAAATGCTGCTGTGATTGCCATCCATATACATTGCCTCAGTCTTCTGCCACTTACAATCTGCTGGTACACTTTCCTTGCCCTAAAGAATGCCTTCTTCTGCATTTGATTGGCTCATGTCAGCCAACCCCTCTTCACCTTTAAATAGAAAGACCCTAATTCCAGACTCAAATTCAACTGACCAGGACTCGACCTCCTAGAGGTAAACTTGTTTACCCTGTTTGGAGAAGCCCTCACATCTAATCTTACTAGTTTTCCCGCACAAAATATTACTGCACTTCTGATTAATAACACCCAAGTTGCCTGCTGGGAAGACACACAGAGTATCTGGCAGAAACTGGTTATAAGAAGAAGGAAAAACTGCAAATTTCTTGGAACTGCTAGCTTCTATAAAATCTGAATCCTTTGGTTCACAGAAACAATGATGCTTACTCACACTATTAGCCCCTGATCTACCTGTACAAATACTTGGATCTAGTTGCTAAGGGCTGCCTCCTCCCTTTACATTCATGCTCTAATAGCCACTGTCCTTCTGATCAAGAAATCTCACAAGCTCCCCTTAGGCCAAGACCTTATTGTCCAGGTGCCAATGTTGTACTGGACCTCTTGAATAACTGTAGACCACTTAGTTCTGCCATATATCTGCCCACCATGCTGGGCCCACCAGACCTGACAGATGCTGAGCACACCCTGTTTATGGACGGAAACAGCTCTGTTAGGAATGGAATCCAACAGGCTAGATATGCTGTGATCACCTTGGAAAAGTTATTTTGGCCAAAACTTTCCTGCTACTGCTTCCTGCTGCTGTTTGAAAAACTGCTATTAACAACTCCAAATCTGAACTGCTAAACCCAGCCTGGGAATCTAATTGACTAAAACATCAACCCCAGTCACCAGACCTGTCCCCACCATATGTTCTGCAAGCTGGAACCACTGTACTGGCATCTGTACCCTTTCAGCTAGCTCAGGCTTCAGCATCTGTATCACTGGCCCCAACCTCCTATTCCCTACTGAGAAGACAACAAAAGTTTATAGTGTCCTGCAATAAAAAAATCACCCTTAGATATGGCCTACCCTTGATCATTGGCAGCAATAATGGGCCTGCATTTGTAGCAGCAATAATGGGCCTGCATTTGTAGCAGAAATAACTCAAAACTGACAGAACTTTTAAAGATTAAATAAAAATTACATACAGCATACAGGTCAAAAAAAATCTAAAAACATTAAGGAAATAAAACATAATCCTACCAGAATAGTTTGTAATCAGCTGTGTATAAGTTTAGCTAAAAGACCAGCTATATCTATAGATATTTCTGAACATGCATATAACTCAGGTGAATATTAACTACTAAAGCTCTTTAAATTTTTTTTTTATTTTAAAAAGCAAAACAAGTCCAAGGATGGAAAACAATATTCCATGTGACAGGAAATCAGAAAAAGCAGGTGTAGCTATTCTGTTTATAGAAAATGTGAACTTCAAATCAAAAATCAAAAGCGATAAAGAAGGTCATTACATACTTGTTAAAGGAAAAATTCAAGAGAAAGAGAGAACAATCATAAATATACATGTACCAAATACAAACAGAATAGCTACCCCTGCTTTTTTGGGTTCCTGTTGCATGGAATATTGTTTTCTATATTTTGACTTTTAGTCTATGAGTTTCCTTTTAAGTCAGATATGTTTCTTCTATATAGATTATTGTTCAGTCTCATTTCTTGATCCATTCTGTCACATATTTCTTTTAACTGGTGAATTGAGGCCATTTACATTTATGGATATAACTGATTATGTACTGGCTTAACTTTGTTACGCTATTTTCCTGTTGTTGGTTCCTTGCTTTTCCTCCTTGTTTAATTGCTTGCCCTGTCTGGTGGTTTATTTCTTTGTTGTTCTGGGAATTGTAGTCATTTTTATCCCCATCTAGTATGTCTTTCAGTACTTTTTCTAGGGTTGGTTTGGTGCACATGAATATCTTCAGTTGTTCTTTGTCATGGAAGTATCTTATTTCTCCATTAATTTTGAAAGAAAGTTGTGCAAGTTATATCAATCTGAGTTCAAAGTTGTTTTCTTTCAGGGCTTGAAACACTTCACTCCAAACTCATCTTAACTTGAGGGTTTGTACTATGAAGTATGCGTGATTCTAATAGGCTTTCCTTATAGATGAGTTGTGTCTTTTCTCTAACAGCTTTTAGTATTCTGTTTTTATGCTGAATTTCTGGGATCTTAATTATTATATGTCTGTGTGTAAATTTCTTTTAGTTATGGCTTTTTGGCATTCTATATGCCTCACTTATCTGTATATCTGGTTATTTTCCCAAGTTTGGAAAATTTTCTATTACTGCTGCAAATAGTTTTTTTAATGTTATTTGTATTGACTCCTGCCTTTGCATTGATACCCAGCAGTCTTATATTGTTCCTTTTTGTATTGTTTTGAAGCTGTTGAGTTGTTTTTTCATGCTTTCTTGTTATTTCCTTCATGATTGCTAGCTCTGATCCTGTTTTCAAGGTCTAAAAGTCTATCCTTAGCTCCATTAAAATGGTTTTGCCAGCTTTCAGTGGAGTTTTTTATGTCCTGGATATCTCTGAATTTGTTTTATGCATTCTATTTCTTCCCTAGATTGTTCATTTAACATTTCTATCATTTTCCTATGCTCCTATACTTTTTAATCTATATTTTCTCTAAGCTATCTTTAATCTATATCTTCTCTATGTTAAGCAATTCCTTTATCAAGGTAGTCATTTCTTTTCTTACCTGAGAGATTATTTCTAATCTGATTTCCTCTGTGGCCTCATGGATTTGTTGCTTTATTTCACTTGCTATCTTTTCAGAAATTTCAGGTGAATGACTTCTAATGTCCTCTATTTCAATGTCTTCTGTACTTCTTCTTGTTGGGCTGGACATTTGAGATTACATTTTGTTTTTTCATTTTGTCATTTTCACTTCTTGGGTTAATATTTTGGTCTTTTCAATCCAACTAGTCTCAACTGATTGTCTTTTGTATCTTAGGGACCTACAGTATGGATGATGTTTGTTCAATTGCTGGGCTCCACAGTGAAGGGGAGGGGCCAGTCACCTGAATTCTTCCTCTAGGGCCTGTTGGGTGAGTCTTACATTCTCCCTAGGCTGACTAACCTAGGAATATTGATGTACGCTTACCCTTATCTCCTATTGTTACTATGGCTTTAGCCTTGTTCCAGGCCACCAGATTTACCTGGCTATATTGTACATCTCAACTGGGACCCTACTGTGTCACTGTGGGTTTCTTAGGTCCTTTCAAGTTGCTCTGGGTTTTGGGAGGCCTTGTTGGGGCTCTCAACTCACCTGGTGTTCTCTGTATGGAGGAAGGACTCACCCACACTCTTTCCAGCTTGCCAAAGTCCTACAGCTGGGACTGGGGGTTTTCACTGCTGCTGCTGTTGACTCAGTGAGGTCCTCTATTTGAAGGGGAAACTCACCACCATGTCACCAGACTTGCTGAGGTCCTCTGTGAGGGTAAGGGGTTGCTGAGGCTTCCACCAGCCCACCAGGGTTCTGTAGGTGGTGAACAGGGTTGCTGATGGTCTCTGGGATCAGGGGGAGTGGTGACCAACCATCCCTCTGTCTGGAGGTCTCCAGAGTGGAGGAAGAGTTGCAATCCACAATCTCACAGCCTCCAAGGTCTCTGGGGTGGAGCAGGAAGGGCTGCAGGTGATCCCATCAGCCCAAGGTCTCCAGGCAGGAGGGGAAGGTACTGCTGCTGATCTTATGGCTACAGGGGTCACTGGGGTGGAGAAGGAAGACCTTTAGAGCTCTTATAGTTTCCAAAATCAAGATTTAGATCCACCATTCCAGAGTTCTAAAAAATTTATTTGTACAGTTCCTCTGGAGCTCACTCTAAAGAGAGATGCACTCTGGGCCCTGCTCTGGTCTCTCCAGATGCTGACCAGTCCATGAATGACTAAAACCTTAGGATCCCATTCACAAGATTGCTCTGTATCTCAATATATTACTCTCAATTTTTCTGCCTTTTCAGGGTGTTTACCCCAGTTCTTATTTTGCCTTAGCTCTATAGATGATTGCTCTGAGAAAACAGAAAATAAATAGTAAGGTCTTTATAAATGATTAAGATTTGCAAGTGTCCAAGGCACATTGGACACTGTCCTAGATCACATTAATGCCTTCACTCACTTGTCAGAGTCAAATGAGAGAGAAACCCAAAACAAACTCTTAGTGGAAATTTTCATTCTTGGAGACCTTGGCTAGGGCCCATCTTAAGATCACTGACAGCTCCAGCGTTACTGCTTCTAGTTGGACTTTGTCTCAAAAGATCACATAAAATATGCCCAATGAAGATTTCCTGGGGAAACTAAAAGTGGAGGTGGGGCGGAGGGAATGCAGCAGATGTTCCACCATCCAAGCAAGTATACGTAATAGACTTGATTACAATTCTTGTTACTTTTGTTTCTTAGAAACTGCTGGTCACTCATTATGATGCATATTGTAAGAGCCAATACCCAACAGACAAGTCTCTGTACTTCCTGCTTGCTTATCCCATATAAGCCCTAGACCACCAGAGATCAGGCCTGATATTTTGGGAATGACCTTGTTCAGTGCCCCTTGACATAAATATATCTGCCTCTAAATCCTGGATATTGTTTTGATGTTTCTGTTTGCTATAGCACCACCAATACCAGAGCTCAGCTCTCTCAGGATCAACCAAGATGTATAAGATACAACTGTGTCCAGGCCTTGTATAGTTGCCCTACTCTGTCAACCTGAAACATTAAGAAGCTTAACTAAATCACTTCAGTAATTCTACACTCTAGGGTGTAGAAGACCCACCCTAGGGTGGCTCATCATCTGGATGGTATAAAAGGGAAGGAAGAAGGACAGATGAATTCTGTTCTTTGGAGGAGCTCCAGTCTTTGCCTTTGGTTTGGATGTTGTCTACTGGCTCTTTAGCTTCTTCTTTGGATCTTTTAGGCTTCCAACATAGACTCTTCAGCCTTCCAGTGTAATCTTTAGCCTTCTGGCATAGACTATTTGGCCTTCTGCTGCAGATCCATTGATTTGCTGGTGTAGACTTGCATGGGACACTGGGGTAACTCTACACCTTACATTGAATCCTTTAGCCTCTGGCATGCAGACACCCTATGCACATCTGAATCTTTGGCTGACCACCATAAGCCAATCTTGCAGTTTCTTAAACATTTGTATATCTTGTATTATATCTGTTTTCTCTAAGAAAACCCTGACAAATGCACCTTGGTTCAGTTGACCCATGTATAGATCTTCAAAAGAGCCATTGGCTTTATGTACACATCACAAGACTAAATGGTAGAACAAAAGCTGTTCTTCGCCCCCAGAAAATGTCTCGAGTGCTAAATAGACAAATAATCCTTTCATAAATCAAAAACATTTGGGATATGGAGGCTGCAGTCTGAGACAGCTTAAAACTAGAGAATTGAACAAGTGACTAGTGCAAAAAGAGCTAGGCAGGGTGTGGGTTTGAAGGAAGAGTCGGTATAAGATGCAAGAGATTGTAAGGAGTGTTTTTGGGAATTCCTTTCTTCTCTTCTTCCTCCTTTTGTGTACTTTTCCTCTCTATAGATTTTCCTGATGAGGTCTTTTTCATATTACTATCTAATGTGTTTGTTAGAAATTGGTGCTATGCTTTACTTCTCAGATGGTAGTAAGATTATACATATGTAAATTGCAAATTCTTTTTGAGAAAGGGTAGAATTCAATAATTATACCTCACCATCTCCTTTGGATTAAGTGTATTCATTAGACTTTCATTGAAATCTATTGCCATGTTTTTAGAAAATTCATTTAAGAAAATGCCTCAGGGCCATTGTTAGAAAGCATCCAAATGGAAAGAGAGGTGAGCCAGTGGAGGGAGAAGAGAATGCCATTTAAATGAGGGAGAAAAAAAAGGAATGTGGCACCTTTCAGATGCACATTATGTATGTGTGACTTTAAAAATAGTATGCTGAGAAATAAAAAAATTCTACTTTTGCTCTGAAAAGTCTGCTTCATCACTAAATGCTAATGAACATTATTACTAGGAAGAGGTTGTCGCATAGTTAGGGATTATAACACTCTAGCTTCATAAGAAATGTGATGGTGAAGGCCCAGGTAACCTTGCCCACATGAAAAATATGATAATCCCCAAGAAGCTAATGCCACAATTTGGAGACTAAGGAAAGGGTATCTTAGAGAACTGGCACATGCCATTCTCTGCCTTTGAGTTACCACACAAATTCTCTGGTATCATTTATTTTAGTAGTGGAAAGGGAGGGATGATACACCTTAAAATTCTAGATTTTTTTTTTAAAAAAGAGCTTAATTGGTAATGTTATAGACAACTGAGTTAAATAAGAATATTATAGGCAGTAAGACAGGGCTAGGTCCTCGAAGGAGGCAGTGCAGAAGGCCATATAACTTGCAACCTGGGAGGAGACAGACACTTCCCTCTGTGGGCCAGACCTCAAAACAAAAGATGAAACAAATACACCCACATCCTAAGAACTGATATTCTAAATAGGTCTCTGTCACCCTGAGGAAGCCAGGAGTCATCATCCCCACCCCCTACAAGAAAAGTCACTGCTCTTTAACTATGCCTTCTTGCTATATGACTCACATCCCTGTTTGTTTCCGAGTTGATCAATTTTATCTGAGCAATTAATCTTATTGCTTGACCATAGTTCTGTCCTACTTATGCCCACCTTGCGAGTTCTCATTTTTGACCTGCCTAACCTTGTGGTTTTGCTCTAAAAATCACTAGAAAAGACGAAGACTTTGGTAATCTACGTGGGACCCCTTCTGTCTCTCTTTCACACAGAAGCTTTCTTTCTCTCAATAAATATATTCTGCTCTTTACTTCCACTGTTCCTAAAATTGATTCTTCAATTTTAGAGAACATGAACTCGTACTGGACATAAGTAGGTTGCAAGTTTTTTTCCCCTATATCAGTAAGATCCCAAGATGACAAGAGAGAAAAAAATAACTTCTGACTTTTCAAATCATGTAGAATAAGCTTATAAGAATGAAAAGATAGTTTGTTAGTAAATTGAGTGATTATGCTGCACACTGCTAGCTTAATGTTAATCTTAAATACTGAATTTTGGAAGCATAAATCTTCTGATTTGCAGAATGTGTAGTCTTGGACTTTGTATTTTATATACTGCAATGTTAATAGCTGCCATTTATTGAGGGACTTTTGCAAGTCAGAACTAGGTGATAGCCATTTTAAATCTCTCAATAACCCCACTGCAGTGACTGTATTATTTATATATTATAAGAGAAATTAAGGAAGTTTAAAAAACCCCGGTGGTATGTAAGTGATATGACTGGCATTAGAATTTTAGTCAAACTGTTCCAGAGCTCCTGTGTTGACCTCTGTCCTGATGTATCCATGCAGTGACTGGTTTAGCAAGTTTGTGCTTCAAGAAAAGGTCAGTTGTCTCATGGATAAATAACTGCCATAGGTAATCCCCAGTGGGGAGTCTTTAAAATATTTAGTTTAACTTGCACCTGAACATTGCTTTAGTTTTTTTTTCTTTGCTTGTTTACTCAGCAGTAAAGTAGAAAAGGGAAAAAAATTTTTAAAAACCCTCCAAAAATAACAACAACAAAAAAACTGTGGCCAGAAGGAGTATACCAAAAAGATGAACCATTGAAACAAAAGTGGAAGAGGATTAGCTTTTCCTCTACACTTTCTTTGTGAGCACAACACAATGTTTATGTTTGAAAGATGGAATGTTTTGTTTTTTAACAGAAAGCATATCTGTCCTTGATTTTAAATTTTATGGATAATTAAAACATTATTTTCCTATCCAAATGGAATATATTGCCATATGGAGACTCCTTCAGGGGCAACACGATTTAAGCCTACACCACCAAAGCAAACTTGAGTGCATCTAGTCAGGCTGTCACTAAGAAATGGGCTCCTGGAATAACATTCTTTGAATGTATAATTTGGTCTTCAAAATACACAAGGGTTCCTTACAATTAAAGCCCACCAATAGAAATATAAGTAGAGATAGTCAGTTTGTTTCCTGTTGCTGAGCTATTCCGAAATCATCTCATCAAATCCTGTTCCTTTAGGCTTCAGAGGTAGTTCAGCAAAACTGGGTACATTTATTAAGTGAGAAATTAATTACACTAAGATGTATCTTATGCCATAGGGTGATCCCTTCTCTACCAACAACCCTATCAAACATCAGCTTGAGGCTGCCCTGCCCAGAAAACTGTATTGACTTCTTTAGAAGGGACCCATTACCTCCTTTCTTTATTGCTGCATTATTTTCAATACTCCCTTTTCTGAATCAGGATTTAAATCAACACAGCCTCTGTTCTTGCTTAATTTAGTGAAAATAGTTAGAGTCACATCCCTCTGGAGTCTCTAAGGTATGGTTTGATATAGAGTCGTGAATAAACTGACCATGGTTGTATGAGTGAAGTATAGAAATGAGAAAGAAGTCAAGTGTGAGAGAAGACTGAACAGCATCTACCAGTTTGACAGAAGAACGCACTGATTGAAGCACTAACACTGATGGTCAGCATAAATGATGCATGCGCTCAGTGCGGGCAATGAGGTAGCAATGATAATTTCTCTGGGAAAGGTGCTATCAAGCAGGGTTCTAATCCCACATCTCATGTTGTTGGATAAACATTTGTTCGGTTGCTTTGAATGAAGAACAGACGTGGCAGCACAACGAAGGGAGATGGAACACATTGCTTCCTGTATAGCAGAGTCTAATATGCTGCCCTGTCCTATAATAAAAATAAAACAATCCCTGGTGACTGGGCTGAAAGGCAGAAAGATTTTTGATATCGAGTCATTTTCCAGAATAGGATGAAATAAAGCTGTATTGCAATATGTTTTCTATAGCTCAGGGCAAAAATTTTCTCCATGGGATTCTCTGCCTGTTCTGAATGATGAGAGGAAACCAACTAGGGCATCCCATTGGTTTAGTAAGATTTGGATGAAATACAATTTTGGTGGTGAAATACATGTTCTAAAGCTTTAGGGTTTCTAACTACAACAATATGGATTGGGTTTTGTCTAAGAGATTGGGACTCTGTGAGAAATAAAGCAGATAATTTAAATCCCAGCCTCTTCTCAAAGCTCTATGTTCATACTCACCAGACATAGATAGCTAAACACACTCACGTGAATATTTTGTCAGGTGGCAGAGTTCTTTGGAAGTGAGGATGTTCTTGCTATAGTCAAGTTTATTTGTCTGTAATCCTGAGACTCCAGTTTTTTGAGGTTTTATTTTTTAATGAACTACCCAATATGGACTGCCAGTTTTTTTATTCACTAATAGATAAATCCTATTAAGTTATCTGGCTGTTTTCATTAAAGATATTCTTTATGAAATCATTAAAATGGTGTGATATCATGCTTAGGGTATATGAAAAACTCAACATACAGACCTTTTCTCCCACAATGTAGGATGTTGCCATAATAAATTCGTGTTTTTGAGCATTCCTCTCTAATACCTCAACATTCAGAAAATGTCAGATCATTTAGTATAAACCCATGAATGATGCTGATAATCTCAAGATTGAGAAAATTTAAGCTTATTCTTAAACTTTTTCATAATTATTGACTGAAATGAAAGCAAATTGTTTCTTATAGTCTCAAATTTAGAGGTTCTTCAAAGCTCTAACGAAGGAAAAATGTTTTTAAAAAAGGCAGGAAACTGGCTTCAATTATCGTTCTAATCATCACTGTCATTACTATTAGGCAGTTCTGTTTAGAGAAGCCTGTTAGCTACTGGGGTGTTAAATATGAGCACTGCCCTCCCTAGAACTGCTATATCAACAGCTCCTGCCAAACAGTTGGATTCTACAGGGTCTGCAGTTAAAAGGCTCTGTTCTATCAGTTCCCTGAGCCATTCAGTTCCCTGGTAGATTTCTTTTGAGCACATTCTCACACCTTTTTCTCTTTTTAAAAACAGAAATGTTAGTGGGGAAAATCCACCACAGTATAAGATACACATTATTCTGAGTGCACTGCTTTCCCCATGAATATCAGCGTCACTTCGGTAATAAGTGGCTGCCACTGTTGCCATGGTGATTTTCATTTTTTAAAACTGTATCCACACAAGGACAGACAATGCAGCTGTTTCCATAAGGCATCACAGAATAAGCCCAAATGTAATGTCGCTCCTCCCTGTTAGCAGAATGAGGTAGATGCCTCTCTAAGTCCAGAGAAAACCAATAGTAGGGCTGTGGCTGGACCTTGAGAGGGCCTCTTGCTTTCATTTTAGGTCCAGTAAAGTAATGGATGGTAAATTAGAGCTAGTGGGGATTCAATTCCTACCCAGTTTTCTCAGGAAGATTCTCAGCACCGGTTCTTTGTTATTTACACTGTTTACATAACTTCTTTCAGTTTCATCCTTGAAAGAGACATCTCTTTCCCTACATCTGAAAGTGCTAGCAGGAACCAGGAGCAAGAACTGGTGAAGAGATGCAATATTTGTTTATCTCAAGTCCCACAGTTCCCTACCTTGATGCTATTCAAATGCTGCAAGCAAGTCAACAAAAAGTGTTTAAAAGCACCCCCAACCTTCTAGTTAGAGGAAGTGTGCTGTTCCTGTTCTTCCGTGGGGAGGGAGTTTGGTTTTCCTCTATGGGTAGCCCAGTAGGCACAAACAGCAAAGATACCATTACAAATGGCTACAAATGGTGTTATCTTTCTCTTGAAGCAGAAATTTTTGTTCGTTTTTGTATGGGGCTCTAATTTGCTAGCCAACTCAGGCACTGAAAATTATGCATGTAGAGCTCCCAGCCTTGAAGTGGTAGCCTCAATTCTTATTTGTAAACAAGATTCAAAGTAGTCGCCCTTTAGTGACCTGGGGGTTATTTCTTGATGTCACTTTAGATGCAATGTCCCACACAGGACAATGGCAGAACAACGGTGGGGGGAAGAAAACCTACCGTGTGTCACTCAGGGAAAGCATTGGAAAAGCAATATTTTCCCTGTCACTGTCCCGTTGCATATTACTATTAAATGCTAAAAAAGTTTTGCTTCTGGATTTTAAAATATTTTACTAAACAAAAATTGATTATAGCTATTTTTTTTATTATAAGAGCAGTGAATTATAAACAGAAACCAGGAATTTCAGGAATCCAAAAATAAAAGGATTTTGCTTCAAAAGCATAAGTGGCCTTTAATTTTTTTTTGCCTTTAATTCTGCCAGGTAGGTCTTTGAAAAGTAGTATAGCTGTGCTGAACATCTGAATAATCAGCAGTCTTTTGGTGTTAGATGTGACTTGTAAATAAGATTGAAATGTGACCTGCACAATTGCCTGTTTGGTCCTAACTCGCTGTGGACACTCTGTGGTCCTGCCAAATTGCACTTAAGGTCTTTTTACTTCTCAAGGCTAAAGCGCCAACAGTCTCAAGTCAAGCATCATGAGGAAAGAGGAAACCGAATTCCTGCAAGGTGACTTTGCATGGTAAAATTTCACACATAACTGAAATATATACTAAAATGAAAGTAGTCAAGATACACACAAACCAAATCTTATAAATCCCTCAAGTTCTATAAGATTACCCCAAAATATTTCACTCATTTTCTCTAAGTGTGATATCAACAGCTATTTCCAGGTTTGTAAGCCCAGTCCACTAGCCCCATGGAAAATGAAGTCACTTTTCCAAGCTCCAGCAATAACCTTTAGTAACTGTCCCAAATACTGTTTTTTGAACTCTTATTTACAAGCCCACTGCTAGTCCCAGATGGTCTGCTGTATTGCAGGGCTACAAGAATGGAGAGACATTCCTTTAGGATGGAGCAGAATCCTCTGGGTGAAAAATAAACACAAGTAGAACTCATTCATTTATCAAATTTAAATATTAACGTCGTTAAGTCCACCCTGAATCTTAATAACTCTACTATTTCTAAGTGCTCTCGAATGTTCAGAGAGTGGTAATATTCTTGTTCCTCAGATGGATTTGAGATCACTCTTCCACAGCTTGACTCACAGAAAATCAGGAAAACTGATCAGGATGAAAACATTTGTGTTGGTCAGCAATCACGGGCAAGGAAGGAATAACTAAATTATTTTCTATTCATCAAGAGAAGCTAACATGAAGAAATAGAGGGAATACAGACTGCTGTGGAGACCACAAGGCTGAAATGGTTCCTCTACAAATAATTTCAACCAATTCAAATCCTCCTTTTCACTGGCTCAGAGAGGAAACCATGGGCTCACTTCCCTCATTTTTGGCAGGGCTGGCTGAAGATCAGGACAGTGTAGGGATGAAGCTCAGTGTGATTTATTTTAACAAAGCAAAAGAAAATCGCAAACAGGAATGTAAACAGAAATGCTGCTAGTGTATTTATTTAAGCATTCATTTCCTTTCTCTTGGACATGGTAAACTGAGGGGAGAAACAGTCTCAATAATTACAGTAGGGGAGTTACTTTCCAAAATTTCTTCTCTTTGATGAAATTCTGATAAAATTACTTTTATTGACATTCACATTTATTCATTCAATTAGTATTTGATAAGTATCTACTAAGCACTTGGCAGTGTTAGGGGAGATGCAGGTGAGAGTGACAGCTGATATGGAAAATTATTTATGACCTCTTTGATCTCAAATTTAAAATGATTCTGAGTTATTTTATAAAATTATAAAGTACCTCGAATAATACCTTCATTTCATCACACTATATGAAATAAGTTTTTTAGTGAGTTTAATTTTGTAGATTTGTGCATTGAAATTCAGTGAAGTTGTGACTTGGCTAATACTCTTCAGAATCCCTATTCTTTCACTCTTTCATATCGTTTCTACAAATTGTTTCTGAAATGTGTATACCTAGTGTAGGTTTCCCACTCCTATACTAAACATCTCTTCAAATTAGTTTATTTAACCCTCCAACCACTGTTGCTAATTTATAGCACAAAAGGTATCAAGTAGACCAGTGATTTCAATTTAAATTTACTATTATGACGCTATGGAAGATAATTTGATCAATAAAGAATTCAGAAGCCCGGGTTAGCATGAGTCCCAGGGCCCTGAAACAGTAGATATTTAGAAGATAAAATGTGACTTTTTTTAGGTTTCAAAGAAGAAACATGGTATAATGATTTTTACAGCACATGTTTTACAGATCAAATAGATAGGCAACCAGTTTTGAGAATTCAGAAAGGGGAGAGATAGTTATGAAATATGCCCTGCTTTTTACATGATTTTATACCTTTTCCCACTATAATGCATGTGCTCAAAGAGTTGGTTTTCAGACCCTCAGAGTTGGAATATGAATTTTGCTACCCTGGGAGGCAGTAGTTTACTGGACAAGTTACTTAACCTTTTGAGAAACAAACATTTGCTGTACTATTGAAAGGCTGCAATGGGATAAGAGCAGTGCTTAGCGCATACAAAATAATTGTCACATATGCAAGCCCCAGGAGTTTCTGCTATTCTTTGCTTCTGTTGTTCACATAAAAAGGGAATCATAACAATCTTAGTGTCCCTTATTTATTTTTTTAATAATTTTACCCTTAGCATTTTGTCTCTTATGGTTATTATGATGATCATCTTTTATAATGGACGTGAATGAAGAAATGTAATTATTGTTCAAGAAATCCTCTAAAACAGATGGTTGATGAATGGCACATTACTTGATCCAGTTTTTCATTATTCTTATTCACAGAAGGAAAGGATTCAAGTGCTCTACTAGTTTCACAAGGGTCAAGGCAGTTAACAAACAAAGTGGTCTGATTCTTAGGTTCTCATGGCCAGCAGCTGGGCAAGTCCACCTTTGGGAGGCTGTTTGTGGCATTCACTACCTGGCCTTCATGTAGCATCACCCAGAATCAAGGACCATATTTTGCATAGTTCTGTATATTTTGCTGTGCAGCTGTGTCAGTTGGAAGGCGAACGTGACTGCACAAGCACTGGCTTCTGCAGACCTCTCTGGAGGAAGCACCGTTGCAGGCACCACCTTCTTACCCCTGCTTTCCTCCCCGTGCCTGTACTGTCTCACTGCTCCCATGCATCCCTCCTCTAACCCTCTTTGCCCACCTCATGTTACCCTCACTGTCCCCCAACATACCCAGGCCTAACCCCCACTGCACCCAAGGCCCCTGGCTGAGGCTTGTGACTCTTGGTGGGGAAATTCCACTGCAGGGGCATTTCCAGCCTGTGTACCACAGACTTTCCGTGTCCACTTTCTATTTGTTGTAAATTCTTAGCCAATGCTTTTCCTCAATTTTAAAAATCTATTCCTGTAGGTTTTTTGTTCTTAACACAAATTTTAAAAGTAAACTTTGTTGTCATACTATTTGATGTTTTACAACAGCCAACATCAGGGGAGGGGCCATCTGTTTAAGCATTTTGCTTTGGCAAAGTCTCTCACTCACTATGGGACCAGCTGCATGTAGCCGGGGCCTGGAGCAAGGGGCCCCTTCCTGTGCATGCTCCAGACCTCAGCTCTGTCTCTGGCTCAGACCCAAGTACTCTAGGTCAACACCTTTCAAGATCTCAACATGAGATCTTAAAGTCTGCCTCTTGAGGAGCTGTCTCCATTGAGGAAGGCCAGCCGCTGCGGCTCACTTGCTTAAAATACTCACTAGCTGCCTTTAAAAGGACTTTAGTTTAGCCATTCTTTCATCTTCTAGAAAGTCTTGATACTTTAAAATATTTTCAACTCTATTTAATAATAGTTATTGAATGATTTGTTATTAGTCCCTTTACTATTTCATTCATATTTGATGGTTTAATAATTCTTTTTAAAAGGCTATAGGAAATGCAGGCACAAGTGGGGATGAGACATGTAGCATGAAGTGAGAAAGGCTGCCTTTGTTTTGTTTCCTGGATGACTGTCTCTAATGTTTATCTTGTAATACTAGATAAGTTGCTTAATCCACGTAAACAGATGGGATAACAGAACCTGGCTCCCCAGAGGAGCCGCTTCCCTTCATTCAGTTTCAGCTCTGCCCCTTTAAGATCAGTCCTACTGAAAATCTGGCATTTGAAATGGCATTGCCAAGACTCATGAGAATGCTGCTAACCATGTGTGAGCTTAAAGCCAACTCTTTTAAGTACTCAAGCATATTCTATTTTTTGTTTGTTTGTATTTTTGAGGAAAATATAGTGCAAAGATGAGAAAAATACGAAATTATATATTATTTGAAATAATTCTTTAAAATAAATATTCCTGAGCCCTGTAAACCAGAGTCCTTTGTATGAATAATTAAGCTTAATTTAAAACGCTGTGAATTTGGTGAGCACCTATTACATATTAAGCAGAGTGCTAGGCTCTGGAAATACAAAGATGAATAAGTTAAAAAATAAGCTTGCTCTTAAGGAAACTCAAAACAGTGGTGAACAGCTATGTTGGAAACCAACCATGAAGACCTGCGACTAAAACAGCACAGCAGTGCTGATAGGAGAAAAAGACTTCTGCCTTGAAACAGCCATCAAATCCTGGCCTGATGAGGAGCAGGCTGCCACTACAGTTTTGGAAAAGTAAGTTTAGGAAATGGTCACGAGTTTAGTGTGGGTAAAGTCAGGGGTGGAGCAGATGTGTAAGTACATGGGCCGCAAATTAAAAATAATTAATATGCCTCTGAAACATTTATTGAAAGGGATTGCAGCGCAATAAAGGCCATTTTCCACATTAGAACTGACTGAATTACTAAGTAGCTAACCTATCAGGAATAATATTGTTGAATTCTTGCAAAACTGGAAAGGAGAATACTTTGGGAACAGAGACATGACTATTTATTTTTTTATTTTCTGAGCACATATTTGTAGTACATAATGATTACATTTGCTGTGGTGAGTTTTATATGCACACAACACATCTGAATTCTCTCTGTCCCTATCCTTCACATCCATCCCTGCTTCTTTCCAAATCTCGGAGCGCTTCCAATTTGCAAAAGCTCTATTTCCATTTTTTTCTTCAGTTCTTTCTTCTTCCACCCTTTTTCCCCTTCTGTCCTCTCTTCATGTCTCATTTGAAAAACTCTCTTTGCCTCCTATCTATCTTTTATTTTGCTCTTTATATTTTCTGTTTCTTTTATTAGCGAAATTATGCAATATTTAAGCTTGTGTGTCTGATTTATTCACTTAATATTATGGTCTCATGTTTTATCCACTTACCTAGGACCATCTCAAGATTTTCTCTCTTTAGGGCAGAGTCATATTCCATTGTGTATAAATACCACATTTTCTTTGCTTGTTCATCTGTTGATGGGCATATAGGTCATCTCCAAGATCCTACTACAAACTGTGCTTCTATAAACATGGGTATACATGTATCGCTTCATTATGATGACTTTATTTCTTTCAAGAAGATATCTAGAAGGGGCTAGCTGGATCAAATGGGACCTCCATACTGATTTCCACAGTGACTATACTAGTTTACACTCCCACCAACAATGCAGAAGGATTGCTTTTCCCCTGCAGCTTCACCAGCATTTGTTATTATTTGATTTCTTGATGATTTCATTCTGAAGTAAGATGGTATCTCAGTTTTGTTTTAATTTGCATTTCTCTAATGACCTGTGATGTTGAACATTTTAAAATGTATACACTGGCCATTGATACTTCTTCTGCGAAGTGTATATTTATTTTAATTGTCCATTCTTATTCACCAGCTCCAGTTGCTGCTAGATGACTGATGAGGCTTCTATTGACTAAAACAAAAGTTAGAGTGCTGCAGGCTGTTCCCCTCAAGAGATTCTAAACTTCAAAAAAGGAAAAATGCACCAATACAAAGCAAAAGGACTAAAAGTCCCCCTTTCATTAGTCTTAACCAAGTGGGCCCAGGCTGTTCACAGTCACTACAATGGGACTACACCTCTTCCCTTCAGAACCTCAGGTTACCACCCCCAGGATAGAAATGTTCTCTTCAGGCCAGGGATTTAGCTCAGCGGCATTAGAAACTGACTGGCAAGCACAAAGCCATGAGTTCAATCCCCAGTACTACAAACAAACAAACAAACAAACAAACTATAAAGAAGTGTTCTCTTCGGAGCACTCCAGCTGAGCAGGCCCACGATCCTGGCCTCCATGTGTCAGGGAAGTGCCCATGTCCTGAAACACTCAGAGGTTAACCAGATTCATCAGCCTTTTGCATAGTTATTAGGATCTTAATGGTGACTTATTTGGTGGCATTGTGAATTTTTCTAATCTTTAGATCTGAAGTTGTAAACTCAGGTCCCGTGAGACTGCTGCTATAAAGAAGAAGAACAAACTATGGAACCAAGGATAGTCAGGGGATCCCTTGGACTATCAGTTGCTCACATATGAGGCTCAGAGCTGCAGTTGGAACATTCACTTTCTGGCTAGTTTTACATGTTTGTTTTTAAGAGAAATTAAAAATCGAAACCATTATGTAAGATTTGCCAAGTTGTAAATGTTGGCATCTCATATAAAAGATTGAAATACCATGAGGACTGAACAAAGTGTATCTGCATATGGGATTTGGCCTGTGAGCCACATGTAACATCCATTTAGACAATCCTACTAGCAGACACCATCTTCAGCACATTATACAATTTGAAAAGCGGCACAGAAGTCACTTTAAGGGCCACTAATTTTCACTAGTCTATGACATCATTCGTTGCTGAGAGGAATGTGAAGGGGTGCTGAGCAAGTTATACGTTCTCAGAGAGGCAGTAGGGGAGCTTCAACAATCCACAGGATTGCAGAATTTTTTCCTATGCTAGTGTATGCAGACAGACAGACACACACACACATACAAATATAGTTTTAAACACATAGCTAAACTCAAAATAAAGGGGCAGAAATCAATGGGCAATTAACAAAGCAGAAATTCACAGCTATAATGATAAATACACTTTGATGCTATTAGCAAACAAAACAAAACATCCTCAGGAAAGATGAGTTGCCTGCTTCCTTTAATTGACCTGAAGAACTATATAAACAAGTATCCTTCTTTCTCTAGTTTTTCTTTTTTTAATTTTGTTTCACAAAAAATTAATAGTATAAAAGGTAACCATTATGAGAGAGGCAGAAAAATTTAAAAGATCTTTAAAAGGAAAGACCCAGTACCATAAAGATTAAAAAGAGTTAAATCTGAAAACTGCTCTAAAACAACTACATTTAAAATGACTTTTGGTATCATGAAATTAAAACATAACTAAAAAACATAACTCTAGCTAATTTTAAAAAGACAAAAGTGAAAATCTAGAAGGAAAAGTGTGTGTGATAAAAACTGAGTTGATAAAGTTCATAAAAGTGTGAGGAAATATTTGAAGAAATTATCCAGAACAGCATGGAGGTGGAGGGGTTTAACAGGCGTGTAGGACAGCTGGTAATGATCCAGCCTAAATATCTAATAGGAACTTCAGGAGAGAAGAGAATTGGAAGAGGCAACATGCTAACATAATTCTGAGTGGAATAAATAAGACACAGACTTACCATAGTGAAACTTCACAAACATAAAATATTAACTATAAGCAAAACACAGATTAGCTAAAGAACATAATATCCATTACAGAGTATAGTTTTAGTTAATAACTAACCATCTAAAATAATCTAATATTGCTAATATTATAAGGGAAATAGTCATCAATTTTTAATATATCCAAACAATCCTTCAAAAGTGAGGATAACATAGTTTTTTTAAGCCAGAGAGGAATAATTTACAGCTAGATTAATAGTACTGAGATAATTTACAAATTTTACATGTATCTTTATTAAGAAAATCACTAGCTGGGTGTGGTGCACATGCCTGTAATTCTAGCACTCGGGAGGCTAAGGTAAGAAGATCACTACAAGTTCGAGGCCAGCCTGAGCTACAAAATGAGTATGATGCTAACTTCAACTGCATAGTGAAACTGTGTCTCAAAAAGAAAAAAAAAATATCACCAAAGGAAAAGGTGCGAAAGAAGAGAACTGAACACAGAGAAAAGAGTAGGTGCGAGCAGCAATGTTAAGAAACTGTCAAGCACGTAAAAACTGAAATGAACACTAACTGTAGAAAAAAAACTGATTATTGAATGGTAAATAATGGCATGGAGCTACAATTTTAGAGAATGACACGAATGATGGAAAGGGCGGAAACTGTTAAAGCTAGATTTAGTTTTAGGCATTGTAAATTATATATGCTATAATCTAAGAACAATAAAATAATGGAAAGAACTCAGGTGAATCATTGCACAATATTAGACCAATGTCCACAAAAGGGGCATAGAAAATTTAGTCTAATTAAAGCAGGCAAGAAAACAAAAAGATGAGAAAAAAATCATTTATATAGAAAGCACAAAATAGGAGATATATTCATATGAATGAAAAATAGGTCTATAAATATTTAAATTTAAATGCTTCATTGTGATTTATGTTTTAAATCCTTTCTTTCTTTCTTTCTTTCTTTCTTTCTTTCTTTCTTTTTTTCTTTCTTTCTTGTGGTATTGGAGATACCACTTAACAGGAATATCACTTAACATCTAGCTACCTCCCCATGTCTTTTCTAATTTATGCTTATTTTTTACGTTTAGAGAAAGTCTTGTTAAGCTGCTAAATTCTCCAGGATGAGATAAACTTGTAATTCTCCTGTCTCAGTCTCTAATCCTTGGTTTAAATGCATTATATTTTATAATACACACATAAACATGTTTTTTGTATAATAATAGTATATGGCATATATGTAAAATTCTCACATGAATACAAGGAGATATACAGCAGTATCCACATTACATGTTTATAATAATAATTATACTCACTACTTAATTCTATTAATAGGAAAGTGTACAAACAAATATGACATAGAAATAAATCATAGTGACATATTAAACACAGTTAACATGAATTATTTATATCTAGAATTACCAATATTTAAAAGTTGCAAAAAAATTGCAATATATTCACTAGTGTCAATCTCTTTCTTTCTTTTTTTTATTTTGAAATTCTGTATTATTTCTATCCTTTTTTCTGTTTTGCTTTTTCAAAATTAAAAAAATAATAATGGTAAATTGAAAAAGCAAATTGTCAGAGGCTAACCACAAAATTTTGACTGGTTACCTAGATCATTAATTGTCTCCTTCTTCCCCAGTGACTTTCTCTACCAAGGTTGTTGAAAGCCAAAATAGTCAACATCTTGCCCTCTCTTAAAGCAGGGTGTGTTAGTTCGGCCACTGATATGTGTCAAATGTTTCTAGGCAGCTATCGTTTTCCAAATAAAAATATAAAACAAAATTACCTTCTGTTTTTATTCTCTTTGGAATGCAAACTTCTGGAGTTTAGTGGCCAATTTATATCCAGCAGATTAAAGTCACACCTCAGGATGGTGGAGCAACATGATAGACATCACTGTCATCTCTCTTAACATCGGTGAGCAGTGAACACCACTGGACCATCTTTTCATAACTAGACTTGTTTTATATACTTGTGTAATGTGCTTAATTATTTATTACCATAAGAAGGATTTTTCTGTTACTTATAGATAAATATAATCAAACCATTAAGTACAGTCTATCATTTAGGCATATTTTTAAAGATTTATAAATGTGTTATATATTGTAATGTAGTAAAGACTTCCATAGAACACATGAGAAGAAAGCTGGTTGGGAAATGCCTACACCAGTGTTACAATATGATTGTGCCCAGGGAGAAGGGCTTCAGGGGAAGGGAGACAAGAGAAAAGAGTAGGAATACAGTTGTTGCTATATTTTATTCTTCTAAAAAAGTCTTGAAATAGTATAAGCCTTTTTTTTTTTGTCTTTTTGAGACAGGGTCTCTATGCATTTCAGGCTGGCCTTGAGCTCACTTTGTAGCCCAGGCTGGTCTCGAACTCGCAACAATCTACCTGCCTCAGCCTCCTGAGTACTGGGATTACAGGTGTGAGCCACCACGCCTGGCTGTATAAGCCTTCTTTAAGAAAAGATCTGTGTGATTTTTCAGGGATGGGAAAGGATTCTGAGGATGGGGGAAAGGGTGTGCAGGGAGTGGAAGGGGAAATAAAGAGGTATATGTAACAAGTCTCCATGATGAATGTATTAATATATATTACAAATATAAAATTTTTAAAAGCTCTAGGTGATTGATATGTGTTTTTTCTCAATATAGCAGAATTATTTGAAAAGTTTTATTTTCTCCAGAAGAAAAGAAATTTCTAAGAGATAAAATTCTCCTGGTTGTCATGATGGAACACAGTTTGCTGGATCTTTCATGGTTGGTGCTCTGTAAATTGGATTGTTCTATACACAGACCTGCTGCAACCATAGAAAATGACCTAAGAGAAGAGAAATCTGGGAAACAATCATGCTTCAACAGGATTAGTAAATAAAAAGTGAGGGAAGGATATTCTGAATTCTTTAAATGACTACCTTTAAACATTGCAAGCAAGAAAACATAATTATTGACACGGGTTTGGTGAACACAAAGATGTGGAGAGACCATAAGTTTGAGGAAATCTCAGCTCATGAACCAACTTACTATAAGGTAGAGCAGCCTAGAAACAATATTTTTTAAAATTACATTTAAAACAGTTTACACAATTTAGTATTGGGGCAGCAAACTAGCAACCTTATTAGTGTTTAATAAAATTTTATTTATGTGTGTTATGGTTTGCATCTAGATACATCCCAAAGCCTCATGTGTTCCTAGATAGGCCTTTTGGGAGGTGTATGATACTGGGATTAAGGGTGTGTGATAAATCACCAAGTTTAGCATGGTTTTGGGCATGGATAATGGAAGCCTCACTCTGGATGAGTGTGGCACCAAGCAATGGACTTGTAGCCTGGATGGAATAAAAGGGACAAAAGAAAGGCAGGCTATCTTTGCTGCTGGCTGCTTACTGTCTTCTGCCTGCCTTGCCATAGACTGTTTCTCCTCTGTGATGACCCTCTGCATGCCACTCTGCCTTGGAGTCAGCCAACAATGAACTGAAACCTCTATAAACTTTGATCTTAAATAAACCTTTCTTCCTTTAACTTGTGAGTGTTGAGAATTTTGTTTCAACAATGAGAAAAGTAAGATAATGCGAGATCTGTATCCTCATAGAAAAGATATGAAAAAAAGAGCACAGAAAGTGTAAAGTAAAAAGTGACTCTTCTTCCTTCTCTAATCCTATGTTTTATTCCCAGAAGTAAGCACTCTCGGTATTCTTTATGCCTCTCTGTGTTGAATTATACATATATTTCATATATAATTAGAAAACATACATTGCTTTTTGTTTAGAAGAACTGGGGACTGACTCCAGGGCCTTCACACCAAGGTGCATCCCCAACCCTTTTTTATTTTATATTTTGAGACAGGGTCTCACCAGGTTGCTAAGTTGTTTAGGATTCTAAACTTGTGAGTCTCCCGCTTCAGCCTTCTAGAGTGCTAGTATTATAGGCATGCACCATCAGAAGTAGTTGCTTTTTTTACAAAATAGCTATTAGGTAATGTTGTTTATTTTTCATTAAATTGCATTTTAATTTAACTCATATGAAATATCTTTCCCAATGAACTCACATAGTCATGCTTCATTTTTAAAACCAATGAAAATATTATGATTAACTTTATTAAATCAGCTCTATATTGATGGACATTTAGTTTGTTTTTAATTTTTTGCTACTATAAACAATATTGTAATGAGTATCTTCATATAACTCATCTTTTCCCTACAGATATGAAAAGGTACTTTAATCATACTCAACACTTCCACATGAATTTTTTTAGATGTTTTAACTCAACTTTTTCATAAATCTGCCAGGCTTTTGCTTCACAAGCAATAAACTTTGATAGCTAAGCTTCATAATACCTTTTAGTAGCTAGTAGAGCTCATTCCCCAGCTTTACTCAGAAATCTCAGAATTTTCTTCTTTACTATTGAATGTTTATTTTTCTGGATGGACTATGTTTAGTCATTTAGAATATCTAGTCTGTTTCTCTGAGTAGCAGCCGGTACCACACACTTTATCTCTGAGGCTTTACTCTTCTGAGAAATTGAACCAATGAAGTTGTTAGCTGGGGATAACAAGGCCCACAGCCATGAATAGAGGTGGGTGAATGAAAGCCCTTAGAATTAATTGTGAGAGCCACCAGACCCTTTTCTGTACCCTGAACATAGGCACTCAAATTACACCTCCCAATTGAAAAACAATCTGGAGAAACAGACATGCTGGCAGATACTGAGGTCTGGAGGATCCCAGGTAAAGACCAGATTTCCCAGCTGCTCCAATTCACTGGCCTAGAACTTGCTCACCTCGAGTGACTTCTTAGGCTTTTTCCACTCAGTCTTAAGTATGCATATTCTGCCTGGCCTCTCTGTGAAGATCAGGAAAAAAAAAAAAGATAATGAAGCAAGAAGATAGGGAAAAAAATTTGCAGAAAAGAAACACAATTGAAGTATCCAAATTTTTTCCAAAAGATATTATCAGTATTCTCAGAGGCAAAAGATACTGCATTCCTGAAGTAGGAATAGGAGTCTAGAAAAAAATTCACAAAACAACAGAGTTTTTAGAAAAGTATAGGATAGGCTAGAAATGAAAATTTCAAAATAGGAAAATTTACATTGAGACAATCACCCATAAAGTATTTATTTTGATAGATGATAGCTAGATTGATCATTTGATAGATATTTAGATAGACATGGAAAATTAAAAAGTAGAAGAGAAAAGATGAGATAAGAAGATCAAATTAGTTGGCCCAACATCTTTATTAAGTGGGTTTAATGAAACGAGAATATAGGGAAAAAATGGAATTATCAAAGAAATAATATCAGAAATTTTCTCAGATTAAAGGACATGTGTTTCTAAATAGAAGAGTCCACTAAATATAAAACACAGTGAATGGAAAGAGCATTATACAAGCATACGATATGTGGAATTTAAAAAAGAGAGAAAGATAAGAATCTTAGTGATTCTTTAGGATACAAAAGACAGACCATAAAGAAGGGATAAAAGTCATATAGCACTAAATTTTGAAAGCAGCCTTTAAATCTGGAAGAAAAAGAAATATGATACAAAAATGATGAGGCAGTGAGATTTCTAACCTAGAATTCTATAGCCAAAGTATCATGCCAATTATCAGAGAGAAATAAGCCATTTTACCAGCCAATATTTCAAGAAATTCATCTTTACATTTCTTTTGGTGAAATCTGTTCAAGGATGTACTCCATAAAAATGAGGTAGATGAAATTAAAAGGGTGGATGTAAAATGATAACCATTTCTGAGTTGTTGATGGAAATAAGAATCAAAAGAGAAATCCAGCTCATTCACACTTAAGTACTAGAAGAAAGAAGAGAGATGCTATAAGACAGAATGCAAGGGGTCTATGGAAAAGGACATGGCAATGTAGGTTAGTGAAGAGTTGGAATACATGGAAGGGGGGAAAGTAGTATTAGTTTTGTTTGTTTGTTTGTTTGTTTGGACAAGGTCTTACTTTGTAGTGCAGGCTGGCCTTGAACTCACTATATAAACCAGGCTGGCCTATGGGATTTTCCCGCCTGCTTCTCAAGTGCTGGGATTGCAGGCATGCACCACCACACCTGGCCCTATTAAGCATTTTTTGAAACATCAGAGCAGAAGGAAGACATGGTCTTAGAAAAAGACAGTTTGAATAGAATACAATGAGGGAATAAATAGGCTTGTTTGAGACAATGGATGGAATCCAGGAATTAAGAAGTAAAGTAAGAAAGAATGGTATAACTCATTTATTAGCATTGGTGGTGAAAAGGAGAAGAAAAATATATTAATAGCAAAATTAGACAAGACAGACAAGTAACAGGACTACTTAAAGGGGACAAATATGGGGCTGGAGATTTAGCTCAGTGGCATAAACGCCTGCCTTGCAAGCACGTGGTTGTGAGTTCGATCCCCGGTACTGGTAAAAAAAAAAAAAAAAGTGTAGGGGGGAAATATAGGAACATCTGAAAGAACACATAAAAATATATAGAAGAGTTTCAAGATAATAGAGGAAAAGATGACTTTCAGAAAGTTTTTAAATGGACACAAAAGGATGGGGATCCAAGTAAAGACAGTCACTCTACTAGACAAGAGGGACAATTTTTCCAAAACTGAAAAACAAAATTAAGACAATAAAGACAATAATATATAATGTTGAGGTCTGGTTAAATGTGTCTTTACTTGTAAGAGATGACAGATGTTTTTATAAATGAGAGCCCAAGTCCTTGCCTGGAGGAGTAAGTCAGAAGGAAGGGAACAGAATTGGAAATTTAAGGAGCGAGAAACAGTCATGAAAGATATTAAGTAGGTAGGATCCTGAGGTTCAGAAAGAATCATTCTTTGAGCCCTAGTGAGAGCCAGACATTTGCGGAAAAAGTTTTAGAGTTTCCAAAAAGGGACTTCATGGTAGAAAATAATTAGTTTATAAAAAATGTATTGAATAAAATAACTTAGAAGAATAGATTAGTGAAAAATCTTTCAACTTTTTTTTCATAAATAGGTAATTTTTTTGTTTGTTTGTTTTGTTTTGTACCGAGGATTGAACTCATGACCTTGAGCTTGCCAGGCAGGAGCTTATGTCACTGAGTTAAATCCCTGGCCCTTGGGTATTCTTTTAGTTTTATATTTTTTAAAAGATGCTTTTGCCAATTTCCACAATTTTAAGAAAATTTTTCTTTCCTTATATTTTCACTCTATTTTATTATTATTGTACTTACTAGTAATAGTAAAAAATTATCGAAAATATGCAATTAAATAACACTATAGCCAACAATAGATGACTAGTTAAATGCATTCTAAGTATACTGATATAATTTTTGCATAAGATATAAATGTATAGATATTAGGTGTATGTTCAAAGAAATGATTTAAATTCGTTGATTTTATATAATAATTCATATGGCTGTCTTTAAGTGGTTTGGATCATGATGGAGTTCTAATTACCTTTTTATGATCAATAATTGGTGATTTTCTATCTTCTAAAGACAGGAAAACAAGGAAAAATACTAAAATTTCAGATTTGTGTATTTTTGATTTTTACCTTTAATTTAAAAACTGTTAATTAATTTTTAGTCAAGTATTTAGTCAAGCAGCTCTCAGGTTTATTCTGTGTTTTCCTTAAACACTGTCACATGCCTTTTACACAAACACTGTCATGATAACTTGGAGGGAAATATTCTAGTTAAACATGTTCTTGCCCTTGATCCAGCAAAAATCTTTCCAAACAGTCTTGGCAAGGAACTCTCCCACCCCCACCCCCCAATAGCCAAGACATCAACCCACCCTGTGCTCCTGTGGGTTGGATCACTGCAGAGGTGTGTTGGTGCTGACCCCCGTGCAGGTGACTGCCACGGACAGTATCAAGTTCGAAGAAAAATAAATCTCTTTGGAAGTGCAGCAGTTACACTTGACATTTTTGGCCTGTTTCTCTCAAACTCTGAACTCATGTGATTTTGCATGAATGCAGCCCATTAAAATGAATATTGTCTGCAAGGTAGAACCAAACTCCTTATCATTCTTTTATCCTCCGGCTGTCTCTCTCACTCATGGGATAAGCTTAGGTGAGTAGGCACAGAACCGGCCTAGCTTGAAGTCATGCTGCTCTGCAGGGTGGGATCCTTGTGCTCCAGGATGTTTGCAAGAGGCAGCTGGGATCAAGATGCCAGGCTGACAACATAGATGCCCGATTGAAGGCATAGATAAATATTTGCTATGCTGAGGTTATTTCAAGATTCTCCAATAGAGTTGTGTGTATTTATCAAACCTCCATTTCATACTATCCCTTTTGTTTACAGCAAAACAGACAAAAATACCTGCAACTAGCTGAGCTGATTTGAAATGACAGGTATAGGAATCCCTGGTTGATTTTGCACCAAGTTACATTTTCATACATCCCTGAGGGTAAATTCTGAGACACCTCTCACAGAAATGTAGCATGCCACACAGATCTCAACTTGAATATTAAACATAAACAAAAGGAATTACCTCAGAAGCAGTTTATTTAAAAAACTCCCTTAGAAACTTGAAGACTTTAAGAGAGCTAAATTGGACCAATATAGGTTCCTCTTCTGAAAGTAGAAAAAAAAAAAAAAAAAACCACACCTCAATCCAAAAAACAGAAACAACACAGCACGGGCTGAAATATGTGACAAACAATTTGGAAACAGCTGTGCTGATTACAGTAGTCTCCCAGTAATATACAGCTTGTATTCTCCTCTCAGTTTGATTCTTTGACTCCAGGAAGTACTGAAAAGATAGAGAACATGTTCCCATGCAAACCGCTTTTAAAATGATCAGTTGCCTTTCTTTCTGTATGCTGTGCTGTGGTTAGAGCCAGATGATGAATGTCTAACCCAAGGGGTCTGAGGTACGCTTTTTTTCTCTTTTCCTTTTTTAAAAAAGTCTTTGAATTTATAAAGGTGGAAAAAGAATCCCAAACATCAATTACAAGTGGTTAATTTTTTTTTATCATTTTATGGATGTAACTTATTGTGAACAAAATTAAGCACAAAATCATGACAAATTTGTGAAACTGTCTGTAATTTCAAGACATTTAAGACCCTGGCTACCAGAATCTTCAAAATGTTCAAATTTCTCAAATTTCACAACAAAACTTATGACCAAGAAATCTTACACAAATATCTATTTAGGTGCATACTAAACAATACTAAGGGGTAATGAGTTAAGTATTCCTGGTGATGTTATACATATTTTTTAGATTAAAATTATTATCTGGAATCTGTTTTCAAGTAAGGTATGTCAGTAGAGTTGAAACTTTCTTTCTCTTTTGTCTTTTTATAATTGACCATGTGTCTCTACCCCCTTCCTCATTCATCACTGAATTGCCATACTACTTTTAAACTCATAACACATGTGCATATAGTCCAAAGACAGGCATTTGTTAATTTCCTCCTGTTTTATTGTATTTGTCTGTTCTTACACTATTCACACATTGTGACAATTACAATAATTTGATTGTTCCATTATGCTTTATTTTTCAGAATTGCTTTAGATGTTGTTCCTCATTTATTCTCCCATATGAAATTTAAGAAGTGATTAGGTCATGAAAGCTTTGCTTTTCGGAATGCCACTGTCACAGCAGTGGGCTAGTTATCATGGGTTATGGAAGCGAGTTTGGGCTTCCCTTTCGCGTTTGGCTTCTGCCATGAGATGATGTTGCATGAATGCCCTCATCAGATGCCAGCAGCATGTGCATGGACTTTCCAGCCTCTAGAACTGAGATTCAAAGAAATCTCTGGGTTTTTTTTCTTTTTTTAAAATAAATTATCAGTGTGTTGTTCGTTTTATAGCAGCAGAAAATGGACTAAGACAGGGTGACTCAACATTTTAATACTGATTTACCCAATCCAAGAATGTAGCATCCTTCTCTTATATTCAAATGCTATAGTTTCTTTCCTGGGTTCTGCACATTGCCTGTGCTGCCCTTCTCCATAGCAGTAGCCCATCACATGGTGAGCCGTGGTCCTTCCTTTGTTCTAGGAGTCTGTACCAAAGCAGGTGAGGAAGACACCACGTCTGAAGGTTAAAAGTTATATTTTCCAGGCTAACTTTCATGTTTCTGCTTTGGACACCTCTCTAAATAAATCCCTTTAGCTATCTGCAGTATGCCTGTATCAATTTCTGATCCCTTCCCCCTCTCATCCTCACTATGCATCCTTTGGCGCCTATGATCAGTCTTTGGTCTCTCATTCATTTCTGTCTTACTTTTTTAATAAGCCACAACACATATTCAGGGAAACCTCCCAGCTTGGGAGAAAATAGACTGTGCAAAGCTCTTTTCAATTCCAGGCATTTTAATTCATAGTCCTCCACCAGACAATAGAGTACATCTTACTGATTGCCTAATAAAAAGAGGAGAAATTGCTCCCTGAATGTGCTGTAATTGAATCATCTCTTTACTCATATGGTATTCAATAGAGATGGAGGACAGCTTAAATTTTTTGTTGCTTTATTAGTACGAGAAAGATAGAATCCACAGTTGGGATATCAGAAATTTTCTACTGCTGCAGTGGGTGGTAGAATTATCAACTCACTTTCCACATTTATGAAAACCTTTTATGTGTCAGGTGGGGTACTTGATGTTCTCTTAGATACCATGTGACTTGCTTTTTAAGGAACTGTAGAAATGATCTCTGAAAGTATAGCTTTGACTTGGCTTTTCAAAAGATATTCATGGGCCCAGAAAACTTAAAATTGAAAAGGTTATAAAAGCTTAAATTCATGGATTACAATGATCAAGGAGATAATGAGAGGGAATCTTGGGTGGTCCTTCAGACAGAACTGGCCCTACCAGGAAGGTAGATAGGGTCCCAGTAGGAAAACTGGTTTGAATGTGCTTTTGACTCAAAAGAGCTGGCTGGCTGATGTGTCTCCAACTGTGTGTGAGAGAGACAGCTCCTTTCCTGGAAAAATCTTGCAGTTTTGGTGCTGCAAACTACGAAGGCTGAGATAAAGCTTATTTGCAGAAAGCTTAGCTACTGTTGTCTATCATTGGGGAAATTATGACAGCATCCCGATAAACCCTTAAACTAAAGCTGCTAGCAAAGTTATAAAATTACCAAACAGGGTAGTACTACTATTCTGTCATCCTTCTCTGCCCTCCTAGTGAAAGATGGCTTCTTGAGGTCTTGGTGCCCCAGTGATACCGGCAGGACTCTGCTAGCAACAGCAACTTACTTCACCTGAGTCCATCTCAGAGATGCATCAGTTTGTGGCACATCCAGAAGCCTGAGAGCTGTGGAATGACAGTTTCTAGTGCCCTGGATTGCTGAAGGCATTCAGTCATCACCTCTGGGTGCAAGGTTAAGAAAGCAGCTGCCATATTAGCATTGGCTCAGATGAAACTTTCATGGAATATAAAACAATCTTATCATTACAAGAAAACAAATGAAATATCTGGTAGCTGATCAAGATTGAACACAAGCATTAATTAAAATGGGAGTTAGAATCCCCTAAATGAGAATAATCTCCAGAGATCCTTCTGTCAGCTAATCTTTTGACTCTTGACTATATCTGTTGTGTGCTACCATGTTTTCCAGCTCTGTATCCTGAAAAAGCACTGTCAGAATATGATAGTTTTAGGCTGGGGATATAGCTCAACAGCACAGCGCCTGCCTGGCAAGTGTGAAGTCCTAAGCTCAATTTCCAGTATTCGAAAAAAAAAAATGACAATTTTTAAGATGGTTTGAACACAGGATAGTTTATAAGACTTATTTTTGATGTGAGTTGGTCAGAAGAGGAAAAAAAAAAAAACCCTTACCAAGCTAGCTATCATATCAGAAGAGAAAACAAATAAAAAGACAAAAACTAAGAAAACCTCACATCAAGCTGGTTATCTAAGACTACCCTAGAACCCTGAACATGATAATAACTCAGAAACAACAGTAACAACAATAATAATAAATGTAGCAGGTATCATTTGTTGAGTTTTTATTTTCTATTGAATTAAGTCTTATAAACAATTTATCATCCTTGACTCTTACACATGGAGAGTGTGTAATTATTTCCACTTTATAGATGAAGAAACAGGTGCTCAGGAAGATTACAAACCTTCCCCCAGGCTTCACAGTGTAAATGAAAGAGGAAGAATTGTATCTCTATCTCCCTAGCTTTAGAGTTTGTGCTATTTCAGTATAGTATTCTCCTCTCATTCACTTTTACCAAAACTGTGAGAAATTTGCAGAAGTTTAGTTACCTGGCATTGTAATGTTAAGTATTAGAAGCAGCAAATTAGGAAGAGTTAGAGTACTTCTAGAAGTACAAATATTTGGAACTGAAATTTGAGGAAATTTGAACCATTTAAAAAAAATTCTCCCAGAACACTAAAAATGTCCTCCCCTCAAAAACTAAATTATTGGAGGATATTGAATAAAGAAATAAATAGTTCTATGTCTCTCATAGCGTTGGGGACCACAAATTCACAATAGCTAATTTTGCATACTTCCCTAAGGGATAAAATTGAGGTTTGGGATTATTGGTACCACCCATTTAAAATTTCCCATTAACTCTTTAGGGTTGGGCCATTCTCTCCCATTGAGACTAAAACTAAAACCACTGAGTCTAAAAAAACACTCCAGGGCAAGAACCTTCCTAGTATGAAACCATCTCCACCCTCTTGAGTCATCCCAAAATTATACTTGCCTGCTGAGTCATAGGTCTCTGAGCCTTCCACTAGTTTTGAATCTTTCACTAGCCCCACCTATCACTGATATATCCAATTAACAGTGGCTGTTTTGGAGGGTCACTCTCTTGGCCAGACAGGAGATACTGACTTCCCAGACACTCATCATATATTGCTAAATTTGTCTCTGTTTTTTATTTTATCCTCTTGCAATTGGGACTTCTGGCTGGGACCCAAATATTGTGGATTGAAATTATCACTAGAATATGACATTAAAATGGACTCTCTATGCCTCTAAAAAAAAAAAAAACCTTTTCCCAGAAAACTTCTCCCAGAAAATGTCAGGGAGAAAGGAACATTTCAGGATCACCATGTCCAGTTGATTTGACCTGATTAAGGTCCAGAAGGTGTCTGAGTTGACCCAGCTGGGTACTAGTCACTGGCAGAGCTGAGCACAGCTGTTACTTTTCTAATTCGGGGACCAGAAGGCTGCCAACCTATTCTGGCTTCCCCCAAGGATGTTAAGGGGCATGTTCTAGGAAGGTTCTCAAAAATACAGGTACAGAAGAGACCTGAAAATAATGCAAGAAAATAAAGAGGAAATACTTCAGGAGATTGATAAGGCCAAGAATTTTTGGTTAAAATCTCAAAACCACAAGGATTTTAAAGTAAAAACAGACAACTGAGATTATATTAAGTTAAAAATCTTCTGCATGGTAACAGAAACAATTAATAGAGTGAAGAAACAACCAACAGCATGGGAAAAAATGTTATCAAACCACACATATAAGGGGTTAACATCCAGAATGTACAATGAACTCAAACAACTCAATGGCGAAAGAGTAAAAGTAATCACATTTTTAAATGGGTAAAAGACATAAATAGTCATTTGTCAAAAGAAGACATGAAAGTGTCCAAGTCCATGAAAAATACTCACTGTCACTAATTACCAGGGAAATAGAAATAAAAGTTGCAATTAAACATTACCTCATTCCAGCAAGAATAGCTATTACCAGAAAAACCAAATTATAACAAGTATGACAAGGTGAAAAAGAAACCATTACATACTATGGTGGGAATGTAAGTTGGTATAGCAATTATAGAAAACGGTATGGAGTTTTCTCAAAAATTAAAAAAAAATATTATCACATGACTTGGTCCCTTCACTACTGGGTATTCTCTAAGGGAAATGAAATCTAGTACACCAAAGAGACATTTCCATTCCCACGTTTATTGCAACATTATACATAGCAGTCAAGATATGGAATCAACCAAAGTAACCATCAATAGATGAATAGATAAAGAAAAGATAGCATATGTAAGTACAAATGAGATAGTATAGAGTGTATCTATAAAAATGGATGCAATCTTATCATTTATGACAACATGGATGGAACGGTAATGTGAAATAAGCCAGACATGCAAAGACAAATAGTAAATTACCTCATTTATATGTAGATCTACAAAAATTAATCTCATAGAAGTAGAAAGTAGAATAGTGGTTACAGACTCCAGGAAGGATGAAGGGAAGAGGAAATAAAGAGAGGTAGGTCAATGGGTACAAAGTTACAGTTGGGTAGGATAAGTAGATTCTGGTGCTCTATTGCAGTGTAGGGTTATATAGTTAACAATAATATATATATCAAAATAACCAGAAGAGAGGATTTTGACTGATTTACCAGTAAAAAAATGATAATAGTTTGAGGTAATGGATATAATAACGACCCCTGATTTAACCAATGCATAATATATATATATATATATATATATATATATATATACATTGTACCCCATAAATTTATGTAATTATTGTGTGTCCACTTTGAAATAAATAAGAAAAGAAATGTTGTGTTTGACATTGTTAAAATTCAAAGACTAGATTTTATTCACATCTCAGGCATCCTTTTTTGTTCGTTAAGTTAGATATTCTATAAATGCTTGCCTGAGAGGTGATCGTGGTCTTGTCGGACAGATAATAGAACATTGTGGTAAGAATGGAGCCTGGGAGCCACCTAACACAGCTGGGTTTTAGGACGAGTCAACAATGGTTTCTTTTTAAATTCAGTCTTGATGGATAACCTGGAAAGAGTCAGGAATTTCGGGTAAAGGAGCAGAATACATGATGCATAGAGCCTCCGGAGAAGGATCAGATATCTTTGATTAGGCAGGAATGAGAAAGCTTTATTCAGCCTGTGGGCCAGATTCCACATACTATCTCTTTTGTGACTGAAGTTTTATTAGAACACAGCCAAGCTCATTCATTGACATTGCGGGTATTTCTGCTTGTGCACAATAACAATAGTTATATGTTTGCCACTGAGACTTACAACCCATAAAGTCTAAACTATTTATCTCCAGACCTTTACTAGAACAAGTTTGCCAAATCTTGGATTTGAGAAGATTCAGGCAGGAGCCAGACTGTACATCAATGGTCCATGGACCACATCTCCTCTCCTTGTTTTATTTTGGCCTCTTCAGTTAATGTATTTTTACTTGTTTGTTCAAAAGAAAATATAAACATATAATTTTTAACATTTAAAAATTAGGATATTTCACATAAAAATAGATTGCTAAGTTCTGAAAAATGAGCTCTTATCAGTTTTGCACTTCCTTTTCTACATGGTAAGACAGAGCTGAGCAGCAGTTCTCATCCTCCTGTGACCCGAACTCACCCTCTTCTCACCCTCCTCTCCGTGCTCTCCTAGCCTAACCTCCCAGGGCCCTCAGATTCACGCAGCAATCTGACTCTACATGTTCTTAAAGAGGCTGGAGATTAAGATAGAGATGATTTAATGAAGGGTTTCAGAAAGCCTCATTGAGGGGTTTGGATTTCATACTGAGATGCCCCTGCAGGGTTTGAAACAAACAGCCCACTCACCGGACATGACTGACTTTTTAAAGAAAACAGTATAGAGAGTACACTAAAGGAAGCAGTGAGACCACTTAAGAGGTTTCAAAAAAGTCTGAGAAAGGATGGGGAAAAGCTTTAAATTAGTGTCAAAGAGAGAATAAAGAGAAGCCTGCTTCCAGGAATATTGGCATGACAGCCAATAACAAATCTAGGACTGAAATACATGTAGATGTTAGAAAGTTGTAAGGATCGAAGGAACAGCATTAACACCCATAATTTTCCAGCAGGGGATCCCCCAAAGAGTCTAAAGTCAAGATGGTTCAGGGTCTGCTTTGTGCAGCCACCTCATCCAACTTGTGCCAAGGCAGTTTTAAAGAACGCTTTTTCAAAGATCACAGACAAATATCTGGGGCTACTTAGTCAAGGCTGTGCATAATGGGGTCAGAATCTCAGTGTGACTGCAGGGGAAAGGCTTTATAAGGCATCTTGTGATCCACTGTGCATCCACGATTTGAAAATTCAGATAGCTATGTTTAACTACAGATACTCCACTAGGTTCAAAGAAAGGGTAGAACTCAAGTGCCTCTTCCCCTCCTCTCCTAATTCTGTCTCCCAAGCCAAGGTAGCTGCTCCTGATGGTGGAACAGAGGCTGCCTTAGGGCCAGCTTGGCACTGTAACAGGCAATGTCACATCCTTCTCAACCTCCTGAGATGCACAGCAGGGGAGTCCTTCCTTGCCAGCTGAAAAGATCCTCTAGAGCCTTCCAATGATTCCCATCTATCAGGTAGGGGTAACACTTTTCAAAATTGAAATTCTACTTTTACTTGTGAACTTGGAGATAATCTCAAAACAGCTATTTATTTGAAGTGGGGAAAAGCAAGTAGATATAATTTCCTATAGATTTTGGCCTAGTGTTTTTCAAATAGAGAATGAAAGACACAGAGGGTTTCCATCATTTCTCTGAGGACAGGAGAAATGACAGTTTCCATGGAGCACCACATCAAAGGACTGAAACCATGATACCCTACGTTTTGAAAATTGGGATAGGTTTCCCAATCAAGTTCATTATGACAGTGAGAAGAATGTGACAGAATGGAAAGGATTTTCCCTCAATAACTTACAGACGCTATCAAACTCATTCAGAGGAGTTGCTGAGGCAACTTTCTAAAGCTTGGATTTTATAGAGAGATGTTGGAAATGTTCACAAGGAATAATTGGAAGAGGAGAGAGAAAGTAAGGAGTTTAAGCAGAAAACCTAACAAATACTTTGAACCTTTGAAATATTTATACGATAGTGCAGCACCAAGCAGCACTGAATTTTTGAGAGAACTTGTGCTAAATGCTGTAAGCAAAGTGATTTTGTTTGTGTTTTGGGGGAGGAGGAAGAAAATCCGTTTCCAAACAGTAACTAATATTTAGAAAGGAAGTTTACTCAAAGCAAACCAGAACCATTATACTTGTCTGATGAAAATTGGATTTTGAAATTTGCAAAAATTTACATTTTATACATAATGCACATACACATTTTCCATGCACAGAAGCCAAATATTAAAATCCTCACAGCTTTTATTTAGTTCAGTGCATTTGTACAATGTTTTGCAGTGCTCTAGATAAAAATTCATCTCATGGTGTCATCTTGTGTCAATCCTGAGGGAAGGCACATAAATCCTCATTTTAATAAGACAATAGGTTTGGGTAAGAGGATAAACTAGCCCTCTTTAATCTACATTACTTGCCAACTGACCCTGGAAGGCCACCCACATGACCAGAAGTTTGGGGGAAAAACAGAGTTTAAAGGCTTCCAAGAATGGCTCTTTTCTCCCCTCAGTATCTCAGCAATATCATACTACACTAACATAAGAGGCTAAAAATAAATACCATTTCCATATTTTACAGTTAACAAGAGTCCATTTTGTTGTTTCCTCCAAATTTTTTTTCTTTCTCCCTTCCCTTCCCTTCCCTT
>PVLA01002861.1:0-242771 GCA_004027455.1 Hydrochoerus hydrochaeris
ACTCCCACCAGGGCACCCCCACCAGGGCACTCCCACCAGGGCACCCCACCAGGGCACCCCCACCAGGGCACTCCCACATGCCATCCCCTGGGCTTATTCACCCCCAGTCCTGCCTGGTGACCATGGTACCATGTTCATCCTCTGGAAAATTTTCTTGACCATTCTGAGCTTCATTGCTCATGACTGACAGTGGCTTTGATTCCCGCTGTGTTATTCTTCCCACATGTACATTCTGCCAGCGATTTTCAATGGCTTAATCAAAAAGTAGAGTAAATATTAAATGTTAAGTGGAAAAACCCATTTGGAAAGCCAACTCACTAGAAGCTATTCATTTAACATGGAGACACCGTCCTTAAAAAGATTTCCTAGTTCATTAAAGTAAGCAGAACACACAGTACTTGAGATTTTTGTTCTACTCCAGTGATTTTCTAACAGCTGTTGTTATTTGGGGAGTATATTTGTCAAAGCAGCTAATCATCTTGTGTTTAAAAAAAAAAAAAAAAAACCACAAGAATGTAACAGAAATTTGGAAATCTGCCCAGTATGCTTTTTGAGAAATGGACAGGACAGTTGACATCTCTGTTTGTGGCGCTTCTTGACATTGGGCACTCTGCGCCCATCTCAGGGTGGATCTAGAGACAGACTGTTGTCTCACAAGCTAACAGTGCAGAGCTGTGTTGTCTCCCATCTATACTGGAGAGGAATCTAGTGAGGCAACCGTGAACGGTCAGCGGCTGCCTATGGGCCCACTCTGAGAGAATGTGAAGAGCTGTTTTTAGTGGAGCCTGGAAATTCTTTCCTCATGTTAACAGAAAGGGGGAAAAAGGAAGAAGAGAAAAAAAGTGGAAAGGAGGGAAAAGAAATGAGGAAAGGAATTTTAGGCTCCTTGTTGCTGTGTATGAGACAGCAACAGTTTGAATGAAAACTCCTTGAAATATGTATTTGTTCCCCAAGATTTGGCCAAGTGCACTTACTGGTGGTGGTTCTGGGTGTGGAAGGCCCACTGGGATTGCTGCCAACAGCATAAAAGGAGAACTGGAGGGGAAGATGGGTGCTGTTGATTCTCACAGAGAAGCTTGTCAGGCTGGCTTTCTTGATATGAACTCGGCTCTTATCATTGTGGGAGGAGCTCAGGTCCTTGCTGTCACTAAGGAGGGCTTCAGTGGTTTGGGGAAAGCTCTGGTCTTTACCTTGAGCGTTGTTTGCTGGCTCCAGTGCAGATCCCTCAGCCTGCTGGCACAGATCCTTCACCCCAAAGGTGCAGACTTTCTGGCTTCCACAGCTCAGTGTAGATCCTTGGGCCTTCCCAGGATAGATCCTTGATATACACTCATATGAGACATTGTCACGGGTTCTAGTTAGACTCATGGAGGACATTGCCATGGGCTCTGGGCCTCCAGCTGGACTCGTGCAGGACATTGCCCTGGCATCCAGGCCTCAGCTGGATTCTTTGGGTCTCTGGTACAGATCTCTTTCATTCTTTTACCTTTGACTTTTTGGGTGAATATTATAAAATAATCCTATAAATTATGAGTCCTACGTTGAATCTATTTGCAAATCCTGACTACAGCACTGGGAGTTCTTCATCATACTATGCACATATTTTATCTTATCCGTCTGGATTTGTTTCAGGGTTTCTGAAATAGCTTTTAAGCATTTGTGTGTCTCTCTATGAAGGTTAGTATTTTTCATTTTACTTCTGTTTTTAACCTGCTCTTTTGACATTACTAAAAAAAAAAAAACAAAACAAAAAACTGGACCTAATCATGAGCTTTGATGGCAACAAGCTGTAGAAATGGCTCCAGATTTGGAAGTCAGCATACTATGGCCCTCACACCAAACTCAGTGTCTCAGCTATTTTTACTGGAATGAAGGTTGCCTACCCATTTACATATTTCCTAGGGGTAAGGCTGCTTCCATACTATGATGATGAAGTTGAAAGAGACTGTATGACTCTCAAAGCCTAAAATTTTTACTATCAGGAGCTACAGGAAAAAAATTGCTGACCCAGTGCTTTAAATCACTATTACCAAAATGTGCTGTTGACCACAGAAAACAGCAGTTCTGTGCACTATTTATTGTCAATTGGCATTAATATGAGGGCTTTCTGCTGGGATATAAACCATGTGACTGTGCACACTTTTCCATTTAGCTCGTGTCCTTTTCGCAGCAAGGCCTTCTTGATGAAACAATACGTAGATTTATGGTGTCTCTTTACAGATCAGCACTTTCAGCAGCACTGGCTTCAGTAACTCCATAAAACTTTTACTCTGAGAAAGTTATATTTTATGCCATTTCTGGGCCATGTGACTCATGGAGATATGGAGAGATATTGGCCAGCTTCTGCTGTTTAATGAACAATCCCCAAACTCTGCGGCTCGAAACAGTTCAGCAATCTGGACTGGGCTCAGCTTCATGGTTCTGGCCCTGACCAGACTCCACAGGCCTTTCTGCTGGGCTTGCTCCTGCCCCTGAGGGCAGTGGGCAGGTCAGCTGGGGCTGGCTGGGCTGAGACGGTTCACCTGGAATAGCTTTCTGATGCACATGGCCCCTCTTGGCTCAGGTCCTCCTGAGCAGGGGCCTCTTGTACAGAAAGAGAGCCAGCAGGGTCTCTGGAAGTCTGTGTTCTGAACTCACACAACGGCACTTGCACCACATTCTTGGCCAAAGTGAGTAACAAGAGCCACCCGCCTAGCTCAGAGGTGGGGAAATAGACTCTACTTCTTGGAGGGATTGCAGCCCTGTTCTTCAATCAACCACGGGAAGGGAAGAAGAGAGATTCTTGGTCCGCTTCCCACCCTTCCTCCTTCCTTTTTAAAACTTCAGTTAACTTTCATGATGTATTCTAGGGCTGCCCAGTTGGCCTGATGTGATTTTAGTGTTGTTTGTGATCTTTATAAAAGACAATGATGCAAAACCATTTGGATTATGATAAGAGCAACAGAAACAGAGCTGCTGAAGTCTCGTTCAGTTCCCACTGCTCCTGAATTTGGTCTTTAGAGAATCTGAGGTTACAGCACTGTAAATTTCACAGGAAATATCTCAATAGTTACATCCCTATTAACAGATTGCTAGAGCTTACCAGTCCATGTAGCTTCCAGTGTGGTCCCTCCCATGGTAAAATCACCAAACTTTACTGATGTGAACAAAAAATTCTAAGTAATAGATAACACGTCCTAGTATTTTTCCTTCTCCAGTCACCATGTACACTTAGTGTACATGGCTCGATCTATTTAAAGTGTTTGTTTCTGTGATAATATATTTGTGCATGTGTAAGTTCCCCACAAAACTTTATTTAAGATGATAATGGTGACCATATAATTCACCTCATTGTGCATGGAAATTTCTCTCAGGGTGAGCACTTTTCCCTGGGGAAGTTGGTTTGACAGGTTATTTCCAGAGGACGGGTAGTTTCACCATAAGGTTTCAGAAGAAAGAGACTAGGAATAATGGAAACATTCATGTTAATTATTAATAAAGTGTATGGTATGGTTAAAGGGTTTCTTTTATTAGTACATGTCTGTGATACACACAATCACATTCATCTTCAATAATTGGTACATACACATATTGCATCGTGATCATTTTTATACCCCACCCCTGCAGTTCCCTCTTCCCCTTTTGCCAAACCCCCTCCCCACCCCCCACTGAAGCTAGCTCCTGATTTCCTGCCATCTCTCTTTAACTTTTCCCTCTATATTATAGACACAAAATTCCTGAGTGGCCTTAGTCTGAGACTTTATTCATCGTGTCCATGGAAACTTTGGCTCCATCTTATTCCATAGTTCAGGCTCTGACCATCCTTAGAACTCTCACACAAATGCCGTCACCTTGAAGCCCTCGGGAGCTGTACAATCCAGAAGCCCCATCCCCTTCCAGACTAGAATTCACACTCATCTGTGGAGTACTGACCATAGGCCACCTGAGCCTCTGCTTGATGGTAAGGAGTCCAATTTTTACAAGGTTCTATGTTCTAGGAATCACTGAGAATTCCCAGGGAGATCTTACTGTTCCACAGGGACATTCTGGCTTGCTACCTCAGCCGTCAGCTGACTCTGGTGTGCTCTCCTCAGAGCATAATTTCAGGTCTGGGGCCACCAGAACTTCCTCTTGCAACACTTCCCAACCACAGAGGCCCTAGGCTACTCTACTGTGTCTCAGCGGTGGCTGAGACAAGGTCATAACACTTAACACTGAAGGTTTAGAAAGCAATGGAGGGGAGCTCTCTGGAATCTCATGCCAGATGTAGTAGTTCTCAGTCCATAAGCCAAGGACTCTCCACAGGAATCCTCAGCTGGACATCTCTGTTGACTGGCCTGCCAGCATGTTACATGGCTGCCTTGCGTCTCCTATTGAACAGTTATTTTGAACAGACCATCCTTCCCCAAAGTTGGGGACAGTTGTCCCATTTCCAACTCCACAATGACCTTACCAGTGACAGAACATCTGGAGAATTAGAAATAAGCTTCTAAAGGCAGAGAATTTTTCTGTCACTGACGTACACTAAGTGGCTAAAATAGTGCCTTGGCATAGTATAGCCTCAGTGGTAATTGAAGAATTGAATAAAATTATTTATTTTTCTGAAAACATTATCAGAACTTAATGATAGTTACATTTCTAGAGTTCAGTTATTTATCTCAGAACAATGCCAGAAAAATTCAGTCCAATGTAGAATTTACAAACCCAACCCACTCCCTTTGGAGTCTCTTCTCTAGCATAAGATAAACTTAGACCTCCAAATCCTTCTGCCCAAATTACTCACTAAGCCTGATCTCCTCTTGGTTCACCCAGATTACATAAAATCTCTGCTCAAAAATAGCTTTCAGACACAATAAAACTGAGCTCCATGTTTAGAAAATAAATACTCTCCCAGAGAATACAATCAGCAGAAATACATTTCCATGCTCATTGAAGGCAAATTTTCCTTTTTTTTTTTTTTTAACAGTTTAACTCATCAAAGCCTTAAATGCTTTAATTTTGAATTGGGTCCTGATTAATTTTCCATAAAATTTCTAATATAGTGTTTATTTCTCAAAAGAAATAGTAATTTTCTCCAAAATAAAAGCATAAACTCCATGTTTAGAGAAACGGAAACACTTTTCTCACTTCAAATTGGCAGCTTTCCTTCTTTGAGGATAACAAAGTATCCAAAAATATTTTGGGTCCCAATTTCGACAGAACACCAACTGTCTAGCATGTGTAACTTGCTCATTCTTCTAGATACTAAAACACCCCTTGGTGAGTGGAAAATCTCCTCAGCTCAGAATCAGCAGAACACTTTCCCCTGACACCCAAGGACTTTGTGACTATCAACATTTGCTAGCTTGTGGATGTCCACACTCTGCGGGAGACCTTTGCTGCTTTACCAGACTTCAACCAGATCAATCAAAGAAGAATAGAATTTATTGCACTAAAAATCATTGTCTTCTCTTCTGTGTTCATCATCTGTTACCTTTTTTCTGAACAGAGAATTGCCACTCTTCCTTCCTGTCCTCCTGATGTTCTGTTCTGTGATCATGCCTCTCAGATTTCAGACTGTGGGCACTCTTGTCTGCTGTATTGTGAATCTGTCATGGCATTGGAGCCAAAGCTATACTTCCAGGAGAAAGCTTCTAGCCACCAACTAGTGAGGCAGAAATCTAGAGGCAGCTTTTCTGCTGCAAGGTACAGAACTTTGATCCTAGGATTCCCAAGAGCCTTGCAAATTCTTTCAGAACTAAAATCTAAGACACTTCTCCAACTTTCCTTCTTTTCCGCTCTTCACTCAAAGATCAGATTTGAGTTGTAGTTTAATGATTCTTCTGGTCTTTCTGTTACCCTCTCACATTATTTTGCCCTCCCATGTGTTACATCTAAGAAATCTCATTTTTCTCCTCGTAGGTCAGGATCTGATTCTTGGAGATACTCAACTTAACACAAGTGGTACTGAGAATGGACTGAGAACACAAGTGATTAAGTGGAAGGTGGGCATGGGCTCACCCACCAGCTGGCAGGAGATGTCATCCTGGTTGGCAGGTGGGACAAGAACAGCACCTGTACAATGCAGTAGAGGCTCAGCTGCTAAAGCCTTCATTCATGGTTACCTGGGAAAATACCCTAGTGAATGGGAATTCTGTAGCCAGTACAATGACACAGGCATTCAAAACATGGAGAGGTGGTTGTGGATGATGCCTATACATAATCAAACATATGTTAGACTGCTAGATAAAAGCTCAGTTGACACTGGTAACCAGAGATATTCAAGACATCATCATGATTACCTGTTCTGTTAATGTGGGGGTCTACAGGGTCATGAATAAGTGACTCAGCTAAACTTTAGTTTATAGTTGACTCCCTGTGGTTGGGGAGTGGTCCCCTGTGGTCACTCCCCTGTCTTGACAGATTGAAACTGACTTGGCAGTTGGACTGACCCTCTTCATGTACCTTTGGGACATGGGGAAAACCTATTATTGTGAAAAAGTTTAAGTGGGAAGCTGTGAAACTATCTTTAGACATCCAAGTTAGTAAACAAAATACAGCATCCTATCCCAGAAGTGAAGTGGAAACTATTTCTTCTGTAGAAAAACTAAATAATGCAGTGTTGATCACTCTGTTTAACTTACAGGCAAGGCCTGGGCATAAACCAGATGGATTTTGGAGCTTAATCATGGACTATAACCTACTGAACAAAGTAATAAACCAATACAGTTACCAGGCCAGATGCAATATTGTGCTGTGTTTGTTAATAAGATTTTGGGTACACAGCCATTGATTTGGACAGTGCATTCTTTTCCATTCTCATTAGAGAAGAGGATCAGAAGATGTTTGTTTTCATTTGAGATAGACAATAATACTGATTTTCAGTTTTGTCTCAGGGTTATGGTAGCACTCTTACCCTCTGCCTTGATTCTGTCTGAAAAGATTTGAATCACTGGCTTATTCTTCAGATCATCATGCTGATCCCTCACACCAATGACATGGCTGGACAAGGAACAAAGAGGTGGCTAAGATACTGGAGGCCTTGTAAAACACACATGTCCCAGAGCAAAGGGTAAACTCTGTAAAGATTCAGGACTTCTTATTTCAAGAAGGCTTTTAGGGTCCAGGGTCAGGAACACACTGGGATATTCCCTCAAAAGTAAAAGGCAACTTGCTAACGTCTTGCATGCTTTGCCACAGAGAGAGAATCCCAGTGCCTTGTGTCTTGTAGACCTCTTTGTGTCATAGAAGCTACATGTGCAGCACATAAGAACATTGCTTTGGAGACAGGAAAATTTGCAAGCTTCAAATGAGGACCAGGGCAGAGAAAACTCTGATTCAGGCCTAGATTGCAGTAGAGGAGAGCAAGCTGCCTGGACTCTGTAATCTTGCAATGTTAGAAGTGGTAGGAAAGTTGTTCAATGGCATTGATGAGAAACTCCAGTGGGAGCAACAAAGTGTGGGCCCTGAAATACAGAGCCAAGGCCGTGGAGGAAGGCACCATGGGATAGGTAGCCCAGACCCTCTGATACTCACCACAGCTACAACCAGGCCCTTTTCCCCGGCACCACTGGTGTGGTGAAGGATTCTCTTGGACCAACTGAAACAGAATTAAATAGCCTGGGTTTGTATGAGGTTTGGGTTTGTTTGACACATAAACACAAGTTGAAACTGGATAGTGACTTACTTTCAGCTGCTTTTGGGGTAGTTCTGGAAGACAATGTGAAGGAAAGGTTTCCCCAGTGGCAGAGCTGTGAGGATTGCACCTGAAATCTAATTTATGTGGGATGAGCCATGACCAAGTTGAGAGCATATTCCTGCTCCTGGGTAGTGGTCAATGGCTTCCTGACCAGAAATAGGGAGAGGAAAACACTGAAAGATTAGATATAACGAGTATGAGATACACATCCAGGAAGGGGGATGAGGTGTGGAGATATTTCGTATTACACGGTAATGCCCAGCAAGGTTTCTGCTGTGAGGGAGGGACTCAGGCAAAATGGCTCAGCTACTTGATGTTGGTCATCACAAAACTGTCACAATGGGTATGTGAATGCGGTAGCCACGGGGGCAGATATTGGAGGCTATTTATGGGCCCAATGTCATGTTCTACCACATATAATGCTGAATATCGGCTATGACTGCTTCTGAGAATCCAGCCTGTCACCACTGGAGACCAATGCTAAGCTCTAGTAGGACACAGCTAGTCTGTGTTTTCCTTGCCTTCTGTGAAGCCTCTGTTAAGCCTTGTGTGAGACAGGAGTGGACCAGAGATAAGTTGGTAGAAATGATCCCAATCATGTGACGCCTGCACTGGCTGTGCCAAGATACTGGGTGAATCCTGAATGAATCAACACGTAGCAGAAAGACAGAAATATCGATTTTTTTCATATAAGATTATTAATACTAAAAAAAGACAACATAAAATATGGGCATTATTTAAAAATGAAAAAAATCTGAAGAATGGAAAAATTAAGAGAAAAATTAAATCAAGACTACAAAGATCAGGTCAGGTTTTTCTGACTCGCATAAGTAAAAAGCCCAAATGACCTATGGGAAAAGCCAAAAAGGATGCTGGGGGAAACACAGTTTTTCAGAAGTGTCAGGTGAGACTTCCAGGAAGATGGCAGAATGGGAACAGCAGAGAAACAGCCTCTCTGGTATTTGGATTTGAGTCCACTGGAATACAGCAACGTGAGGAAGGGAAGAAGAGGGGACAAGGGCCTGAAGCAAGGATTAGAGCCCAGGAGGAGAGGGAAGAGAGGGACAACAAAATGCAGGAGGAAAGGGCAAAGCTGCACTTTCTTCCTGAGTTGCAGCTCACTGTTCAAGAGGCAGCTTGAACCTGCAGAGGCGAGGTCACTGCTAGAGACCCCAGAGGCCTCCATAGAGAAATGTGCCAGTGAAAGGTAGCAGTGGGTACTGTGGACTGCAATGGCTGGTGAGTTACTGAGGTTCAGACAGCCCAGGAGAGGGAGATTGGTCAGCAGTCATTTCAGAAAAGGGCTAATGGAAGTCAGAACTCAGAACAATGTTAGGGTTGGCTCCGTCAAGCAACTCCAAGGATCAGGGTGAGGTGCAATCAAGTTCCCATCAGGGAGCTGGCAGGAGTCACTCAGAGTGCCTTAGCCTGAAAAACTAGTTTCAACCTCACAGCCGGAATTCAGAAGCAGCCTGAACTTTAGTAGAGCTAGAGGGCCAGGTTTGTTGGGATAATCCACCACCTCTGCTGGCTTGCTGGGGTCAGTCAGCATGGATCTGAACTCTGTCTGCCCCTTCTGTCAGCCAGCAACAGCAGAGACACACCCTGATGTGGACTTTTTATCTACTTCTTCTTTCTTTACTTTTTTCTTGTTTTCTTTTCTTTTTTCTCTTTTTCTTCTCTTTTTCTTCATTGTTTGTTGTTGTTTTTACGAGTGAGAATATTGTTTCTAGTTTTTTGGTTTTTGTTTGTTTTGTTTTGTTCTCTTCTTGTTTCTGTTCCTTCCTTCTTTCTTTCCTTCCTGTCTTCTTTGTCAGTTTCCAAAGCTTAAATAATCTTTCTTTGTCCTCCAGCCTTGCTTCTAATCCTAAGGATTCTCAATACTGGCAATAAAGAAACCTACAATTTATAATAATGAAACTAAAAAAAAAAATAAGAAAAGAAAATGAGAAGACACAGAAGCAAGACGCAACCCCAGACTTACCATAGGCAATGAAATGGAATGGTTTCATAGTCACCCACCTGGACTTTCTGAAGTAGCAACCATGAAAGTAACAAAGCAAATGAATGAGAAAAACGAATGAGAAAAAAAATGAGAAATACTTTCTCAGATAACTTCAGAGCTGATGGGTAAGATCAGTGAATCTAGGGAAGACACATATTAAAAAACAGAAGAGCTTAGGAAAATGATAGAAACCATCAAAAGCCAACATAGAAAAGAAATCAATTCCACAAAACAGATTCAATCAGATATTCAGGAGGTTAAAAATTATATTGAAAATATATGCAGCAGAATGAAGCAATGTGAGGACAGAATATCAGATCTAGAAGACAGGATTGCAGTTATCAATAATGAAAAGAAAGATTTCTTGAAAATAGTAAAGATCAATTTAAAAATTAAAACTATTAAAAATCAATCCAACAATTGCTAGATGATGCAAAGAATAGCATAAGATTAATTAGGGTCAATGAAAAAACGAGATAGCACAAGTGACATTAAAAAAAAATGTTCACAGAAGTAATGGCAGAAAATTCCCCAAGCATAGACAAAAACATCTGATATATAAATATAAATAAATGAGGCTTAATCATGATCAAAAAAAAAATCTATCCTAAGGCATATAATACTCAGGATTCCAGAAATTCAACATAAGAACAGAATATTAAAAGCTGATGGAGAAAAGAAACAAGTCACCTGTAAAGAAAAGCCCAACAGGGGGCCAAGGATTTAGCTCAGTGGCATAAGTGCCTACCTGGGAAGTGTGAGGTCGTGAGTTCAATCCCAGGTTCCAAAGGGGAAAAAGAAAGAAAAGCCCAACAGAATTAGAGCAGTCTTCTCAACACAAACACTTAAGTCAAAGAGGACTAGAAATGAAGCATTTCAAGCCCTAAAAGAAAACACCTTCCAACCCAGATTGATGTATCCTGCAAAACTGTCATTCAAATTTGATGGAGAAATAAGATACTTCCATCAAAAAATACCTGAAGAAATTCATGTCCATCAAACCGATGCTCCAAAGTGTTCTGAAGGACATTCTAGAAAGAGATAACAAAGTCAACAACTCCATTAACCCCAAAGAATGAATTCACCTGGCAAAGTAAGTGGATAGAGGGAAAAGAAAGGGAACTAACAACAGGACAATAACATGACAAACATAAATCAATACATATCAATTAAAATCATCAATGTAAATGGTCTTGATTCACCGATACCCACCCCACCCCCAAAAAAACAGACTGGCAGAATGGATCAAGAAACAAAATCCAACAATATGCTGCAAATTAGAAACACATTTAACTGAAAAAGAAAGTCATGAAAACAAAAGTCCAAGGATGGAAAACAATATTTCATGTGACAGGAACCCAGAAAAAAGCAGAGGTGGCTATTCTATTTGTATACAAAGTGTATTTCAAACTAAGACTGATCAAGAAAGGCAAAGAATGTCACTGTATTGTTAAGGGAACAATCCAAGAAGAAGATAACAATCACAAATATGTAAACAATTATTAATGGACATGAAAAATCAAATAAGCACTAATACAATTGTGTTGAGGGACCTCAACACCCCACAGTCACAAATAAATCAACCAGACAAGAAAATCAACAAAGAAATATCAGAACTGAAACAAACTTTTGAGTAAATGGACTTAGGAGATATCTAGAGAGTGTGCCACTCCACAACAGAATACACATCCTTCTCAGCTGCACATAGGATATTCTCCAAAATAGAGCACATACTAGGTCATACAACAGGCTTTAGGTACATGTAAATGAACCAAAACTATCCCATGCATATTATCAGACCATAGTGCAGTGAAATTGGAAATCAATGACAAACCAAACCAAAAAATTTCTTAAACACATGGAAGTTAAATAATACCCTCCTGAACAACAAATGAGTCACTGATGAAATTAAAGAGGAAATCAGACAGTTTCTACAATTAAGTGATAATGCTAATACAGCATAGCAGAACTTATGGAAGGCAATGAAAGCTGTCCTATAAAGGAAATTTATAGCAGTAAATTCCCACATCAGAAAAACAGAATGAACTCAAACAACCTTACGTTGGACCTCAGACTTCTAGAAAAAGAAGAGCAAAGCAAGCCCAAAACTTATATGACAGAAGAAATTATAAAGATTGGAGCAGAAACTAACCCAACTGAGACTAAGAAAACAACCCAAAGAATCAATGAATCAAAGAGTTTATTCTTTGAAAGATTATTTGGGCCCACCCAGGGACATCACTTCCTGGTGCCAGGGATTTAGCTCAGCAGTATAAGTGCCTGCCCAGCAAGCATGAGGTTGTGAATTCAATCCCCAGTACAAAAAAAAAAAAAAAAAAATTTAAATAAAACTGTAAATGCTTAGCCAACCTTATGAAAAAAAAAAAAAAGGAAAAGACTCAAATCAATTCAATTAGGAATGAAAAGGGTAAAATAACAATGAAACCTGAGGAAATCCAGAAAATCATTAATATCAACTTCAGGAATCTATATTCTAATAAGATGGAAAACACAGAAGAAATGGAGAGATTCCTAGATACATATGAATTACTAAAACTGAATCAAGACAATATAAAGATTCTGAAGATGTAATTAAAAACCTACCACCAAAGAAAAGCCCAGGTCCTATGGATTCACTTCTGAATTCTGCAAGAAATTTAGAGAAGATTGAATGCCAATGATGAGTACTCAAACTCTTCAATGAAATTTAAAAGGAAACAATACTCCTAAACTCACTCCTGGAAGCAAGCATTAGCCTGATACAAAAACCAGAGAAGGATCCAACCAAAAAAGAGAACTACAGACCATTTCCCTAACGAACATAGACCCAAAAATTCTCAGTAACATACTGGCAAACAAGATATAGCAAATCATCAAGAAAATTATGCATCATAACTAAGTAGGATTCATCCCAGAGATGCAGGGATGGTTCAACATACACAAATCAATAAATGTAATACAATATATCGACATAGCAAGGACAAAAAACACTTGATTATTTCAATAATTGCAGAAAAGGCATTTGAAAAAACCCAACACCCATTCATGATTCTCTTGGTTACTTTTCCCTCAACATTAAACGGCCTTGAAATTTCTCCTGCCAGATTAATTAGTCCACTACCCTTAATCTTAGTCTCAGGTAAAGTCTCTGGACAGGAGCAAAGTGCAGACAAACTTTTGCCAACCCATTACACACATCCTTTGGAGTCCAACAGCCAATGCAGTCCTTTTTCCCAGGAGGGAACCTGCCAAACCTGGTCTTTACCAGCAGGATTTGTATCAGCCTTCTAGTTTTTTCAGCTCTGACCAGAATCTCCCATATAAAACAGCCTGATATATTAGAGCGCTGCTCTTTCAGGCAACATCTCCAAACCTTTCCAAATTCTTCTCACAAGACACTCCCAAATGCTGTTGAACCACATGGTCAGGTACAGTCTCAGCAATGACCCCATTTCTCTGGCACCAAATTCTGTGTTGGTCACTTCTCTCTTGTTGCTGAGACAAAATACTGGACACACAAAATTAAGGAAGGAAAGATTTATTTAATTCACAGTTTGTGGAGGTTTCAGTCTATAATCAACTGGCCCCAAGGCAGGGTGTCATGGTACAGGGGCATCAGTTCAAGGTGGCAGAAGACAGCACAACTAAAAAGAGGAAAAAAGGGGGAGAACAAGAGCCTCTTTTCCTCCCTTATATTGTAAGCAGGCTACCCCCACCCAGGGTGGGTGTAGCACTCACACCATCTCCATGTCCTTCTCTTGCACAGGACGAGGATGTTTACAAGATGAAGCCCCTGCCCCCTGTTGAGTCACTTAATTAAACTTCTAAACTTCTCAAGTTGATGCAATGTACCAACCATTACAATTATAAAACCCTTCAGAAAATTGGAATACACAGTCTTTATCTCAATCTGATAAAAGCCATCTATGACAAACCAACAGCCAGCATCATAGTACATGGACAAAAAATGAAAGCTTCTGTTCTAAAATCAGGAACAAGATAAGGATGCTCACTATCACCACGCTTATTCAGGATAGTTCTGGAGACACCAGCCAGAGCAGTTAAACAAGAGAAAGAAATAAAAGAAGTAAGTATAGGAAAGGAAGAAGTTAAATGATCATTATTTGCAGATGACATGGTCCTCTACACAGAAGACCCCAAACATTCTACCAAAAACCTCCTAGATTTAATAAACAAATTCAATAGAATAGCTGAATACTATGCCAATACTCAAAAACAAATAGCATTCATGGACTAAATAGCAAACTCGCTGAGAAAGAAATTAAGGAAACAACACCTTGCACAATAGCATCAAAAAAAGAGAAATATCTAGGAATCAATATAACAAAGAAAGTAAAAGACTGCTCACTACATTGAAAACAACAGTACTCTAAAAAAGGAGATTGAAGACAATAACAGAAAATGGACAGATACCTCTTGTTCTTGGGTAGGAAGAACAAATATAGTGAAAATGGCCACATTCCCAAAAGTGTTACATATATTTAATTACAGTCCTAATCAAAATACCAATTTTCACTAATCTCAAAGAATTAGTGAAAACATTCCTAAAATTCATTTGGAACTAGACAAGACCTAGAATAGCAAAAGGAATCCTGAGCAACAAAGGCAAGGTAGGGGGTACCACAATCCCTGACCTGAAATTGTACAATAAAGGAAAAGCAATTAAAACAACAGCAACAACAACAACAAATCATGGTACTGGCAAAAAGCAGACCTGAGGATCAGTGGAACAGATTAGAAGATGAAGATACAACTACAAAGACACTCAGCCACCTTATCTTTGACAAAAGGTCCAAAAACTTTCACTGGAAGAAAGATAGTCTCTTCAATAAATGGTGGCTGGAAAAACTGGCTTTTTACATGCCTAAGATTAAAACTAGACCATATCTCTCACTATGCACTAAAGTCAAAATGGATCAAAGATCTAAGTATTAAAACAGAAACACTGAGTTTACTGGAAAAGAGAATAGGTAAAACACTTGAAGCCATTGGTGTAGTCAAAGACTTTATTAACAAAACCCCAACTGCAAAGGAAATGTCACAAAGAATCAACAGCTTGAATCTCTTCTTATTAAAAAGCTTTTACATGGAAAAAAAAAACACCAACTGAAAAAAGAGACAACTTCAAGATGTATCATGTTCAGATACAAATTCTGTATGAAAAATGTGATCATTATGCATATCTAAAATGTACTGATAAAATTCATTTTAAAAAGGAGTGTCAGATGAAATGTTTGCCTTCACAAAAATATAACAGAAGGATGCATGCTACTGTATTACCTAAATTTAGACTTGTCAAAAAAGAACCCAGGAGAATGCTATTAGACAGGAGGAAAGTATGAGTTCGGGGTATGGATATTATCAAAATATGCTACACACATATGTAAAGAGACCCTATAAAAATACCACAATGAAACCCTAAATTTTCCAAAATTAATATGTACCAATAAAATTAAGTTTTTAAAAAAGAATCCAAAAAGTGTTTTGAGGGACTCAAAGATTAATACTGAGACTCCTTACAACCACTAAGAGATATAATTCTAGTAAAATATAAGAAGCAGAAGTGTAACTAATAACTTGCTTTAATTGGTTCAAGGGGATTGCCTCCAGATAACCACGTCTGAGTGATTAGATACAATTATGACAATGCTGAGATCTTCTAAAATTAACCAGTCAAGCATTTCTGAAACAAGAACCTAGATTCTCCCCCCAATTTTTGCCATTTATTAAAGATCATATCAAAGGCAGCTAGTCTTTATGGGTGTCTCCATCAGACTTGAGGAATTTACCCCCAAGAAGTTCAGCTTCCACTCTCTCTAGCGAAGGATGCAATCTCACCTGAGTCAGGTAATCTTCCTGCCTTCCTGACCAAGAAAATTGAGACCAAGAGTCACGAACTCCTCTCGCCTCCTTCATTACCACCTCAGACTGACTGCTGTCTCTGCACATGTCCTGCCTGGGACAGGCACTCTTGCCAGACATACTGGACCCTTCTGGGCTCTTGTTTCTCTCCTTTCACAGCCTCCAGGGGCTTAGTGAAGCCCAGTTATTACCTATTTACTCCCTTAGTCCTAGCTTCATGTTCCTTTCTACAGTTTGTTTTCCTCGGCCTCCAGGTAATCTCAAGTTTTCTTGCTCTAAAATGAAAAAGCTGGGACGCTGGGAAAACAAGCAGCCAGCTCACCGCTCTGATAAGTGGCTGTGGCCTGGCAAGCCTCGCCGCCCCAGAGTGAGAATCATTGGCGTTTCCTGAGCTCTGTGCCGTGTTGGAACTTGGGACACTGGGAAAACAAGCAGCCACCTCTGGTAAGTGGCTGTGGCCTGGTGCGCGGGCTAAGAATCAAACATCCACCCTCCGTTAGCAAATGGGAGCCAGAGATCTGGTATCTCTTGGGAGGATCAATGTATGCAATATAGCGAATAAGGGGGATTTCCTTCTACCATCTCTGTGAAGGCAAATATCTTTATCACTGTTTTGCTCTGTTCTGATGAATAGTATTGCTCTATTCAATATTCTGTTTTTATAAGTTCGGTATTTCCTTCCATTTTGCTATATCTGATTGAAAGAACAACTATTGTGAAGAAAACGAGATATACTATTGTACATATTACTGTTATCCTGGTGATCTGCTGTGAGGTTCTGTACCAATTTCACTACACTGTCTCAATTGGCTTTGTTCTGTCTTGTTCTGCTGTATTTTACTACCTTCAAAATAAAAAAAATAATAATTTTTTAAAAAGAGAGAGATAACAAAGTAACAAAATACTTCCAAAAACTCCCAACTCCCCCAAAGCTGATCCATGGAGAATGGATGAGGAGAAACTCAAAAACAAAGCAACGGAATTATATAAGTTGATTAAAAAGTAAATAACAACAACAAAACAGATCAATAAGTTACTGAGCAAGATGAAATATAATATAACTAAACAAATAATGGACTTAAAAAGCAAAAGGAGGAAAAGAAAGTGCTCTAAAGGATGTAACTACATGTATGTTTAAGTGTGTAGGATTGATAACCATGTTGCTAAGTTTTTGTTGAATCTGTGACAGAACTGTTGCAGCCTCACTGTTTGAATGTCCACCTTGTATACTTTAATTTTGTAACTTGAACAACTAAATCTAAGAAGACAATATGTAATTTATTAACTAGTGATTTCTTACTGTTTATTGTTTTTTGAAATTCTGTACTGTTTCTACCTTTTCCTGTTTTTTTCTCTTTAAATAAAAAATTTTTTTTAATGTTTAAAAAAATGAAAAAGCTTTCTCTTCAATCTCTTCTCTGATGCCAGACTTCTTGGAAAAGCACTGTGCATTTTTACCCTCACCTCTTAACTCTCATTGACTTCTTATCTCTCTGGACTGTTGTCTCTCAGCTCACAACTCCGTCCAAAGACTTGCAAAAAGATCACTGTGTCTATTTTATGCCGGTATCATACTGTTTTTGTTACTCTAGCTTTGTACTATGTTTTGAAGTCAAGTATTGTGATACCTACAGCATTGCTTTTTTTTTTTTTTTTTGCTCAGGATTGCCTTGGCTCTTCTGGTCATTTTGTGTTTCCATATGAAGTTAGGATTGTTTTTTCTAGTTCTTTGAAAAATGTCATTGGTGTATTGATTGGAATTGCATTGAATCTGCAGATTGCTTCTGGAAATGCAAATCAGAACTACACTGAGATTCCATCTCAGACCGGTCAGCATGGCTAACATCAAGAATACAAAAACCAATAGATACTGTTGAGTACGCAGGGTTGGGTGGAAGTAACTTATATACTGTTCATTAGGAATATAATATGGGACAAACCCTACAAAAATCAATATGCAGATTCCTCAAAAAACTGAAAATAGAGCCATCATTTGATCCAGCTATATCACTCCTCTGTATTCATCTAAAAGAAGAAAGCCAGCATGTTGGAGAGATACCTGCAAACTGTGTTTGTTATGGCACACAATAATTAGCTAAGCTATGGAAACTGATGAGGTGCCCATCACTTGATAAATCAGTCCACTGATTGGTTTGGCACTGCACTAATCCCAGTAGGCTAGCCAGAGTATAAAATGGGCAGAAAGAAGCTGCTAAGGTCTCTTGCTTGCTTTTCTACCTTCTGCCCACCATGAACTATTTCCTCTCTGTGATGCCAACTGTGTGTCATCCTGCCTTGAACCAGCTGAGTGTGGGCTGGAACCTCTATAATATGTGAGCCAAACAAACCTTTCCTCCTTTAACTTTGGATGTTTCCTCCTTTTCCTCCTTTAACTCAGAAGTGAGAAAAGTAATTAACACAAAATCAGAGTCAGAAATATTGCATATTTTCTCTTATTTGTGGACTCTAAGGGAAAATAGAGGGAGGGAAGAAGGAAGAAAGGAACTGAAAGAAGGAGAGAGAGAGACAGAGGGACAGAGACAGACAGAGAGACAGAAAATTAAAGTAGAAGGGAGACCACTAGGAAAGATGAAGGTAAAAGCACTAATAGTATTGTAACCTTTATTTTTGTCACCTCTAAAATTTATACATTCACAATTCATCTAGGCAGCTGATACCTTTCACATTAGGATCTCAGTCAGAACTTCTACGTTTCCATTCTATTCTGCCTTGCCTGGATGAGGAGATTTCAATAGTAGAGATCACCAGGGATTGGCTCTGAGGCTGTTTATGAAACAGATTGGTAAATGACTCAGAGGTAAGCACAGGCATGGAAGCTCTAAGAAGCACATGCCATGAAACTGCCAGCTAGTAAAATGCCAAGACAATAGCATAAACTACAGGAAGATCATACCAGGCCGGGAGAGTGGGCAAAGAAATGCAGCAAATGTTCAAGGACAAAACAGCAGATGCTTTCGGGACAAATTATCCAAACCACTCTCAGCAAATGGTCTCCCCATGTGCCCTCACAAACCTATCAAAAGATGGGCTTTGGAAAAGTTCAAACTTGCACACAAAATAATGCTCCCATTTATAGTGCTATGTTATGGGGGAATTTTTGCATGTTTAAACTAAGGTTATTTATCTTCACTGAAGTTATTCTTCCTTTCCATGAAGGACAGAAGGCTTGAATTTTGAAACCAAATCTCAGGACTGGGTTTTATAGCAAGAATTTACCTTTCATCAATATTTTCATGTATATTTGTAATTGAGATAAGGTTTTTTTTTTAACCTAAACCTGGTATTCTTTGCATCAACTACTTAAAAGCTATTTATTATGAATATGCTAAAATATTGTTTTTGTTTCTGTTAGATGTATGTATATATCTTTCCCCATGTATTCCTCTTTACCATCCATGTATGTACTAATAGAAATATGTAATTACTTGAGGTAGACTATCTCAAGACTATTTTTTCAACTGAGAAGGGGAAATAGCTTGCTTTGGATTGCTGTTACAATTCCCACTAATAAAAATATGTGCCCTTCAGACAGGAATTAGATAAGCAGCTTGTTTCTGCAAAAGTTGAACTGCAACCAATTTTGTACAAACTCATTTCATTTCATAAATATTTCTCTCTTCAAAAAAATTGAAGAGATGGATAGATTCAAAATTTTCCAGGAGAGTACCAAGAATTCCAGCTCATAATTATCTCAGGGGGGGAACTTCCATCTGTTCTCCACAATAGTTTGACCTTACTTTGCTTCTCTGTAAGATCAAATATTTTTCTGACTTCACTATTTTATTTAAAATATCACATTTATTTAAAGGATCAATATCTTGTTTATAGTACTATTTTAGGAAAGAGAAAATTTTGTGTCACAAAGATTTCATGACATCTCTGAGGCTACATATTTATGTATCTATGGGATGTTGGGATTGATTGATTTTGCATTGTCTCAGTCTCCATTAAATTTCTCTGCTTCCCTGATAAACCTTCTTCAATCTTTTCATTACTTCCCATTTAATTCTGACCCCGGGCTCATGAAGGTCACATTATGTAGTGATCAGAGGCACTGCTTAAATTTTCTCCTTGATTTCAATATTATACATGACTATAAACCAATGAGAGTACTTTTCAAAATGAGTAGGATTTGAGGATTGTTCAAGAAGAAATTCATAAACCTTTTGAACAATGGCAGTAACAGTGGGAAATACACAGAAATTTTCTGCTGAATCTTTTGAATATAGAAGTGCTGTAATCATTCACAGTGTTTATTATTTCATTTCACACTTTGTATTAATATGCTATCCTGTGTCTTTGAAAAAAACTTACTTTACTATTCATTTAAAAATGTTCATAACAAAAATAAGTAGCTCTTAATTTTTAACTGTCTTGTTTTTCTTCATTATTTTCTAACATTTAAATACGGAAAATGTAAAAGTGAATATCTATGTGAGGTTAAGCTGAAATATCAACTTGATTGGTTTGAGAGTGGCCCAGGAAATTAGTAAAGCATGTTTCTGGGAGTGTCTCGGTGAGTCATGGAAGCACGACCTTGGGTGTTGTATTTGATCCCTTGTCCCTTCCTCTCTGGCCCTTTCCTCTGCTCTGTGAGTATTTTTGCTCTGCTATAACCTCCCCCTTCCTGCCTTGGAACTTCCTTGCCTAGCCCCAGTCTCTTAAATGAGTGGACAGTGTGTTGTCTCACTTAAGAGACAAGAGGTATGATTGTAGGGCTCCAGGAGAATCAAAACATTCTAAGGGAATTTGTGATTCCTTGGGGGTTAAGACCAAGAACTTCTACAGATGGCCCATATTTATTTGGTTTTCAAACAAAGAATGGGGATACTGAGGCAAGTCTGAGAGCTGAGCAAGACCTTGGAAGTCAGTTCAAAGCCTTCTCCAAGCAGGAAATTTTGCCAATGAAGATAACTGTCTTATCTCTAAGGTTAGAAGCTTTATTGCTCTGGAATAGGGGGTGTCAGCAGCCCATGTCCTTGGTTGCCTGGCTGTGGTTATATTGACTTCAGAGCACCATGCATATGCTCTTTTCCAACACAGCCAGAGGTCCCTGTGTTCAGCAACTTAACCCTGTACAGTCTGATCTCCAACACCTTGGAGCAGTCAACCATGGACTGAACCTCCTGAAACCACAATCAAAATTAAACCTCATCTCCTTTGAGTTGCAAGTCTCAGACATTGTATCCCAGTGACAGGAAAGCTGATTAATATAGCCCATGACATGTTTTCCACTAGAGAAATTTCTTACATTAATTTTTTATACACCTGGGTCCAGTAGTTATGTTAAATTATTTGTTTAGAACTTTACAAATTTTGCTATTTTTCAGTGAAAAAAAAAAAACCAAGAAAACAAAGTCCGTAGGAAGTTTCTTTTAACTCCTAGGGGAAAGGTAGTTCTTTATAATATTTCTTTTCTAATGGGCTCCTGTAATTTTCCCTCACAAATTAGTATTTCAAACTCCTTTCAAGCAGGTACATTTTTCATATGCTCTAAATACCAAGTTGAACTGAGGTTAGGGAAGGAAACCAGCCCAAATAACTCTGTGTACTGATGTATTTTTTGCTCCAAACACTTTTACATGAGAAAATCCGGTTTAAAAAAAAATTAACCTTGGAGGAGAGAATGAGGAAGTTGTTGAAGAACCACACCCAGTCTGGGTGAAAGGTATGCACAGAAAATAAGCCAGTCCTCCCCGCCTATCTTGATGCAAGGCGGTGGCAGTAGGTTTGGCTCCTTGAATAAATCAGTAGGAATCATCCTCCCCACCAAAACGTTCTGAAGACAAGAGTCTTCACAGCCCTATCGGCAGGTGGCAATAGGATCGCTATGCTTTGCAGAGGAGAAAGCTGTATTTCAGGTCTGTTGCAGCACCAGTTGGGGAGCTGGACAGCTGCCCATGTGAGTCATGGTCCAGATGCGCAATCCTGAAGGTGCGAAGGCCTGAGAAAATTACCCAATGCTTTTGTCACTCTTTGCCTTACACTCCCCTTGAGTGTTTAATAATATATTCTCACAAATAACTGCATTGGACTAATTATCATATAAAGATACATACTGTTGAACATTACTTCTCAGTATTTAAATTGTTGATTCTCCTTTCACTACTGAATTTTTACTCCAGCCCATTGTTCCAAACTGAGGAAACATCGGCAACAATGTCGGAAATGGGCAGTTCTCCCTCCCAGCAGGACCATATTTCTCACACAAAGTAGTCAAAAATCGAAATGTGCTGTTACCTCATCTCTTAAAATTAAAGCTAAACCTGAGGAAATCCACCACCAGAGGGCAATGTACGTCTTATCACGTGATCGGAAGCAGAAGTACCAAGTTGGCTTGGTGGCCAGCGGCCATATTCTGTTTGATTCTAATGGTTTCTTGGCTTGGTCATTTTAAATGGGAGCCAACGTTTCATAATCAGATGTTTCCACATAAAAATGTAGATTTTTCATTTTTTTCTTGAAAAGTCAGAAGATCGAGCAATTACTGGATCTGCATTTCCTGAAGGTAAGGATTGGCTATCGCTGGATCCAGCCACCTCACTTGATTAGCAGGGTACTCTAGCCAGTCACACAATACACACATGTGTCCTTACATCCAACCTGCTTCAGCTTTCCTGCCTGGCCTCTGGTGCATCTCAAGTCTGTGAGTTCCTCATCCAAACAATCAGGTTATGACACAGAGTATGGTGACAAGAAAAATCACACGCACAAACCTAGACTTTTTAAGAGTAAAAATATTAACCTTGTCACTTAAAAACAACACTGCACCAATGTTATCCATAATATGACAATACAATAATTATACATTAATACAGAGCTAAACATATTTAATGGCCAAACTTTAGCTGTAATATGACATAATTTTCAGTAATGCTTCCTTAATTGCTAAAGTTGATTTATTTTAACTCATTCTTATCATCTATGTGAAATAGAAATTTATGGATTCATGCTGAATCCACATCATGGAGGAGTCAAGACACTTTTATCCTTCCAATGGTACTAGGTTTTTTGAGATTTTGTTTGTGCATTTTGTTTTTATTTTTTCCTGGACTGGAAATTGAACCCAGAGCCTCCTATGTGACAAGCAAGAGCTCTACCTTCCAAGCCCTTTTATGTTTCATGTTGAGACATGGCCTTGCTAAATTGCAAGGAGTGGCCTAGAACGTGGTATACTCTTGCCTCGGCTCCCTGAGTTACTGGAATTACCAGTGACCATCATGGCCAACCACACTACATATTTTGTTAATTCGAACCAATTTGGCATCTGGCTGTTATGGCAGGTAAAAGCAGGAATTAGACAGCTGTCCCAACAAGCTTCTTTAGACTGCTCTCAACTTCTTGCCTGTTTCATTCTCTCTGGCAGACAGAAGACATTGTTGGAGGGACTAAGAAAGATGGCCTATTCTTCTCACTTGTCTTCTCCTCACTCTCCTGTGAAGTCACCCACAATCAGAAGCAATCAGAGGTTACTCCAAGGGCTTAGCAGTGAAGATACTTGTTCCTGCTTGACTCTTAGCCTGTCCTCACTGTTCAGAATAGAACAAAACGCTATTTCATAGAGAAGTTACTGTTGTTCTATGGAGGTAGTTTGGGGCAAAAGACAGCTCTAGCTTTTGGTCAGAGAAGTTTGGTTTGAGTTATTATTCTGATATATACTGAGTACCTAAGACAATTTATTATTACTTGTATGCTGACATTCATTTTTCTCAACTGCAAAATGTGGATAATACTTTAACCCTTACTACTTCCCAACAAAAAGAATTATTTCATTGTAGAAAAAATAATATATATGTACAATGAACACAAAGTGTGGGCCAATTTGGAAAATAATTCTAAAGCAAACTGACCCAGTATGGTCACTCTTCTAATTTAGTGACTGGGGTACATAGGGCAAGATCCTCATTCTTAGCCTCATCCTCATAATGAAAGGATTGTAGCCAGGAAGAGTCAGTGAGTTCTTACAATTCTGCTGGTTATCTGATGTTAACTTTATAGGGGGACATAGACTCTGAAATGCACCAGACCATAGTATTCTTGTTATAGAATCTTTCTTGGATTGGTAATTGAATAGGCAGATTGAACTTTACAAATATATCCTCCAAGTACAATTTCTCTACCATATGGACCATAACCAGACAAAAACTTGGGTGTTAAAAAATGAGAGGGAATGTTTTAAGGATTATCAAAATAATTGGTCTTTCAGATTGATAACGTTTTTATTTAAAACTCAGACCATTAAAAAAATAGCTTTTCTTGCACTGTGTTTACTATGTAATCATAAATTTAGTGGCTTCAGAAATGAAACCATACCAAAACATATTCTGTAGCTTTGCTGGGAAATACAAAATGTCACTGCCCCCACCTGTTTTGGACATGTGGGGATACTGAAGTGTGTCATCTCAGAGCAAGGTAAATACAATGATGTGTCAGAAACAATTCCTGCTGGAAAAGGCTGATCTTCCAAAGTTATTGCTGAGATAATACTTTTGATTTTCTGAATCCAGGAAACCTGCCGCTTTCTGGGAAAACACATAAAATTAAATGGAGAAAATTCCATTCTTTTTGAATCTCAATCATTTTGGAAATTCAAAATATATTTTTAAAAACTCACTGAGGTCACAAGGTGAGACAGACAAACCAATGCGACAAGGACCTCGCTGTGTCTCGCTCTGGGTCTTCTTTCCCCCGCTTGGCACCATGAAGCGCTGGGGAGAGGAGAAGCCAGCCTGGCTCCATGGGTTGGGGAATATCTGCTGTAACATCCTTTTTTGCCCTGGTTGGAACCGCTTCCCAAAGGATCACTCCCCCAAAGGGTTAGAAAGGTAAAACTAAAATATCACATTCGTGTCTCATTCATTTTTATGGTAGAACAGAAATTGCTGTTGAACCTTTGGTTAAGTCTTGAAATTACCTTGGATTTTTCATTTATATTGTTTATCTGATCCCTCTAGTTCCCTCATGCTTCATAGGCCATCAGTGAGTCTTTCCAATTCATGCTCCGAAAGGCATCCAAGTGTGTCCACCTGTCTCCATTTCTACCCTTAGTCCAATCCACTGTCATCTCGCCTGCAATTTCAGCAATAGCTTTCTAGTGTCCCTGGTGCCACATTTGCCCTTTTTAGCGAATCCTCAGATGAAGGGACTCCCTGCTGAGAATCCTATAGCCATCCAGCCTTTGCTGGGTGTCTTGGTCACTTTTCTCATCGTTGGGACAAAAATACCTGATATTCGCAATTTAAGGGAGGAGAGGTTTATTTTGAGTCATGTTCAGATCAAAGTGGGCTTTTTCAGTCCAAGATTGGATAGCCTGGCAGAGGGGCGTGGCACAAGAAAGCTTGGACAAGAAACAGAGAGAATGAAGACACCAGGCAGTCACTTTGCACACACGTGAGACTTTGGAGCTAAACCATGATGTGGGGTACTTCCTGTCTTCCTTGCCTCCTGGGCACTAGCTTTGCTCACCTTATGTTGGCTGCTGAACTGTACCAGATGTACCTTCCACTTGCTACCCCCTGTCTTGAGCAGCCTTTGAGGCATCCTAGGCTCACTTTAATACTGACTAGTCAAAGCAATCTTTTGCAGCTCAAGCTAAAATCATGCTCTCCCACCCTGGGTCACATCATGCTACACTTTCTCCTTGAAATTACTTTGTTCACTTCTTTGCTTCCATCTTTGTTGGTGTTTCTTCCTTCAAATGCTGTGAGCTGTATGAGTAGAGTCTTTCTTATAGCACATACAACAGGCAGGCACCTTGTGAGGATTCCAAAACCTTTGCTGAGTAAGTAAATGAATGAAAACTTGATCCTGCTTTCAAGGTGGAACATCTATCAGTTTTATCCAAAATGAAAAGGCTTAACCACTCTGTCTTGTAACCTTGTCCTAGTATACTAAGTATGAGAAAAGGGTGAATTTTATAGATCAAATGCCTTATTTTGAGCTATAGTTTATAGACCCAGGCTTCATAGAAAACTTTTAATGAACTACATTTTCATTCATTTGAACTTATAAAAATTTTGAAAGAAAATTATGAAAAGCACTTGTATATACTTTTCTAGGAGAGTCAACAATATTAACATTTTGCTGTATTTCAGTTTGTCTCCAAACACACATAAACACACACACACTTCTCCACATAGTTATTATGATGACTTTAAAATAGCAGATCTCTGTTTCTATTATTCCTTCCATAGTTATTAGCAGATATTCCTCATAACCAATGAGTTTTTCACACTGGAGTCAGATTTGTATTAACAGAGAAGTAGATTTCAATAGAAATCTTCCAGTAATTCTGGTGCATGTTTGAATTCACCTACCAGTATAGACCCCAAACAGAAGATGTGTTGAGCTTAAAGTCCTGAGTAATAGAATTGACCATTGTCAGAATTCTGCAACTGAAATTCTGCAATACCATTTTCCTTCTTTCCGTATAAAAAACATGAAAGTGTCCGTAGATCACTTCATTGTTCCTATCATTATGCCATCTGGTCCACAGATATTTTAAACCATTTTGTTATTAACAGATTAAAGGGAAAAAATTAATATGTTTAAGAAATGACAAAAAATTGAATTTGAAACAAAAAGTTAATGTTAAATTTGTACAAGGTTTTCAAATGGTCCAGGAAATTAAGTGAAAAAATTAAAAACCAAAATGTCTTTATTACCTTTAGTTTGATGAGGCACTAATACTCTCTGGAGAAACACAGTCTAGATATTCCCAATAGGCAGATAATCCATATGCAATTTCTTTAGGTGTAGAATATTCAGTAGAATTTTTCCCCTGGCAAGTTTGATTAACTAATTATACTTTTGTACAGGTTATAGTGGAGACTATTTGGTGAAGGAAGTTGTCTAGAAAAGTCATCAAAATAAGCCAACCTGGAATTTGATCACTGAAATTGTGCATGATAATTTGATATATCCAGTATGATAATTGATAAGAACAATAGCACAGAAATTACTTCTCAAGGTTTTACTATTGGATTTGCCACAATTTAAATGGTATACATTTGGATTGTGTCTTGGTTACTTTTCTTATGTTGCTGGGACAAAATACCCGACACCCAAGATGAAGGAAGGAAAGGCTTATTTAGCTCACTGTGGAGGTTTCAGTCCATAATCAGCTGGCTCCAAGGCAAGGGAGCAAGGCACAGGGGCAACACTTCATGGCAACAGCCAGGAAAAGCAGTCAGAACAAAATGGAACAAAAGCAAGACTCTTTGCCTCCTTTATATTGTACACACACACACACCCAACCAGGGTGGATGTAACACAAAATCTCTGTGCCCTCCTCTTGCACAGGATGAGGATATTTACAAAGTAAGGATCCTGGCTCCCTGCTGAGTCTCTCAGTTAAACTTCTAAACTTCTCAAGTTGACCAACTATCATACAGATTGCTTAACCAGTGAGATAATTATATATAGTTGTAAAATGTACTTATTCATTCACTTACCTACCAAGAGCAGTGTTCCTTTCTAACTCAGCTAGCCTGTAGGAGCTGGAATTAATAGGGCAAAGTGTCACCACTCCACTCCTGTCATCAAGTGCCCCTCTTAGAATCTTTTGTTTCTCAGAAGTCTCTCCCCAGGATGGGGTGGAGTTAAGCATGTAGCAAATGACAACAAGAGATCCGAGAAAAGGATGCTAATGAGTCCACAGAGACTTGGCAAGAACAAGGATTAACAGAAACTACAGAATGATGATGGGGGTCCGAGGACTCCTCCTCTCTGAGATGCGGGTATGACAGCATGGGCAGCCTTTAAGGCTTTGCACTGCACAGCTTCTGGTGAGCAGTGGGGGCTGACACTCATGCCCAGTTTCCCTTGTCAAGTCTCATGTCCTGCTCTAGAGAGGGGAGGGAGGCTCTCTCTGTCTCTACACTTAAGTGACTTCTTCCGGTTTGCAGGAAGACACAGCATAGGGTATCTGTGTTCTCTGGACCTAAAACTGTGCTCATAAAACTAAAACAAAAAATAATAATAATAAGCAACATTTCATGGTGCTGATATTCTGCATGCCACCAAATTTGTCACATGTACAGAATTGGAGCATATATGTTTAGATTTCCAGTGCACATTGTGTACCTATTGTGTTTCATAAATAAGTACAACAATAGGTTTTTTATTTTATGGAAAAAAGTAAAACAAAATTTCATAACAAAAAATAAGAGGATGATAATAGTGAATATATTGCATATTGTTATCTTTAAAGCAGTCACTCAGATTACAAGATATGGGCATAACAATTTCTCCAATCAGTATTAACATAAACCTTCCTTTTCAATGCACTGAGAGACGCTAGTAGCACAACCAGCTTGCATTTTTTCCTTTTTCCTTCCTTCCTTTCCCTTTTCTCCCATCTTAGTTCCTTTTTCATTTTGAACAATTTCTTTGCATTTCACAAAATCTATTATACATTTTAGGACTTATTTTCTCCAGTTTCTCACACCAGGGAGGCAATATGATTTTTACATTTATGAGTCTGATTTCACTTATGATTATGGTCTCAAGTTACATCCATTTGCCTATAAAAGTCTCAAGTTTATTCTTCTTAATGGCTGAATAGTAAGTACTTCATTGCATAAAAAAATCCACACCTTTTAAAATCCATTCCTCAGTTGATGGGATTTGAGTTGTTTCCAACATTTAGTTATTACAAATTGTGCTGCTATAAACATAGGTGCACATACAGTTTTAGTTTAGTGCATGGTGAGAAACATAGGTCTATTTTTAGTCTTGGTCATGCAGAAAGCCAATTTATCAAGCACCATTTATTAAAGAGGTTATTTTTCTTGCAGTGAACATGTTTGGCTCCTTTGTCAAAGATAAAGTGACTGAATGTGTTTGTAGTTGTGTCTGCATCTTCTAATATATTTCACTGATCCTCAAGTCTGTTTTTTTTCCAGTACCATGCTGTTTTTATCACAGTAGCTTTGTACTATAATTTCTTTTCTTTTTTTTTTATCAGTACCAGGGTTGAACTCACAACTGCGTGCTTGCAAGGCAGGTGCTTATGCCGCAGAGCTAAATCCCCAGCCCTGTACTATAATTTCAAGTCAAGGATTATGATGCCCCCTGCCTTGCCTTTGTTGCTCAGAATTGTTTTTGCTATTCCAGGTCTCTTCTGTTTCCAAATGAATTGTAGGAATGTTTTTCTCTAGTTCTGTGAGGTATTCTATTGGTATTTTGATTAAGACTGAATTAAATTTTTGTAACAATTTTGGGAGTTTGGCCATTTTCGTTATGTTAGTTCTTCCTATCTATGAGCAAGGGATATCTTTGCATTTTCTGATGTCCTCTTTGATCCCCCTTTTCAGAGTACTGTTATTTTTCAAGAGATAGATCTTTTACTTCCTTTGTTATATTGATTCCTAAGTATTTCATTTTTGGGAGGAGGCTATTGTAAAAGGTGAAATTTCCTTAATTTCTCTCTCAGTGAACTTGTTGTTTGGGTACAGGAATACTACTGATTTTTGGGTGTCAACTTTGCATCCAGCTACACTACTGAGTTTGATTATTAAATCTGCAAGGCTTTTGGTGGAGTTTTTGGAGTCTTCTATGTAGGGTGTCACGTCATCAGTGAATAATGATAATTTAACATTTTCCTTTCCTACCTTTATTCCTTTTATTTCTCTCTCTTGTCTAATTGCTCTGGTTAATGTTTCCAGAACTATATTGAATAAGAATGGTGATAATGGGCATCCTTTCTTGTTCTTGATTTTAGAGTGAAAGCTTTCATTTTTTTCTATGTAGTATGATGTTGGCTGTTGGTTTGTCATATGTCTTTTATCAGATTGAGCTAAAATAATTTATTTTGATTTTCTGTAGGTTTTTTAAATCATGAATGAATGTTTGACTTTGTCAAGTACCTTTTCTGTATCTACTGAGATGATCGTGTGATTTTTATCTTTGACTCTCTTGATATGATGTATTACATTTATTGATTTGTGTATGTCAAATCATCCCTGCATCCCCAGAATGAACCCCACTTGGTCATGATGTATAATCTTCTTGATGATTTACTGCACTTGTTTGCTAGTATCTTATTGAGAATTTTTGCATCTATGTTCATTAGGGAGGGAGACAGGCCTGTAATTCTCTTTTTTGGTTGAGTCTCTCTCTGGTTTTGATATTAGGGTAATATTTGCCTCCAGGAATGAGTTAGGGAGTATTGCTTCCCTTTCAATTTCATTGAAGAATTTGAGGAGTATTGGCATTAAATCTTCTTTAAAATTTTTCAAGAATTCAGCAGTGAATCCATTATGACCTAAGCTTTTCTTTGTTGGCAAGTTTTTATTTGTTTTCAGTTTTTATAACTGAATTCAGAAATTTTATATTTTCTTGATTCAGCTTTGATAATTCATACATATCTAAGAATCTATCCATTTCTTCTGTGCTTTTCATCTTATTAAAGATTCTCAAAATAGGTATTGATGATCTTCTGCATATCCACAGGATTGGTAGTGATTTCACCCTTTTCATTCCTCATTGCATGAATTTGAGTCTTTTCCTTTTTTTTGTAATGTTGGCTAAAGGTTTATCAATTTTATTTAATCTTTCAAAGAACCAACTCATTGATTCATTGATTCTTTTTATTGTTTTCTTACTCTCAATTGTATTAATTTCTGCTCTGATCTTTATAATTTCCTCTCTTGTATGGACTTTGGGTTTAACTTGTACTTCTTTTATTCCAGAGGCTTGAGGTGCAAGATTAGGTTGTTTATTTGTGCTTCTGTTTTCATGATGCAAGAATTCACAACTAGGAATTTCCCTCTTCTGATTGCTTTTATTGCATTCCATAGGTTCCAGTACATTGTACCTATATTTTTAAATGTGGACATTGTTTAATTTCTTCTTTAATTTCATCTGTGACTCATTGAACAATAGGTTTTAATATGGGGTTTAAATTTTTCATCTACTTTCAGAGCACCATATTTGAGATAGAATATATTAAAATAAAATATTTGTGTCTTACTTTTTACTCTGATGTTTTCAGTATCATCTTATTATTACTTTTGTTATATTAAGTGAAAAAATCAATAAATTCAAGTGTGATCCACCATCACTTACTTGAACAGGATTTTTTTTTCATTTACTTTGTTTCAAATCTTAAAACCTGTGGTTCTACATAAAACGAGAAAACGTGGCCTAAGATTTTCACATACAAAATGCTAAGGTGGAGTTTAAAGTCCACATCATTTCCATTGAGCTTCAATTTTCTCTGACACACCTGGGAGTCTTCCTTATGCTAGAAGACAGCAACTCGTATACTAATGTTCATAAAAATCATACTGTGAAGCTGTAATAACAAAACAAACCGTTGTATGGGTGTGCATTTTATTGACCCTGAGATCTGATAGTTTTCTGGCAAAAAAAATCTAAGATGTAGTATTGCTATGATTCTTTAACTACCAAAGTGTATTGAATGTTCATTATGCAAAACATTGTGGAACGGAGCAGTTAGGAAAGATACCATTTCTACCTTAAAGGATAAGGTTATTACAGTATTGAAATACTTCTTTCTAGAAAGCTGATTGTAGGGAGAATATGGGCAGAATATGGGCAACATTGCTTTGATATCTCTTGCTTTGATATCTCTTTTTCATACTCACTCCTCATTAGAATTCCTTAGTTTATTTTGCCCATATCAGAATTGTTTGCTTATAATTTATTTTCCTGGAGATCAGCTTCTAAAGTGAAAGATAATAGTCTATTAAACTGAGCTGCACTATGGTGTGTAATGGTTTTATCCCTTCCAGGAACATACAGCTCTTTAATTTTGAGACATTTTAGTGCAGAAAAATGGCTCTAATGGGGACTTCCAAGTGTGAAATTGGGTATCGTTCAAATGCAATGTTTGAAGAGCTGTCGACATTGCCTCCCTGTCCTGAGGGTGGAACAAAAAAAGTTGGGCCAAGTCTTTGTATTACGTAGAGACTCTCCTAATAGCATGTTGGCCCAAATCACCAAAGTAAGGTAGGTCCTGCCACATCTTTGTAGGGCCCTCTGTTTCAACAAGCCAAATACAGTGTTCCACAATTCCTCTTAGGGGAAAATATAGATCTCAAAAAGGGAATTCAGGGCTGGGGATATAGCTCAGTGGCACACCGCCTGCCTGGCAAGCTCAAGGTCGTGAGTTTGATTCCTGGTACCAAAAGAAAAGGCAAGGGTAATGCAAATGTCTTAGACCTGAATAATTCTTCCTCTCCTCTTCTCCTCTTTCTTTCACAGTACTATCACATGGGGGAAGGTCATGTGTGTGTGTGTGTGTGTGTGTGTGTGTATGAAGGAAATTTTAGCATCTCTTGTTTTAACCTATTGAATTCTAAGAGCATCTCCCTCCTCTCTCCCCACCTGCCCAGTCATGCACTGACCAACATGTTTCCCACACATCTCCAAATATGTGAGGCAATCCTAGTGAGAATAATCAGCTGACCATTTTAAAGCCAATTATACTTTTCCCTCCAAGGAACACTGTATACCCATCGGCCTCACTTTCAAAGGAGTTGAATGGCCTTGGATGTCCAGCGACTACATCTTGGCTGGGAAATATAATCTATGTGTGAGAAAAAAACAAATGTGAACTTTCCCTTTCAACATTGTCAAACTAATTCCAGCCCACTATCTCACATGAGTCAGAAATCTAGACTAAACTAAAAGAATGGGAAATTTTTCTGAAAGTGAAGCCTTTTCTAGGGATGGCAGCTTAGTGAGGAATAGCGTGGCAGTTTGACATTGAACTTTCTAATATTGTGACAGAAGCCCTCAAAGAAATTATTTCTTTTGAGAGAGCACAACTTCAGAATTTCATCTAACTAAAGTTGGAGTAATCCTCTGTCTCAGGATCAAAAGATCATTTTTAAACCATCATCCATAAGAAAAAAATTGAGATAGGAGTATTATGCTTCATGGGCCATTGTAAAACATGAATATTTTTAAAAATTATTTGTTTAACTCAGTTTTTAATGAAGCAATTTGTATTGATTTTATTAATTTTCACAATTCTGGGGATAAATATTTCCAAACTACTAGTGAGAATGAGAACTATATACTATCCTAACAGAATGTATATCTAATTTACATAAGTAAATCAAACTTTCAGGGGCCATAAAGAATTTCATTGGGGGAGTAAAGTTCTTTTGTTTTCCTTTAGATAAGATATATATGTAACAGGCTCATAAATGTCAACAGTGTGAATGTATTAAATCATGCTCAGAGAGCATGATTAACAAGAAGATTATAGGGAGAATAACTTCTAAAACAATTTATTTAAAAAGTAGAATATGGGCTGGGGGTTTAGCTCAGCAGCATACACATCTGCCAAGTAAGCATGAGGTTGTGAGTTCAATCTCCGGTGCCAAAATAAATAAATAAATATTTTTTAAAAAGTAGAATATGCAATGTCTATGAAACTTTCAATAGATAAAGTGTAAGGGTTGGCTTTTGAGAGTCTCAATGTGGAGTATCAATATATTTTAATAGTATTAATGATTTATTCCCAATGTAAAGATTAAGATTGGCTTCCATTTTAAATACTGAACTTTTGGTACATAATGACACTGGTTTGGTATGCTACAGGTGGTTTAATTGTTAGTTACATTGATAAGGAAGTCAATTATATTTCTTTACCAATGAGCCATATGTTGGTCAAATACCAATTTAGGAAAAAAAAAATCAATGGGCTGTGAGTTTCCAGAATATATGGCTTTTTCTGTCTGGTCTCTGAGCACAGAGCCTGACATGCAGAAGGTTCTGGAAGGGGTGGGGAAGTTGAAAAGCATTTACTTACCCACAGACCTTGGTGGTTCTCCCTCTGAACCCTACTTAACACAGTGAACTCTGATTACTGTCAATAACAACTGTCATCATCATTGACTATACATGAGGCATCAGATGACTATTTCATTTAATTATTAAGTAAAATATCATGGGACAAGCATTGCTACCAACATTTTCAGATGAAGACACTGAGTCTTTGAAGTCAAAAGTTTGTGCAGGATAACACGTACCAAAATGCAAATGCCAGTCTCTGAGTCCTGATTCTACATACTGGGCGCTATTCTGAGTGAGGCCTTGTACTGGAAGTTAGAGACTTCCTTCCGATAAGCATCTGCCCTCTACAGAGGGAGGAAGCCATGTAAAAAGTCATTCCATTCCCTTTTTAACAGACTATAAAACAATTAACAAGATAGCAACTAAGGAAGGAAGGCAACTGCCTAAGGAAGGCAACTGTCTAACTTTAGAGATATTGACAATCTGTGAAGCTGGGAGAATGATCGCTATGTGAGTGTCAGTCTTTCTGGATTCCCAGAGGAAGGCAAGTTATGCAAGGTGAGTAAAACTATCCTATCCTGTTCTCAAACAATCCTGTCCCCAAGCCCAGGCCTCGTCAGGCAACTGGGCACTGCTCACGACTGTTCAGCTGCTCCTGAGGCCAGCAGGTGGCACAAGGAATAGTCCTGCTGACTTACCAGTGTTTACTGTGCCGAATGCAACTCCTGAGTGACAGGTGTGCTTCGCCTACAATGCCCATCGCTTTGGAAATGCCTGTTATTCCCGAAGCCACAGACAGACTCCTCCCAGGAGAAACCAAATGAGTCTTCCTTCCCCCACCTGGATTCCTTCCTGCCAGTGTCTGCTGCTCTGAAGCTTCCTTCAAGAATCTCCTGCTGCCACTGAAAGGGGCGAGTCTGGGAAGCAGCCTGACGCCCATGCCAGCAAAGCCGCTGCTAAAGCTGCTATTACCCAGCACGGGCAGAAAGAGGCCCCCCCTGCAGTCTGTTGATTTCCAAACTGCTGCGACCACCCACTTCCCTCTCTCCATTTCCCTCTCCTGTCATCCTCTTTAAGCAAAGCAGTAAGGAACAGCAGCTCTCAGTGCGTTCCATCTCCTGTGTATACACATCTATGTACAAAGGTCTTCTTTCCCTACTATTAAAATACAGGTAAATATGCTTATACTTGGTGGTGGAAATATGATCCAAAGCTTCACAATCAGCCCTTTCCATTACCAAGCCACTGTTCAAATGAATGCTATTTGCTTCACATTAGTGTAGCTGAAAGGAACCATTCTAGTGGATTTTTTTCCTTTAAAATAAACAGTTTACATTAAGGATGAATAAATATACACTTGTAGTGACCAAAAATAGAGGCAGGGGGAAGTTCACAAATTTTAAAGTAGAGTTTTCCCAAAGCACCCTGTTTCATATAGATGAAGAAATTCAGAGTGGGCATGTTGGCTTTGCTGGGTAAAAGTCCCATTGGGTGGTAGGAGAGCCAGGGTTAGAATCTGGGTTTTCTGCTCCTCAGTCTAAAGCTCTTTCTTGGGGGTTGGAGGGAGGGGGAGGTCAAGAGAGGTGTGGTTTGAGCCTTTTTCCCCTGTGGAAGAAAGAAGAATGGACTTCTCTGTCCGGCCTTGGTGAGCGTTTGGTCATTTTCTAGGTATGTGTCATTTCTGGCTCCTGCATCCTCCACACGGCAGACGTGGGCACTGAGCTCAGCGGCTCCGTGGTTTTCTGGAATGTTCCCCGGGAGCTTCTCTCACAGCAAGGGTTGCAGGGGCTGCTGTGACTTTGCACAAAGCTGCTCATTCTAAAAGCACAATGTCTGCTTTGGTTGAAATGGTTAAATCATGGAGGCTCATTACGGTAGCGTCAGCTCTATCTGGATTGCTTTTACTTTTTCCTTTCTAAATTTCTGTGTTTGGGATCATCTTTCTACTTCCATATTTTTATCGTCAAACAAATTGGCTTTCATGCGTTCCACAGAGCCCAGACGTATTTACTTATGTTTCCTAATAAATCATTTTCTCCAGATTTTCATTAACGTGTAAGCTTCTCTCACTGTGGTTGTCTAGATATACTGCCGGAGGGGCTGGAACATAATTTCACTGGCATCAAGGGCAATATTAATATTCTGCTCATTTTCTTTCCTTGGTCTAGGGAGGGGCTCCTTTTCTTCATTTCCATCAGGAGACAGAATCCTATGCCTCAGCTGGCCTCAGTAATGCTCTTGGCCGCTCTGAGTGTGCTGCAGAAAAAAATGTCAGGGATAAGTTTCTAGCAGCTGTTTCATCACATTCCTGTTAAAAGGCCCACAAGCAGAGACTGCTCCTGCTAAGGCACAAAGAAGCCTTCCCCTGTGCTGGTAAATACTGGGACAAACCCTGTCTGCTCACTGCCCTGGCTGATCCCTGAGGGGACATAGGGTCTCAGTCTGCAGGATGTGTAAGGTCTGGCTGGGTACAGAGCCTCAGGTTGCATCCTCCGGCCTGAGAATTCCATCTGGAGAAGCCCAGAGATTTCCACAGCATCTCAGAAGAATCTGATGTGTGGTTTCTGCAGAACATGCTTCGAGAGACACTGATTTGGGATTTAAAATTAAGTTTATTGTCCTTTAAAGACATATTTATTTTTATATGTAATCCGAGGAATGTTATGGAGACAAGCCGAGGAGGAAGTGGATACACCTCTCAGCTCCACTCCTTCCTCGATGATGATTCTTGGATTCCGCATTTCTTCCCATCATATACAGTGCGTCTACATCCATGGATTTTAGAAGAGCTTTCTTGGTATCTTCTTCTCCCAATTTTCTCCCCCCAACTCAAGACCTCACAAGATGAACAGTTTTGCTAAAAGGTAGAGAAGTGCCTTCTTGGAGGTATTCCTTGCTAACTAAACACAGCTGCCAGCATGTACAGTCTGGTCCACTCATGGTCACCTTGGCCTAGTCTGCTTATTTTTACCAGATTAGAATTGGAGTGAATAGTTTCTCTAAGTAGGAGGAGGAGGGGGAGAATATATCTTGAGAACTAAGGTGAGCTCAGAAAGTGAAAAAAGAATTTGGAAAAGCAGGGCATGGGGACCGTCACCAGCAGATCTCATGGGGACCGTTTCTGACCTGAGGTGAGCAGACACTTCTGTGTTCCACTCCTGTGCAGGGGTCAAGGTGCTGAGGAAGGGTGATAACAGCTCAGATGCTCTAGAGATAAGCTGAAGATACCTGGAAAATGGTTTCTTAGATCCATCAGATCATCTTTAAAAGGTTTTCATAAAAACTTTTTTCGTAAACACTGTTTTTCATTTAGAAGAAAAAAAAAAGCCAGAAAAGCTTGGAGCAGGGGGAAAGAATGCTAATGAATTCAAGAGTACAAAAGTAAGTATTTGGCAGTGTGGCCATTCTTATTCTGTTCATCTCATTCAGAAGACAAATCACACAGCAGGATTCGGGAGCAAAAAGCCTGATTATGTGACAACCTCAACCACAGGGGGGATAGAAATCCTGAATAAACTTCAAGCACAAGGGCTCCTGAGCAAGAAGAGGCCATGTCCTTCTTCCGTACTTCCTTCCCATACGTCAGCAGCTCTGTGTGTGGCTGTGAAAAAGCACAATTATACATTTTTCTTTTCTCACACTGGGGATCACAGCCAGGGCCTCATGCAGTCTGGGGAAGGGCTCTGCCACAAGCTACACCACAGCCCAGCACTTCCACTTGCAGGGAATACTCTCCAAGAACTCCCCTCTGAGCGCACTTTCACCCACAAATAGAAATCATGGATTTCTGAACAAAGATAGTCCAAAGGACAACAAAAGGCAAGTTCTCCAAGAAGAACCTTTAAGAAAATCCCCAAGCCATGCAGCAAGAAACACTCCAGGTAGTGAAGAAAATCAAGAGAAACTCCCCATCTGGACAGTCTGCACAAGCAGAGAATGCAGGGTACCTAGGGATAGTCTAAAACCTCGTGGAAGGAAGAGGGAAGGGCAGGGGCCCCTAGTAAACACTTCCTAAATTGTTGGAAGAGGTAGCCACAGAGTCAGCACTGGGGGGACAGCAGACACCAAACAGAACAGGGCGTTAGTATTGCCTTTCAGAGACTAATGCAGAAGCGCAGCTAGGGCCAGGAGCTAAAGTGGGCAGTGTAGCCCACTGGAAACTGACCCAAAGGCTCTCGGAACAGAGAGGAAGGCTGGCAGGAAGATCCGCCCAGCAGGGTCATTCTGTTGAGGGCCCAGGGGAGTGGATGCTTCCAGGTTATGTGGGCGCTTTGCCTCTGCCCTTTGTAATACCTCCCCCAACGCCCTTGCCCCTTTTCAAATCCTTCTTTCTACACCAAAGTTTAGTTTTGCTCCAGAATCATCTGTGTATATTGATAAAAAATGGGCAGGGTGAAAGAAAGGGAGTTGGATGTAGGCAGTTTCTTTCTCTTTTGCTCATGGACATTGGTTTAAAACAGACCCAAACTTGTCATTGGATTGGCAGGAGTAGTGTTCTCTGATTTTTTTCACGTGTATGTGTATGTGGTGGTGGCAGAACTTTTGCTAAAATATGCAAGTCTTGTTTTTTTCCAGATGGATTTTATTGGTTCCAGTAACAAACATTTCCTGCCTGTTTTCTCTATGCTGGGCAGTAGTACTGAGAAACACAAACACTTGTGCCTTTACAGCCCAGAGGACAAGAAATGGTCGCACAGGACTATCAACATACTTGAAAGAAAAGGACATGGTACTGTAAGAAGAAAGGACATTCAAGTTGAGATCTGAAGAGTAAGACTGCACCAGAAGTATTGAGAGAGTTAATAAATAATAAGGTATGTGTAGAGGCAACGCTGGATTCCAAAATGACAATTTAGAAGAGCCTTGGAGGTTTTGACCAAATTGTGAGTTAAGAGGTTCTTGGCAAATACAGCGTTTACTTGTTTATATCTAAGACAGGGTGGGCTTGATGCTTGTGATAAGGGCTAAATCCCTACAAATCTTCCCTTGGGCTGTAACCCAATGGGAGCCATGACATAGTCTAGTACCCTGAAAGATTTTAAAAAGGCAGTGGCATTGAAGCACAGAATAACATGGGAGCCTGGCCGAAGATGTGGCTAGAATTTAGGCCAAGCCAGAAAGGCCTTGCAGGGAACATGGCAAATTTTTAATTTTATCCTAAATGTAGTGGGAAGCCATTAAGGGTTTTAAACTGAAAAGTAACCTGATCCGATTTAGGTTTAAGAAGGATTATGGTGGCCCCTGGATAGAAATGGATTGAGATAGACAAGGAGCTAACATCTGTTGAGTTTCTGTGTGTGCCTGTCTTTGAAAAAAATAGATATTATCTTCACAATCAAGGAAGCGGAGGCCCTTTGAGGTTACATAAATTGCTAGAGGAACTCAAAGAGCTGCAAGGAAATGAGTACGAGTCTTCCTGCCATTGTGCAGTGAAGGCAGGGGGCATATTATACACCTCATAAAATCTCAGCAATCCATCAGTCATAAAATGCAGTTAAGGGATGGTCGTGTCTAGGATGCAACAACTGAGGAAAGGTTAATTCATTTTCTGCAGCAAGTATTAGGGATCCTGGCTGCTCATATCAGAAATACTGTATGTAGCCATGTGTGATTGAAGCTATTATAGGATTTTGCTCATAAAACCTCTCTCTTCATTGCTAAATGTGCAAAAGACCTATTTTTGCTGTTTGGATCTTTTCTGTCACCTTGTTTTCCAGGAAATGGTTGCTAGGAGTGAAATCATTTTATTATTTAGAGATAAGTGGAGCCTAAATGCCTCAAACCCTTAAAAAGTGCCAAAAAAAAAAAAACCATAGTAATTGACTCAAAAATTAGTTCTGTGACACCAGTCCACCTGCTTTTTGTTTACCTAGAGTCATCTCTTTTCTCTAATGACTCTGAAAGCATATGTGGAGGTTTGTGCTGAAGCATGGGCCTGGAGACTGCTGCAGGAAGCTGACTGCCTGAGCTCTTTAGAGCTGAGTCTAATGACAGTGAGCACGTGGATTCTCTGTGACCACAGCTCCTGCCACAAGTGCATGTGCCAGCCAGATGCACGGGGTGTGAATAATCCTCGGATACAGTTACCTTTGTAGCAGCCTAAGAACATCTACCACCAAGTTGCCCTGTGAGACAGGAGGTTTGCCAACCAGGATACAGACACACAGCTCCACTTCCAGGGACAGGCCCAGAGGTTCTTGATGGTATGGTTTCTGTGGCTCTCTGTCCCTTTACCCTCACTTGCAACATCCCTCAACATTGTTTTGGAATATTAGCCTAAAAGTGTAGCCTGTTTATTGCTCTTGCAAAACTGCCATTTATAAACTGTTTATAGCTTTTGTCTAGTAGCTGCTGCATTTAAAACATTCTTTAACCTTATTTGGTACATTTCCCTGAAATTTGCAAGGTATCCTTCAGAAAAAAATAGACATGGGATTTCATCAGTAAGTATCTAATAACCCCCCAGTAAAAGCCACAGTTCCATGGAACTCAAACCCAGAATCACAACTGGGACCCTGGTAAAGGAAGTCACACTTCCGTTTCACAGGCTTGGAAAACAAGCCACTTACTTATGGCTCAAGGGATTTCCTAGGAGAACCAGTTGGGTGATAGCCAGGCAGACCTCCAGTTTTCTGGCTTCCAGTCCAGAAAAGTATATAGATATAGATATAGATATAGAGATATAAAAGCTAACTCTGGAATTAAGCTTAAAACCTATCATTGGATTTCTAACTGTACGAGGACATGATTTTTCTCTTAATGTTTGGGTAAATTCTAGCAAGCACATACAGTTAAGGCATTTTTCTTGGCCTGATTCACAAATTATTGAAGAAAAATTACAATCATCAAGGGGACAAGGTTAATCTCCAGAATTTCCACCTTTGCTCCTCTTCTGCCTTAGAGGTTCTTTTCAGAGTTCCTGGCATCTTACGAAGGGTTATGTGTTCATCAGCTCTTGGCCTTAACCTCCTTCATTTCTAGACCTAACCTTTTTTTTTTTTAATCAACTATTCTGCTTACATAAATTTACCTGTCCTGTATATAATTTCTCCTTCATGCCTCTTCTCAGGAGGATGTTAGCAAAGTTCATATGTTAATCAACACAAATGTCTCCTGGTTTTGCCCCTCATTGGACATCAAGTTCTCACCATTTTCCTTGAGTTAACACTTTATTTCTAGAAACCCCTGTTAAAATCTCAGCGTTAGCTGGGAGATAAAATCCAGCAAGGCAGCACTCCCTGAGGGAAATCAAATCCAACCCTGCTTCACTCCAACTTGTAAACATTTTCCTTTGTAAGACGCCTCTTACAGTGGGTATGTAATAGCAGCCTGTGCCCAACATCAAGTCTAGCCAGTATCTACTGACACTGGATGTTTCTGGTTGCTTTTCTATCTAGCACACATAGCTCAGGGACTCTGTTACTGTCAGATTACATAAATCATGGTTTGTCAAGACATCTTTTTCTTGACTCAGATTATATTTGCCAGCCTCAGAGTTCCTTGTGGAAATAACAGCTAATCAGAAATGGCATTCAATAGCAAAAGCGTAAAGAGTATTTACTTGAATTCACTGATTCCCATGTTTTGGGTAAATGAATGTTTTATGAACTGAGCTTTTTGTGTGCTCTGGGGAGGACTGGTTTCTCTCTGATCCAATTCTCTTCCTCTCATAGTTAGGATAGGATATATGTTGCTGAGGTAGCAACCTCAAAATCACAGGAGCTTAAAATGATAAATCTTCTTTCTCTGAACACAGGAACTCAGAGTAGCTACTAGCTCCAAACATGTGATGGGGCAGAGGGAGCATAGACAACTGTGCATTGCCTCGTAAAGCTTGTCATGACTCCTCCCAACAATTTGCACGGGAATGTGCAGTTTTATACAGGAAACTAGAAATATTTAGTGACTAATGCATCCAGTGACTCATAAATCCCTGAACCTATTTAACTCTCTTATTTTTTGTTTTTGAAAGTGTCCTCTTCATCTTTATATACCTGGATTTCTACTTAGCAAACACCACCCCATCTTGATAGTACTCCCTCATGTTTGTGGCAGAATTCACTTCTATATCATTTTATCCATCAGATATACAGATATATTATATTTGTAACATCTGGAATGCTGCATTTTAATTAGGAGTTTATGCACCTTCATCTTTTATATCTCTTCAAACCTAAACAGTATCATTTATCAGTGTAAGTGTAGACCCTACCACGGTGATTGGTACAGATAGACAAACAAGATGCTTATAAAGCCTTTCTGTAATTTGAAATTTTAATAATTTTCCTCTTTATGAGATACAGTAGAAAAGAAATTTGAAGATTCAAATAAAATTGTGAAAAGTCCGTTTATTTTAGTTCATTCTATTTTTTTCAGATGAACTCCTGTGCTATCAAGAAGAGCTTCAATTATGGTTACTTTTCACATTCAAAATGATGGAAGACAGGTCAAAAGCTAATATGACCTATGCTTAATATGATAACATTTGACACATTTTGAATTTTTGGGCCTCGTGAACACCCTATGTTTGCACTGAAGTTTCAAAGCTCATATAAACATCCTATATTTACATTACCAAGTGAGTTGCATGGTCATAATATAGACCAGATCACATTTCTCTGTTTAAAAGGCAAAACAGAATTCCAATTGCTTCTCATAGTCCAAGCTCCTGTACAAGGCCTAATGTGAACCATGCTGTGCTGCTTTCCCAGGCTCATCCCCTCCCCACTCCCTCCGTTTAAATATTCTTTTCTGTCTCACACACCAAGTTCCCCACCCCCGGAGATCCCACACCATATACCTTCTGCCTGCCAATGCCACGGCTATCAGTTATATAGGACTCTGTATTTGACCTCAAAACTTATCATGATTTAATATCCATACATTTATTTAACAAGTTAAAAAGTTTCAAGTGTCTCATATATCTTAGGTACAATTCAAGGTTCAAAAAATAGAAAATGAGTACAGGAACATAAGCACCTTACCATTCCCTGACTTATTATATCTGGTCTGCTTTATTTAAATTATGCACCAAGTCCCATTTTGGGGGAATTACTCCTCTACAATAGTTTCTAAGAGCTCTTGAGTGTTCTGCACATGCAAATGTGTATCATATAGGCATTGCTCCAAAGATTCAAAAGAAATGAAGGCAATATCTAGCTAAAGGGTGTATCTTCACCAGCTCTACTATTAATTAGCCCTATGACTTTGTTAACTTGCAATTTCTCTAGTCATAAACTGTAGCAATGGGCACCTGGAATATTACAAAAAAATAATAACTTCTTTCACCCACAAGGAAAGAAGGTTTTTTCAGTTTGTACTTTTTTTTACTAATGAAGAAATGCTTTTATATTTATGTTTGAGATAGTTAATAATCAAATAATTTTCTCTATAAGGTTTTCATTTAAACATAAATCATATCTACATTTTTAACAAAATCTGTAGTTTCAGTATAGTATCTGTGGGTTGAAAAAAATTTATAAAGCAGTTCCCTTGCTTGCTACTTCTATCATCCAGTATTGGTTGGGAAAATTAAATAAAATTTAAAAAGAGCCATTGAAAATTCAATATTTGATTTGTAATATTTTCTATGCTTATAACAATAGGGTTGTAATGTTTTTCAACGTTGAAAAAACCTTTTCATATATTGTAAAAAATTTCAAAGATAGAGCAAAAGACAGACTATAACAAACTATATTTCTGATGTTTGTTTTGGATTTTTTAAATAACTGTTTTAAGGAATTAATCACTACTGATATAGTTGGAACTCTCTGGAATTTTTCAGTTCCATTCCTGATTATGTATATGCAGAGATAGTAGCCACTATATTGAATTTGATGTTAATTATTCCTCTGCATATTTTAAATTTTCTAACCATATATGTATGAACTCATAAATAGTAAATTATCATACATGTTTTAAAATTTTTATAATCATGGTATTTTGTAACTTATTTAGTTTTTCCTCAACACTGTTTTTGTAACTTACCCACTTTAATATGTTAAACTAGGAATCATTAATTTTAAATAATGTGTGCTACTCTGCTAAGTGAAGAGTATATGTTATTTTAATCCAGTGTTCCACAAGTAAGCATTTCAGTTATTTCTACAGATTTTTTTAATGAAAAAGAAGGGTTATTTGGGGGGGGGGGGTGGAAAAGAAAGAAGAGAACTACCTTGAGGGAGTAGAGAGCATCAGCAGTTATAACCCCCAGATTTTTGCTCTAGCTCCTTTTTATGTGGGAGTAGTGATTCCTTCCTCCCATCCTCCATGTGGTCACCTGAAGTTGTCACCATCTGATTGGCTCTTTCTACAGAATTGCTTTTCAGCATACCACATTGTGTATTGTATTATCCAGGTGCATATGAATAAAGTTAGACCTCAGAGCAGAACCAGATGGCAGATGGTATTGTCTGTAAGAGAAGCTACTCAGTAACAAATGAGCACTTATACTTTGTGGATTTGTTTCCTGTGCCTTATGACTGGACGGAGGGAATCAAGTGCTTACTGTAAATGTCAGATGACTGAAAAGTGAAGGTAGAGTTTGAAGGAACTAGTGCTTTCCAGAGGATTAATAATGATTTTTTTTTTTTACCATGGTATATCCAAATAAGTTGTAAACTCAGAATTTTGGATTTAGCTCCATAAATAATGATTTCCGTAGTGTCCGGTAATTGGTTTCTGAATTGGTAATATGATCTTATTATGGAATGAGCACAAATAGATAAAAGTTCTGGCTCATTTTCCTTTTTCAGGGACTAGACAAATTTCAGAGATTGAATCAATATCAGATTTTACAACCTACAACCAAGAGATATAGGGCTTATATTTCAAACCACTGCTAAATTTTCTTCATGTAAAATGCCCAAACGCCTATGGCATATTGAAATATCAGTTAAACGTCTCCTACTAGAACTTTGGCTTTAATCATCCCTGAAAAAGAATATTATTCTGACAGGCAGTTTCACTGTCTGCCCAATGACCTTGGTTTCAACTGCTTTGTAGGTTGATGGCCTTTTTGTTTTGTTTTTTTATTAGTATGTGGTTGCAATACATAATGATTACATTCTTTGTGGGTAGTTGGTACATGCACATGACACACTTTATTTTTACTTCCCTTTTTCTTCCCCCCTCCCACCTCCCTCCGTCTCTTGGTCCCCTTCCCATTTGCAAAAAGATCTTTCAGCATTCTCAAAAGCTCTTCATAATCTATGCTGGGCTCCTGGCTGTCAGGTATTTTTCATTCCAGTTGGTAAAATCTATGGCCAGTTTAACTAAATCATCCCAGGGTAATGATCCTCAAATCCAAATGACTTGCAGTAACCTATTTCTCTTCATGATATATGTGTGTCATAGTCATCTTCAACATTGTTGCATCCCTCAGGACCCAGAAAAGAGAAGCATCCTCACCCCTACACACCATTCTTATTCCAAGAGGAAAAGAGAAAGGACAGAACTCAGTGAGGACTCTGCTGTCTCTGCCCCACAGTGACACATGACTTCCGCTCACATTTCATTGAATGAATCAAGATGGAGCCTCTACTAGAGGTAGAGGTAAGGTCTTGCCCATGTGAGAGACAAAAATAAGAAGGGACAGTGACACAGTCTGCCCCAGAGGTGGTTTTCTTCTCGCACGAGTGTTCTTGGACTAACAGTTGGATGACTTTCAATTTTATTTGTTTAGGTTTTGCTAATATAAAAGAATGCTCCTTTACCTCTGGGATGCAGTTCAGTTGACTTAATTTTCCTCCAAGTCCACAGAAAAATACTAATTAAAATCACTTCAAAAATTAATGAATATTTAGAAGTCCCATGATTATAATTGTGGCCTAAGGGTACATAATATAAACATATAAACTCAACTAATTGAAATCTTTACCATGTGCTCTTAATGAAGGAAAATAACTGAGTCCCACTCTACACCCAAGCCAGTCCTCAAAGAACCCCCAAAAGGGACTTCGTGCAGTGTTTTAAACCTGAACATTCAAATATGCTGCTCAAATTTGATGCAACCTTGTCATTTTTGTGCAGTGTCGTAAGAGACAAAGCTTGAGTTTCACTTGCGTAGATGTTAGATTTGAGAAGGCTTATGAAAAGGCTAACATGACTGATTTGTAAATTTAATTGTGCTATGCTGTTTGTGTATGACTTGTACATACAATGCCTTCTTCCCCACCAGAGTCATCATTCTTTAGTGTATTTTTATTTTCATTTATTTATTGATTTTCTGCAAGTACATGTCGGCAGTGTCCAATCTTTACATTCTTAGTGTGGAGCTGGCACATCACATCTTTGTTTCTTTTCTAATGCCCCCTCCCCATCTCCTTTTCCCTCCATCTCTTGATCTCCTTCCCATTTAAGAAAGGTCTACTGTCTATCTTTTACCTTGCTCTTTATTTATAGTTTTGGTTTCTCATGTAACAGAAACCATGAGCTCTTTAAGTTGTGTGTCTGATTAACTTCACTTAACATTATGGTTTTAAGGTACATCCATTTTCCTACAAATGACTCAAGTTTATCATTCTTTCTGGTAGAGTAGTACTCCATCACATATAAACGCCACATTTTCTTTATCCAGGGACATGTAGGCCACTTACAAGATTCAGTTATTATGAATTGTGTTGCTATAAACAGAGGGACACATGTATCAGCATAATATGATGTCTTGAGCTATTTCTGGGAAGATACCTAAAACACAAACAGTTGGGTCAAATGGAATTCCTGGTCGCCATGCTGACTCCCATAGTGTTTGAATACTTTACCTTCCCACCAACAATGTAGAAAGGTTTCTTTTTCCTTGCATTCTCACCAGCTTTTGTTATTATTATTATTTTTTTTTTGTACTGGGGATCGAACTCATGACCTTGTGCTTGCTAGGCAGGCACTTATGCCGCTGAACTAAATCCCCAGCCTATTATTTGATTTCTTGATGACGACTATTCTTTCTGGAGTCAGATGGAATCTGTGTTGTCTTAATTTGCATTTCTCAAATGGCCAGCAATGTTGAGCATTTTTTCATGTATTTATTGGTCATTTATTTGTACTCCTTCTTCTGTGAAGTGTCTATTAATTTCAGTTGCCTGTTTTTTTGGGTGGGGGGTTTTGGTACCGGGGATTGAACTCACGACCTTGCACTTACCAAGCAAGCACTTGAACCGCTGAGCTAAATCCCTGCCCCCAAGTTGCCTGTTTTTTGAATGAGTCTTTTTTTGGGAGGGATCTAATTTTTTGAGTTCTTTATATATTCTGGATATGAGTCCTATGTCTGAGGCATAGTTGTAAAAACATTTTTCTAGTTCTGTAGAGTTTTTTTTTACTCTGTTGGTTGTTTCTTCTTCTGAATAGAAGATTTTTAATTTGATATGATCCAATTTTTTGATCTTAGGTACTATTTCTTATACAATTTGGGTTCTGTTCAGAAAGCCCTTGCCTATACCTATGACTTCAAATGTTTTACCTATTTTATCTTTCAGTTGGTTAAGTGTTTCTGTTTTAACATTTAGTTCTTTGATCCATTTTGATTTTAGTTTAGCACATGGTGAAACATATGGGTCTAGATTCACTCTTCTTCATGTGGATAACCAGTTTTCCCAACACCATGTATTAAAAGACTACCTTTCCTCCAGGGGAGTTTTTCAGCCCCTTTTCAAAGATCAAATAGTCGAATGTGTTTGGGGGTTTTCTACATCATCTGTTCTGTTCCATTGATCCTCAAGTCTGTTTTTGTGCCAGTACCATGTTGTTTTTATCACTGTAGCTTTCTAAAATAATTTGAAGTCTGTAATTGTGATGTCTCCTCCTTTGCTCTTGTTACCCAGGATTGCTCATGCTGTTCTGGGTGCCATCTGGTTCCATATAAATTTTAGGATTATTTTCTCCAGTTCTGTGAAGAATGGAGTTGGCATTTTAACCTTAGCTGCAATAAATCTGCTTATTGACTTTGGAAATATAGCCATTTTGACTACACTGGTTCTGCCTATCCAGGAATAGGAATGATGTTTTCTGATATTGCTTCAATTTCTTTTTTCAGAGTACTGGAGTTTTTGTTGTAGAAGTCTTTTACTTGCTTAGTTAGGCTAATTCCTAAGTATTTAATTTTCCTTGGTGCTATTATGAATCAAATTTTTTTCCTCAGTGGCTTCCTCATTAGCATATGGGAGTGCTATTAGTTTTTGTGTGTTGATTTTGTATACTGATACATTACTGAATTTGTTTATTAATTCTAAGAATCTTTTGGTGGATATTTCTGGGTCCTTTGTGTATTTGATGGATATTTCTGGGTCCTGCAAATAATGATAATTTGACTTCTTCCTTTCCTGCACACATCCCCTTTTTTCTGGCCTAATTACTCTTGCTAATGTTTTGAGGACTGTGGTGAACAGAAGTGGTGACATCTTTATCTTGGTCCTGATTTGAGAGGTAAAGTTTCAGATGTTCTCCATTTAGTATGGTATTGCCAGTAGGTTTGTCATAAATAGCTTTTTTAGACTGAAATAAGGTCCTTCTATACCTATTTTCTTCAGTGTTTTATCAGGAAAGCATGTTGGATTTTTCAAAGGCTTTTTCTATGAATATTGAGATGATCATGTGATTTTTGTCATTTCTCTGTTTATATTGATTTGTATTTGTTGAACTATCCTTGCATCCCTTAGATAAAGCTACTAGGTCATGATGTATGATCTTTTTGATGACTTATTACATTGTGTTTGTCATTATCTTGTTGAGAATTTTTGCATGTATATTAATTAAAGCAATTGGTTTATGTTTCTCTTTTTTTGGATCTTTGTCTGGTTTGGAAATCAGGAATATGGTAGTTTTCAGGAATAACTGTGAATACTCCTTCCCTTTCAGTTACATTAAAGAGTTGGAGCAGTACTGGAATTAGATCTTCCTGAAGTTCTGGTGGAATTCAGCATTGAATCTATCCAGACTTGGGCTTTTCTTAGTTGGTAGGATTTTTATTGCTGCCTCAGTTTCATTCCTGTAATTGGATAATTCAGAGTTTTGAAGTCATCTTGGTTCAGTTTTCGTAATTCATATGTATCTAGGAATCTATCCATTTCTTCTGAGTTCTCCAATTCATACAAAATTGCATATAGTTTTGTGAAAGTTAATAATCATTTTGAAACAAAATAATAACCATTTTGAGTTTTGTAGGGTCCATTGTGATCTCACCTTTTCTAATTGCATTGATCTGGGTCCTTTCGTTTCCCTTCTTGATTACATTGGCTAAAGGTCTATTTTGTGCATTCTATTGAAGAACCAACTCTTCGATTCATCGAGTCTGTATTTTTTTGTCTTAATTTCATTGATTTCTGCTGTGACGTTTGTAATTTTCTTCCTTGTACTAGCTTTTTTTTTTTTTTAAGATCCGGAGATGCATCCTTAGGTTTGTTGCTCTGCTTCGCACTGTGTTTATGAATGTGGGCATTCACAGTCCTTTTAGGACTGCTTTCATTCTGTCCCATAAGTTCTGGTGTGTTGTATTGTGTTGGCACTATAGTGTAGTTCTAGAAACTGTTTCATTTTTTCCTTGATTTCTTCTGTAACCCATTGTTCAAGTATGCATTGTTTACTTTCTCTGCATCTGCATAATTTCCGTGATGCATAACAGAATGCAAAACTATAGCAGTGCACTGTGCAGTATAATCGGCAAAAATCCTGTATAAATAAGATTTACTGTGCAAAAAAAAAAGGCTTTGAGGCTCTATAAACAGGCCTGCTGCAGGCCTGCCTGCCCACATTGGGGAAGGATGCCTAGGGACATAGCCTTGCTCCAGGTGGGGAAGAAGTAGAGTACTTTAAAATGGCTATTTTTAAAATAGCTGGCACTTGGGGCATTGAGTGTGTTTGCCATCTGACTTTGCCACAGTCCCTTTCTATTTTACAAAACTTTTGAAATTATCAGGTTGTTTTCTTAAAATGCAGTAAATAATCTCACTTTGGGTTGCTAGCAACTTTTTGTATGGTTTTTGATAATGGGATGGTTTAAAATATTTCCCAATTTGGCTTTTGAATAATGGTCATTGTATTAGTCACTTTTCTCATTGCTGAGACAAAATACTTGACACTCAAAGTTAAAGGAGGAAAGGTTTATTGTGATTCACAGTTTGTAGAGGTTTCAGTCCAAGACAGGGTGTCATGGCAGAGGGGCACCACAAATCAGCAGACAAGCAGCAGCAGAAATACACCACAAGCCCTAGTAGCAGCTTCTTTCTGCTCCTTTTATAGTCTAGGCCACTTGGCTTAGGGTGGGTACCACACTAATCAGTGGCCTAATATAGCAATCACACACCTTAATCCCAGCATCACATGTTCTAGATCCAGCCACCTCTGAAAAAGCCCCAGCTGACTGTCTGAGGCTTTGGGGGCGACATCTAAACACAAGTCAGAATGATATGACAACTATTTCCAATTGTTTTGACAACAACATTCATTTTCCCATGAGATAGTAATGATAATAGGTAGCATTGTGTTAAGGGCTTGTATGAATCACTCATTTAATCCTCAAAACAACCTTATGAATTAGGTACCAATATTATCCCATTTTCTAGATGACCATATATATATATGGTATTATATATATTAAACTATATATATATATATATATATATATATATATATATTTTTTTTTTTTTTGGCACAGGTTCTCAATCTGTACCTCAAGCTGACCTTGAACACCCTATGTAGCCGAGGCCAGCCTTGAACACATGACAATCCTGCTGCCTAAGCCATCCCAGTACTGAGGTTATGACCATGTGTCACCATGCCTGGCTACAAGGGATTTACACATACTTGCTTTAATGTAAATCTAAATTCAGCATTGGAAAAATAATTCATGTTTTGTAGGCTTTATCAGTAAGGCTCAAGTTAGCTAGTTAAAAGCAGGAAATGATCAGAAAAAAAGGAAGTAGTAGCAGAAGCCTTTTTTAGAGGTTTCCTGAATCTTCTAAGTCTCTCAATAGATGAATTTCAAATGAAAAAAGGCTTAGGCAATTATTTTAAACTATTGGTCAAAGGAGAACTACCTTCCATTTACCTCCAACTCAACAAATAATCTTCTAGTTTTTGCAAAGAGCCAGATCTGAATGAAACATATATGGGGCTATATTATGATCTTAAAACATTAGCCTTTTCTAATCTCCAAAGGAATGTAGATGCTGAAGAACCATTTCTGAAGTTAGAAAAGAAACAATGTACAAATTCCAATTTTTCCTCTTGGTGGCTGACTGCCTCACATTAGCTATGGGGCTAGGATAGCTGCCCCAGTAGTCACGAACAGGAAGTCTAAGAGAGAAGCTCTGACAACACAGCCCTGTGTTAAACTGGGAAGTCTTATCCTTTTGCAAGTGTTTTGGTTGATTATTGCATATGCAGAAGACGTTTTGATAGTGATTTCTTTCATATGATATGATTAAATTTAACATACTTAAATTCAGGTTCATAGTTCCAAAGTTGTATAATTAAAACATCATTAAAAAGTTACACAAGAAAAAAAAAGAACCAAGTGAAAGCTTTCAGTCACTCTTTTAAATTCTATTTGATAGTTTCAATTTGCTGTCTGTAACTTTTTTACTAGTCTTCTCCAAAAAATGGGCTAAAAAAAATCAGTGGACTCAGTTTCTCTAAATGTTAAGAGTAACAATTGTCCCTTCTCACCTGTTCATCTCTGAAACTAGTAACTAGAAAATAATCTATTACTGTTTTCATTCTGTATCTGTTTAGTGTACTACAGGGCATTTAAACGTCAGAATAATTTTATAGGAAAATTAGAAATTAAGAAACCTGGGAAGAAAACCGTAACTGGATTACCAGTAGTTTGCATGTGGTCAAGAACGAGGAGGAGGTCAGAATAATAATTAGCTGTGTCCAAGAGACTGAATAAAATCCAGGTGTGTCATCAATAAGTCAGATGGAAAGGTTATGCAGTAGTATTTACTTCCCACCCCTCCAAAACTTGATATTTTTTCCTGAATATATCATTACTTTCAGCATTTTTGTGCTGAATATCATTAAGTAGTAATAAAAGTCACCCAAGTAATTTGTAATGATCTTAACTGCCTTTTTAAAGAAAGAAGATTAAGTGCTTCATGCATGCTCACTTTTTCCATGTTCTTCCGGTTAAAGAACACAGAGAAAAAATAATCTAAACATGGCAAAGCTGCCCCATGCCAAAGGTCACATAACTTGTAGGCAGAGCCAGGTTCCCTAGTTACTAATGTAGTGCAATATTTTAAGATTCATTAGGTTATTGAATCTAGTGATAAATCAATGACTCACCTGCCATACACCCTTCCAGTTTTATAAAAGTCACCTTATTAATGTTTGTGCATGTATGCGTTTAAACCTAATTATTTCAAGAAATCATCTGTAAACATTTTCATATTGTAGTGGCATACATTTGTAGGTTCAGGGAATAACTCGAGTTTACGTGATCCTTGGTTCTTTTTCTACAGGTGCAAAAGAATGTTAAGTGATATCAGATTGAAAGGATTTAGAGAACCAGTACTCTGATGCTTCTATTTTAAAACGATAAAATAACTTTTAAATCAAAAAAGCATCTACAATTTTGCTTTCATGGAACCGCTGCAGTTCAAAAACATTTCGGAAGCATTGGTGTATATTTGAAAAATATTGGTGTATATTGAAAAATAGAGACAAAGGGTAGATGGTAGGAATTGGCAATACTGTAGATCTTTTGCAAATGGGGAGGAGACCTAGAGATGGAGGACAGAGAAATAAAAAGAATTAGATTTGTTATGTATGTATACCAATTCCACAAGATGAATGTAATCATTATATGCTACAAACATGTACTATTAAAGTTTTTTAAGTCGTTTTTTCTCCGTTTTCTCTTTTAGTCCTCCAACCCTCTAAATGGCTTAAGTCGCATAGCTGAAAGGATTTTGCTCATTTTTTCCAAAACACTTCATATCTGGGTAGCAGCCAGCCATGGAAAGTTTCGAGCACATTTAAGAGAGGGATGAAGCTGGCCTTCGTGGGGCCCAGATCGGGATCGGAAGGAACCCTGGGCAGCAGCTGCGAGCCTGGACCTCGGGTCCGCGACAGCCGGCGACGCGCTTGGGCCGCAGGGGCTCGAGTCCGCGTCTGGCCCACAACGCGTGGTCTCGCAGTTCCCAAGGGACCCTCCGGCGTCCCGAAAGGCTAGGATCCTCGAGTTCGAGTCCCCGTCCCGCATCGCTCCGGGAAGATCGAGGGAATGGGGCGCTTGGCTATCTTCCCAGCCCAACACCTCAAACCCACTGCGTCCCCAGTCGCCGGCCCCTAAGCCCCACGCGCAGAAAGAGAGTTGACTGTTTTCCTAGCCAATCAGAAGCGAGGTCGAGGGTTTGAGCCAATCGGTGCTGGCGGAGGGGGCGGGCCTCCGGCGTGTGCCCGCCCCGCGGGGCGAGCGCGGAATGTCTCCAGCCCTCCCCAGCGCTCGGCCTCAGTGCGGAGCCGTCCGCAGTCGGCGTGAGGAGGAGCAGCTTCCGAGAGCGGCCCCGGAGCTGCGGCGGGCGTAGTAGTCGGAACCACCCCCGCGTCGCCGACCTCTTTTCTCCTCTCCGGGCCTCTAGCCGCCTCGCCGGAGACGGCGTTCCGGAGCCAGCGCCGCCCACGCCGAGCATCCTGCGGTTCAGTCCGGCCCGGTCCAGCGGGCGCGCGGCCTCAGCGGCATGATGCGGCTGCGGGGCGCGGCGGTGCTGCGTGAGCTGCTCCGGCGGCCGTCCGTCTCCGTCGGCGCGGCCCTGCGGCGGGCGCAGCCCCTCGTCACGCTGTGCCGGCGCCCCCGGCTCGGGGCCCAGCCGGCTGCGGGCCCGGCGGCCGCGCGGCTGCACCCGTGGTGGGGCGGAGGCGGTGGCGGTGGCGGAGGCGGAGGCGGAGGCGGTGGCGGTGGGCGGCCGGCGGCGCCGCGAGCGGGGGCCCTGTCCAGCTCGCCCTCGGAGATCCTGCAGGAGCTGGGGGGCAAAGGGGGCGCGCAGCCGCAGCCCGGGGCGTCGCCGCCCGCCGCCCCTCAGGCGCCCAGCCCCAAGGACGGCCCCGGGGACGCGGACGCGCTGGGCCACGGCGAGGGCAAGGAGCTGGTGGCCGCCGGCGACAAGTGAGTGTCCGCAGGGCGGCGGGGCCGAGCGTGTGCGGGGAGGCTGCGGTGGGGCGGGAGGAGCCGGGCTCCAGAAAAAGAAAGGAAGATGCCGCTGCCTGCGCCGCCCGCGCCACGTGACGAGGCCCCGCCCGCCCGCGCGCGCCCGCCGCCCGCGCCCTCTTCCCCTCTCTGCGGCGCGCGGGGCGCAGGGTGGGGCTCCGGGACCCCCGGAACCGCCATGGGCCCTCCCCGATCCCCGACGGCGGAGCCCGCCGCCTGTCCCCTGCCGCAGCCGCTCCCCGGCCGCCAAGCTCTCCGTGGGTGATGCCACGCGCACGTTGCCAGCGGTGACATTTGGGAGTCTGGCGGGGAGCAGAGCCTGGAACCTTCGTGACTTGTCGGCGTTCCAAGCTCGAGTGTCTGCCCCGCCTGCCCACCCACCCTCGGTCCCTGCCTTCGTCTCACTGGAAGCCACATGTGGCAGGGCGATTTTCGTTAGGGCTTCCAGGGTAGCTTCAAGCGATAGGGTCGGAGAGCGTCTGGGCCTCCGGAAATAAGAGTTTCAGAAATGAGATTAAGAGCAGTAGGGGTCATGTGGCCCAGAAGAGGAGGCACGCAGCACCGAGCACCTGCGCAGCGTGCCAGGCCTGCCTGATGTCTTTGCGGCAGGGACAAATGTGTTAAAAGCCAAGAGACGTAACAAGGAATCTGAAACATGGGAATATTTATTTATTTTTCATTTGTGATAGAACGTTGACTCATATGTGTGTAGTACACTCATCAGTTCGATCTCCAAATTGATTTTCCTTAAAACGAAAGATAGTTTCATTGCATATACATGGATGCAAAGCTTTTTTTATTTTTTTAAACCCACTCTGGTCTGTTTTCTTTATGCCCTTCTGCTTTTCTGACTTTACATTGACACAGTGTGACCTATTTTTTCTTCCTTTTCACTTATCACCGTGTCCAGCCCTAGGGTACTTGAAACTGAAAATATGAGTTTTATAATTTCATTCTAGGGCCAGTTTGATGTTTCCTGTAATGGAAGTTGAGGCCTTCCTAAAACGTTTCTGAAATTGTTTTCCCACGCTCAAGAATGTCATTTTAGGGCTGGGGATTTAGCTCAGTGGCATAAGCGCCTGTCTGGCAAGCGCGAGGTCATGAGTTTGATCCCTGGTACTGCAAAAAAAGAATGTCATTTTAAAAAAAAATCAGTTGGTAATAGGCAGAATTTATGATATTCTGTGATACTTTGATGGTTTATGGTGCAAAGTCGCCTCATGACCACGAGCATCTTATTTATATGTTGGGTTACATGGCTCAGATACCCTCAAAGTCTTTCCAAGAACCTAGACTTCAGTTAAATTTGCATCTCTTCCTAATGTTTTAGAGTCTAGAATTTGAGTTTGATTTCATCTGGAACTCATTTCTACCGAAAGGTCATCTGGTTTAACAAGCATGTAATGAGTTTAAGTACACGTGCCCAGAGGTAACAGAAATGCAGATGCAATTAGAAGCACTTAAAAGTTATCCTTGAGTGCTGTAGAATGAGACCTACTTCCTATTAGAAGGTGTGCTTTTGTGGCTGTCGCGCCCCCCCCCCCACTCCATGCCAACGTGATTTACTTCCAGTTTTTGGTTTTATTGCCTTCTTTAGGCAGTAGCTTTGAAACGCTATTTTTGGCTAATGTCTCATCTTGTTCTCCCTCCTTCCCTGCCCCCACACCCCCAAAAAAAACACCCAGTAAAGGTCTAGGGAGGTCATTCCAGATCTCAGATGCCCTGAATTTAAATGCCAGTAAGATAACTTTGTTTACCTTAGTTCAAGGGAGAGGTTTATGGTGTGTGCGCTTGTGTGTGTGTGTCACCAAACTTTGAAGTACAGATAGTTTGAGAAACAATTCAAATAGACAGTACCCCACAGCTGTCGCTAGCCCACAAACAGTGCTGAAGAGCACTGCCCTCAAGGGTGGGAAGAAGACATTTAAGTGTGGTTAAAGTTTCTGTTTCTCGACTCACCTGGTTTCTAAATGTAGTTTCCTTCCTGTGACTCCTTCCATTTTGCTGTATGTGACCAGGGTGTCCCCTACTCTGGGAGGTAAGCTTCCACTTGATCCTGTTGTCCTCCCCACACGCAGGTCATCCTCGGTCAGCGCGGCCTGCAGTGCCCTCCTCACCCTGCACTCTGACAGCGGCAAGCGTATTACTGAAAGCAGCAGCCGTGGGGAAATTCAGTAAGATGCCATTTTGTAAAGACTTTAGAGCAATATTTGGCATGAAAAGCCACATAACTCTTTATTCCATAAATCAGAGTAAACGGTCTTCATTTATCAAAACCTGTCAAGGACGTTGGCCTTTGAATTTCAGGCTCATAGACAAGAGCTTTTTAGTCCCCAAGAAAAATTTCTCTTGAGAAATCAGTGTACCTTGGTCTTGTGTGAAATTGATTTCTCCTGTTTCCGTCTTTGCTCTGCTGAAAGATAAGATCAGAGTGAATTTAATGCCTAACCATAACTTCATTAGTTCACATGCTGAGATGTTCCTGTTAGTTTGCCTTTGCGTGGTGCTGGCTTTATCTCATTGTAGGAGTTGGAGTATAAATCAGTTAGCTTCCCACGAGCTCTTGGAACCCTTCTCATCCTAGGCTGTACCATCTCCTTTAAGCATCTGCAGTCTGATTGACAGTCAAATTATATAATTAACATCTTAGAGAAAGGCATGATGATCTTTCCTCATTTTTCCTTCTAGTAGTCTAATAGAATTTTACCACCATTCATTCCATCACTCCCTGGAAAACAAACCTCCTTGGCTCTCTTCATTTTGTTTTTGCTTTTCTGGACCCCTTGGGGTTGTCCTCACTGGGTACACCCTGATGCTGAGGCCTCTGCTTCTTTGCCTTTTAACCTTTCCCACTTCCCAAGGGCACAACCCTTCTTTTAGCCTCTCTCACCTTAGTATAGGTAAAATGCCTCAGCTCTTAATCTGAGCTCTGTTCCACATGCATCTCTCCCAGTCTGATGACTTCAAATTTAAAATTTGTGCCTTTGTATCCAGCTTCCTTTCTAATTCAGTCTGTTTTATATACTGTTATGAGATTATGGTTTAGAATTTCAATTTAAAGTACCAGTATCATTCTCTTTGCAGAAAAGCAACACAAACTGGTATCAGCAATAGCATAGCCATTTCACACACTTGATTAACCTGAATGCTAGTGCTTGCCTGAGGTCAACATTTTTACCGGACCTTTACCTTTTCTGTCAAGCATGCCAAGCTTACTGTGTGACCTGAGTGGCAGATCCTTGGGAAAGGGCAGAGGGAGAGGGGTGCAGAAGCATTGTGAAATTACCTTTTGTTTGCACATTATATTTAGTTAGAAAGGAAAAGATTGTATATAACAGGAAGCAATCTGAAAAACACCACATTATGTATAATTCTTACAAAATAGGTAATTTTATAGGGTACAGTACTAAAAGGATTCTGTTACAAGACCATTTTTTCCTTGTGGAATGGGCAGGCGTTAGTATCAGGTGAGAGGAAAAGTAGCCAGTAGCAGTAGCAGTTATCTCAGTCACTTGGAAGGGCAGTTTAGTAGGATCTATTGAAAGCTGCCTACCGCGCCTGACACGATACATGTGTCTCATCCCAGCTACTCTGGAGACTAAGCGTGGCAGGAGGATTGAACTTGGAGGCCAGCCTGGGTAACTACAGGGGCCACTGTCTCTAAACAAGAGAGGCCCTGGGTCGATTCTCAATACCACAAAACAAACAAAGCAGCCTACCCATTATGCATTATGTATTTGCATGTTAAGGTCAGGAAGCATAATTTAGAATATATTAAAATTTAAAAGTGCAAGCTGAATGATTCTGGCTAGCTTCAGATAGTGTGCCTTTATATTTTGGTGGTGAAGGGCAAAGCAAATCATTGCGTTGTATATTGTGAGAAACAAATTTTCATACTTAGGTGTTTCAGCAGGCATTGGATCCGGTTCATAGATCAGCATTGATAATGAAGTTGAGACTTTATTATGGCAGATACACATAACATATTTTGGAATTGAAAGACACAACCTGTTTGGAAATAGGTGGCAAATGCTTTCATTCTATTCATTCATTATGATTCTATATTGCATTGGCCTTAATATATAAAAGTATACATTTCACTAAAGTCAAGATTGAAAGTACATCTAATTTTTTACTTGCGCATCTTAACTCTTGGGTTGTCTTATTCATGTTTACCTTAGTATTAAATTTTTTAAAATTGTTTTTTGTAATACTAAGGATCTATCTTAGGTAGGGCCTTACACAAATAAAAACATGTGTTCTGCCACTAATCTCTAGCCCATTAGCTTTTGTAGGGCAAATGACAATACCAATAACTGTATGTCATTATATTTTTTGCAGTCCAATATTTACATTGAGCCACATGCTTTTATTATCCATTGATACATACGCACATGGTCTAGAATTAACAGTGCTATTAATTTTATTAATATTTAGATGAAAGATCAAAAATTGAATCTGAGTTTAAGCTTCTTGTTTCCAGACTTTATTGTTTATATCCATATTTGCCTTAAAATTAGCTGAGGAAATGACTGCCACATAGGATTTAACTTTTTTTATGAGGCAGCAATATGTAGGCAAAAAGAGGAAGAAATACTTGTTTAATTTAGAAAAGGTAAAATGTCACTAAGAGAAAATTTCAGGAGATAATTTGTGTGTTTTGAAAAATTATTTGAAAGAAACCAGGAAAAAGCTGTACTGCTCTTATATTTGAAGTGAAGAAAAGTTATGCCTGTAGAAACTGAAAGTCAAATTGTAGGATTTCCATTCTTTAAGGAGCTCAGTCATATTAAATCCTATATAACTTCAAGTTCTGTTTAATAGTTTCTTATACCTTTTCACCATTTAAGTCATTTGCTTTTAAGAGAAATGCTTAAGAAAGTTGCGGGGACAGATAATATTTATAAAAGTTGTTACTAGTTCCTTGGTATCTCTCGGTGAGGCCCACATGGTTTGCAGGTAAAGACACTGCTCTTCTGGTTTCAGTCTCGAATCACATTTGCTAAGTTTAAATTGCTTCAGTTATAAAACAGTACCTGTGGCTGACTGCTGTTCATGGCAGTTTTCTGACCTCCAACAAGGTGGAAGTAAAATGTCCATGTGTACCTTAGCATCCTTTGAGAAGTGCTCTCTGCTCCCCTCAGCTTGGTGTGTGGCACTCACTGCTTACTGAATTCTGCAGAAATATTTATAGCCAAAGAGCTACTCTCACAACAGTGCTGCTGCTGGCTTTACATAATGAGTAAAAACTGAAGCACAATCAGGATTTAGAAATAATGTTTTTGTCAACGCATGTTGGGTTCTGGCTTCTAAGGAACATTTGAAACTTGTCATCATGATATTTTGAGTGACAGGTGCTTTGATTTTTGGTAGGAGTTATTAAAAGTACAGATTTTCTGAAGACCAATTTTTTCAAGTTGCATGAAGAAGTCATAAATTAGTCATACTTTTCTAGGAATCTAGGTTAGCAAAATAAGCTAAAAGTATAGAAAGATTTATTCCCTAATATTTTTGGTACAATGTTCCACACATTAGAGAAGAATGGTAAAAAATGTATTCAACTTCAGTAGGATGGTTAAGTCATTTGTGGTAAATTCACATGTGACTCTTATTTAGCTATTTCAAATGTATACGGTTACTATTTAGGCGTAGAAAGAAGTACGTGGAATGTTAGGCTAAAGGTTAGAGTACAGAATTTCCTGTGACATATGCTGTCAGGTGATCTTAAGCTTTTCAACAAAGTTTAGAGAAAGTAACAGAAGGAAGTAGGCCAGAATGACAGGAGCAGAAGTGGTTTATGGGAGTAGGTATTGCTTTTCCTGCTTCCTTCTAGTTGCATTTCAGACTCCCCAATTGTATGTAGCAAACTTCTGAAGCAGCGGAAAATACTATATAACTTCTGAAGTCAAAGGAATCTCATCTGTTAAATTTTCAACTTGCATTTGCTGCTTAGTCTGTTACCCTAATACCCAGTTTCTGCTTATATGAGACTAATCACTATTACATTGAAATATTATGCCAGAAGATCAAGAATCTTTTATAATTCCTTTTATCACTATTATCCTCAAAGATCAAACTGCTAAAATTCTGCAATGTTATTGGTAGAAGTCTCCTTAGGAGATGTTGCATGTTTCTCTGCCATAGGAAAATATTATAATGATGAGAGTTTACCATTTCTTGTTCAACTTCTGTTTACCATCAGGAAGCATTACCATACGATGCTGTAATACAGTAATGCTCTAAGCAAGTGCTGGCAAACTATCTCTGAAAGGCCAAATAATATGCTCAGCTTTTTAAAAACAAATCTTTTGCCTTTTGTTTTTTTTTTAAATAGCTATTGATGTTAGCTGTGGTGCAGAGTAGCCATTAACCACAGGTAAATGAATGTGGCTATCTTCCAGTGAAACTTCGTTTAGAGAAAGAGGTTTGCTTACCTCTGTGTTAAAGTATCTTTAGTTGTGAGTGATTTTCTTGTTCCCTGATTAGTTCTGCTTTGAATGAGTTTCTTTCATGGATTTTTGTGTCTTGCGTTAGTTGCTGTATCTTGTTCCTGGCTTTCATGTGTCTGCTCCAGCAATCCTCTTGCTTTTTACCTTGCCTGCTTTCTTCTGTACCTGACTCTTCTTAGCTTTTTAAAAACAGAGTGTTAAAATTTACATAACGTAAAATGTACCATTGTAATCATTTTGTTTGGGATTCAACCAAGGGTTTTGCACATGCTAGGCAAATGCTGTACTGCTGGGCCCCATTTCAAAAACGAAACATTTTTAAGTGTGTAGTTCATTTAGCAGCATTAAGTAATTGCTTCAGTTTTTGAGTGCATACAGATGACCACTTCCCTGTGAAATAGAAGTATGTTAAGTCCTTAGTGACGTTTATGATCTGGTTATGTTGTAGGAATTTGGGAGGATGTTATTTTTAGCAATTCAGAAGAACTGAGAATTAATTGGAAGTGGCTTTTATTAAAAAAATCTAAATCCACCTCCCTTTACATATTTTATAAACTGTACAATGGTATTAAGTTAGCCAGCTTCATACTTGGAATAGGACTTAATTTTTCTTCCTCATCTATCATTAGCAGTTTAATAAAATACTGAGTTAATGTAAATACTGAGTTAGTGACTTTTAGGTTCAGGATTGGAAGAGAATAGAAACCTTGTCTCCCCACTGCTGTTTTCCCCTCCTGTAATGGTTCCAGTAGGTTTCGTGATGTAAGTTTATTCCTGTAGAAGGCAGTTCATGTGACTTTCAGAGCTGTATCATTTTTCCAGCGATAACTTTGGAGGCGGGGTGGTACTGGGAATCGAACTCACAGCTTTGTGCTTGCCAGACAGGGGCTTGTGCCTCTGAGCTAAAGCCCTGGCCAAGCTGCCTTTTATTAACTTCTGTGTATATATTTAGTTGTTCCAGACAAGTCATCGGTGGTGGTATTGCAGTGGCAGAATTTACATCACACCTATATTTTTCCAACGTAAATGGTTTATTAAAGGATATGTGACTGAGGTACTCTGGTTTTTTTGTTTTTTTGCTTTTGAGGCAAGGTCCTGCTGTGGAGTTCATGCTGGCCTTGATCTCTCTATGTAGCGCCCAGGCTGGCCTCAAACTCATGGCAGTCCTCTTGCCTCAGCCCCCCAAGTGCTGGGCTTATAGGCCACACCTGGCCTGCAGACTTTGACACTGGAAAGCCTGGACGTAATTGAACATTGTGGATTTGGTCTGCCCAGCTCCTGGTCCTCCTGCCTGAGACAGGTAGACTGCTCCTGTGTGACACACATGTGGATGTCACACACTTCCGGACAAACTGCCAGCAGCTGATAGGGCATCCGGACAGTTCCCTCACAGAAAGCTGGCTTTTATGCTCGCAGCCGTGGCCTGATTATGAATAAATTTCTGTAGTAAAGTCCCACCCTAACAACAGCCTTTATTTTAACCAGCCTTCATTTTAAATCTTACCCTTGCTTTGAACAAGATGAGATTTCAGTAAGGAAGAATAGCAATTTATTTAGTCATCTAACATAAGTAATTCTCCTATTTGGGATTCTCCTTATGTTTTGGATAAACACTCTTCAAATAGGTGAGGAACCTCATCTTTCATTATTTTTAATGAACAAGTATTTCGCCTCAGATAAAGTGCTTCCGGCTGAGCACAGTTGGTGCAGCAGAGCTTGTGGAGTTTGGGGCCAAGAACAGAGGCCCAGCGCTGACCCTGTACTTGTGGTCCAGCTGCTGGGTCAGCTGGGTGTCACTGACTCATCATCCTTTGACTGTGAGACTCCTTCATCTGTAAATTGAGGACAATTAACCTAACTGAATTGACTTTTGAAGAAAACATAAAATCCTTTTTTTTTTTTTTTAAGTAAAACTTTTAAGTGATTTTTAAAAAAAATTTCAAAAGTGATTAGCCCAGGTTAAAGTGACTTAATAGAATCTGTCACTTTGCCACACTTGCATTTATTCTGATATAGTATTAGTGATACAGTCAGCCACCATTAGTTCAGCTTTCAGCCTGACAGGCTTAATTACTACTTTGGTGGATGTTGATGGATTTGTTATTAATCAAATCACTCTAAATGATAAAAATGATTTTAAAACTACCTCAGAGGCTTTTTAAGAACCATATTTTTATTGATTTTTGTAAAATTTTAGTATTAATATTTTCGAGACTGTCTCAGGCTGCCTTTTTTGGTGATAAGTTCTCTCAAATTAAATGTAAAAGTACCCCCACACACACTGACCTTGAACTCCCCTTGCAGCCTGGCCCAGGCTAGCTTCAAATTTGAGATCTTCCTGCATCAGCCTCATCATTGCTGGGATTATAGGCATGACTACCAAGTGTAGCCAGGATTATAATTTTAAAATGAAGACAAATAAAAGGACCCAGCACATTCTTTTGTATTCTTTTGGTAGATCTAATTTTTAAAATTCCAGTTGGGGAAAAAAAAGTTGTGGGTTACTTGATAGGTTTACTTACATGTGAATTAGGTATTTTTAAGAGTTATACAGGCCCCCCCAAGACAACAAAAAAAACCCTTGAAGGTTTATAGAGCAATCGGTTTCAACTTTTTACCTCTGTTCCTTTTGTAGTTTTTAGGAAAGATTCATTTTTCATTTTTCTCCTTTCATTGATTTTTTTAATTTATGAGATCTCAAACTGATGGTGAATTAGCAGTATTGTTCCTAGTTATAAATGAGGAACTTTCTGGACCGCCCCCTCCCATCAAGTCAATTCAGTGCTTCACTTGCACTTTCTGATCCTTTTTAAAACATTTCTACCACAGTACTTGTCACAATTACTATAGTTTTTCTCTAGACATCAATCTATGTTTATATCCCCAATCTTTGGCATATAATAAACTGTGTAGTAAAAGCACAGTACTTTTTGAAATCAAGGACTGAATGTAAAGAGTATTGATAATCTGGCTAGGTTAAGTCCTGTGAAACAATTGGAGTGATGGTTAACACCTGAAAGGCTTAGAGAAAGGAAAGTTGTGAACAGAAGACCTCACAGATGGAGGGGGAAAAAACCTAAATGACACTGCGTAACTTATTTACAGGTCAATAGGTCTAGTCACTTGCATTGAGAAATTCTAAGTGGTGAGATAGATAGTCTGGAGCTGAATGACAGTATTAGGCCGAGAGTGAATTTTCCTTTGTAATTGGGAAACTGGTGAGTGGTAGGTAAAAGCAGCCGTTCTACATGTTGCAGAAGTTGGCCTTGAATTTAATTAAACTCCTTTTGCGTATCTCAGTGCAGCCTCCTCATTTACTGTTGGATCTGTAAAGCATCTTATCAGCCCTGAAAGTTAGGCATAAAAAGCTTATAGGTAAACAGTGGCACTTTCACTGGCACATCTGATGATTGGATGTTCTTCACCGGACACCCGGGGAGTGCCTGCCTCCATCCCTGTGGGGGGGGTCCCCTTTGCCTGGGGCCCTGCACCCTGCTGTCATATGTCCAGTGCCTAGCTTTCAGGTCTAGCTCAAATTACACCGTTTCTGAAAGGGCCAGAGGGAAGTAATTTTCCAGGGATTGGATCTCACATCTCCTTTCTTGTAATTTCTCATTACATATATTATCTCTTACTCTCTCTGCTAGACTGTAAACAATGCCTGCTGTGGTGTGCTGCATGTATCAGAGTTAAACAAATGGGACTTCTTGCTTTCATTTTTTGCAAAAAGAAATTTTTAGGAAAGTTTTTGTATGAGGCTAGTGTAGATGAGTGTCAGTAAAAGAAAATAGAATGGTAGGATCTTAAAAGAAATTAGAAAGGAAATAAGAACAAAAGTTAGGGAAGGGGTAAAAAGGTGTGAAATGTGTTCTCTTTGGGTTTCCTTCTGTAAATGTCCTGTTTTAGTTGCTGAGTGACCCATTTTATGCTATGACAAATGGAGTCTGGTTGGCTCATTTGGATTTATCAGTGATTTTTGATAGTATAGTTTGAGACTGCTGTAATCTTGTTTTTTGACACTAAAATTTAAATGTCTCAGATTTTCTATTCTACAGTATTTGAGAACCATAGCTTTTAGCTTTTCAATTTTTGTAGCAAAATTCATCATTGTGAAGACGAAGACATTAAACTAGGGGAGAGACACGAGGCTGAGACTAAAAAGATGTTCGGAATAATTTCTGCCCCTTGGAAAATTTGGGGCGGATATTTGTATTCTACTTACCAGCCTGTTGAAGCTGACTCATTTCTTAGATCAGTGTTTGCTTTTAAATGATGAGATAGGTAGTATTTTTTTTTTATTACATTTGACAGTTGGTGAGCATATTTTTAAAGCACAGCTTAAATTCTTTTTCCTGTGAGTAAAAATTAGTTACTTGTCCAAAAGCAAGTAAATATTTACCCTTTTGCTAGCTATAGCAATAGCACAGTCATTTTAATTTTTTCGCACTGTGTACCATAGGCTAAAGATGTGTATATTTTGTTATTTACATAGCTTTTAGGCAAAGCAAATACCATTTAATGGTGTGATAAATAGTAGAAAGCTTATTCTGCAGTTTTTAACATGATAAACTGCTATCATCTGAAGTTTACCTGGTAAATCATTTTCTGTAAATAATTGCTGTGTTATTACCCACTCACTGATTTTTTTTTGGCAGCTGGCTCAATTTTTCTTTAAAAATTAGGTCATCAGTATTCCTGAGCTCTGCTCACTGGTATCAGATCAGAGTAAGACCTGGAAAACTTGTTTGTACCTTGTGAAAGTAATAGTAAGTTAGAGGACCAGTATACTGTTGTCGTAGTTTGAACTCTGGATTTAGATTTGTCCTTGCCACCGTGCAACTTTGGAAAGTTTTCTAACCTGTCTGAGCTCCTAATTGCCCGTCTCTGAAATGGAAATAAAATTACTCACTTTATTAAGTTGAACATACAGGAGCTGGACTGTGTTTTGTGTAATAAATAGTATGTCTGTCATAAGCTTATTGGAGGATCTTAAAGACATTAGAAATAAGAGAAGAGGTAGAAAGGTGTGAAACATGGATTTATATAGTCACACTTTAAAAAAGTAAAAGTTGGTAAATGTAAATATCAATGTCAATATTAATTTTTTTAGGAGAAATTATATATGCTTGTGTGTGAGCATACATGCTTTGTGAACCAACCCTATATCCCGTTATCTTTTAAGACAAATGCATGTGCTTATGTTAGAAAATATTTATATATGGCATTATTAAGGTGTGAAACTATTACATAATTTTTAAGTAATCCAGGAAATGTTTAGGGATCTAGAAAATCTCTTCAAAAACACACTATTAAGCTTTGTGACTTTTAAAATCAATGTACATAGTTTTCCAGTGAAACTTGCTGGTGTATGGGTAGCCCAGAATTGACTGTATTAATTTGAAAATTTAAGAAAGCAAAGAATTCTTTCAATCCTTTTTTTCTTAAAATACAGGTCTAGTCCTTTCCTGAATATTTCATATATTCCTGCATATATACAATCAAATAATGCATGCTTATTTTTCTCCTAGACATTTAAAAAAATCACAATAGATGAGATTGGTATACTTGAGATCTTTTATCCTTATAATATTACTGTAAGATTTTTTGATAGTTATTGGTGTTCAGAATAGTGAAATAGTTTGCCATTTTTGAGCCAAGAAGAGTTATTACTTAGGTATATTAAATTTATTTTTCTTAAAACTTTATAATAGATGAGAAAAATTGCTTTTCTGTTTAAAAGTGTGGTTAATCTTAGCATTTTGTGCAAGTTTAAGATTTTAGTGGTGTCATATATGTCTGTAATCCCACCACTCAGGAAGCTAAGGTAGGAAGATTGTCAGGAATTCAAAGCCAGCCTGGGCTATATGGTGAGTTCAAAGCCAGCCTGAACTACATGGTGAGACATTGTCTCCAAAAAAAAAAAAAAAAAATTTCAATGGTAGAATTTTTGTTTTGATACTCTCATGTGATTTGTGAAATTGCTTTATATATATAAAATCCTACTGCTTTAGGAAAATAGGTGCAGCTGCCATTAGTTGGATACTCACTCTGCCAGGGAGTGTCCAAAAGGTACTGAATATAGTGAGTCGACTGATACTTCAGTTGATATAGGCACCATTACCTCCTTTCTCAGATGAGGAAACTGAGTCACAGAAAAATTAAGGCTACACAGCTAGTGTTAGCCAAGAGTCAACAATTTGTGTATTTGATTTTTGCGTGTGTATATGTGTGTGTGTGTGTAATTTTACCTGCTGTCCAGTAATTACTGTGGCTCCCAGATTTTATAATCAGGTACACCATTTGTATAATATATGGATAGTTATCATACCACAAGAAAATACTGTATACACCCCGTCATCCAAAATTAAAGTGGCTCTTAGCTGGACACTTAATGAACTTTGTACTTAGTGTAATTTTTCTGTGGAGCAAGATGTACTGTGTGTCTTTAGTGGATGCTTGGGGTGAACAGACCAGAGTTTGTGATGAAAATTTCAAAAATAGTCTGTGTGTTAATGAAACATTTTTTAGTTGTTTTCAGTATGGTTTCTATTGGCTCTTAGTAAATCGGTGATGACTGACTGTAGTCTGGTTCATAGATTATTTAACAGTGGGTTTTTAGTTAGCATCCATTGGAATGTACCTACAGGGATTAATTTTGTATTTTTTCTTCTCCTCTAGTAAAATAAAACAGGGTCTGTTACCTAGCTTGGAAGATTTGCTGTTTTATACCATTGCAGAAGGACAAGAAAAAATACCTGTTCATAAATTTATTACAGTAAGTTTTGTATTTTCCTATCTTAACTCCCTGAGAAGTTAGTTATACTAAATGAGTAGTATTGTGGAAATGTAGTCTTAAAAGTTATCTGACATGTAGATTCTGACTGACACTGTGTTTTCAGATTTTTATCATGCTCATTTCAAGGTAAACAGTGAAAGAGAAAGAAACAGTGTGCAGCTTACCCCAGAAAGTGGGTAATAGTGCCACAGTGCCACATGCTCAGGTCTTGGGTAGAAGTGTTTATATACAGGAATGAAAACTTGTAGTTGGAATAAGCATATACATTATTTGCACTATATATTTACAAACTCTTATTTTTTTAAAAACAGGCACTCAAATCTACAGGATTGCGAACGTCTGACCCCAGGTTGAAAGAGTGTATGGATATGTTAAGATTAACTCTTCAAACAACGTCAGATGGTGTCATGCTAGACAAAGATCTTTTTAAAAAGTAAAAAATTTCTGCCAAACCTTTAATGGTGACTTGCTCTGCTATATGGTGATTTGCTTTTAAAACAAAATTGCATCTTTGAAGGCTAGTGCTTCCTATGTAAATGAAAAAAGGGATTTAAAACATCATTTGAACAATGATGATACACTTCAATGATGATACACACTGAGTTAAGCGTGCTTTAAATCTGTTATAAGGAAATTTAGCTCTGGATGTTTTAAGTTTCTCTTACCCAGAAATTGCATTGGGTTTGAATAGAGCAGATCTTTTGTTCTGAGCACACCTTTGTTCTGTCCTTGCTTTTATTGATCTCCAGTCACGTGCATGTCTTTCAGGCCTTCTCGGCAGTGTCACCTTTCTCTCAGGGTGATTTGAATGACATCATTGAGAGGACTGCAGACAGTCCTGTGTCCTTTAGATTTGCATTTGTGCATTGTCTGCTTCTCTCCGTTCCCCAGACATATTAATGCCTAGGCTCTGGGCTATTTTCATTTCACTTAGAACAGTTTTGAACTGAAGAGAACCTTGGAGATTAAAAAGGCTTCATTTGTTTGAAAAAGGGATGTTTTGACTTTCATATAGTTATGTATCTGTTTACCCGTTATCTTCATTATTGGGTTCCAGTTAGCTTGACTGATTAAAAGTGTGGATAACATGTTTGTAATGGAACTCAAAAGAATCAGCTAGGTGTTTGTTTTCTATGGTAGTAGGGAGTGGATCCAGGACCCTCATACTGAACTGTATCCCCCACTGTCTTTTAATTTTGAGACAGTCTTGCTGATTTTTCCAGGTTGGGCTTGAATTAGTGATCCTCCTGCCTTAGCCTCCCAGAGTGCTGGGATTAACACGCCTGGCTCAAATAGTATTTTAAACTACTAATAGTTAAGTGGAAACTAGCATAAAACTATAACTATCCCTAGAAGAGGTAAAGTTTTTCTAAACAGGTTGAGAAAGATAAAAGAAAATTTCTGCATCTCTTCAGAAAGTTTGTATGTATATGATTTACCTTTACAGCATTTTCTTTTGGTGGACGATTTGTTCAAGATACCTCCTGGGAATGTCTTGGGAGTATTAGGTCATCCGAAGGGATAAGTATTTAGTTGAGGTTCTCTGAAATGTCCTGGCATGCTCAGAAGCACAGCTGGCAGTTTTTTTTTTATCTCTTCACTAGGAGATTCTTGGTTCTGTTAACTCCTCAGCTGGCCTGCATGTGTACCAGTTAGGTCCACTTTGCAGTTGTGCCGTTAACGATTTTGAGTCTGTCGAACCTGTTTCTTCATGGAGGGAAGGAATTTACTTCTGGACTGACTTGTGCCTTTTTGCAAGGATTATTTAATTTTTATTGTTCATGAGCTGTCTGCAAAATTTCTACTCATGGTACTTCTGGAAAGTCGTCGAGGCTCCATGAACACAGTTGCAGACGTAGGTGGCTGCAGCTGGTAGCAGCTGTGGGCCGCTGCTTTGGAGCTCTAGCTGGAAGCAGAGTTACATACATGTGTTACACCGCTCAGGGTGTTTTTGGTGCTTGGTGAACATGTTGTTATGTTTAAATGTGAGAATAAAAGCATTTTTCTCTGATTTTTAAGCCAGGGAATCACAATCATAAGATTTTCTATTTGTAAATATGAGCTAATTACCACCAATCCATTTTTTAAAAATTTGTGATTGTAATATAGGCAGTTTCCCAACTTGACAAATGCTTAGTGGTCTATATGATCAGAATGTAGACAGATTTTTCTTTTCGTCCCTAGAATGAATTTAGAATCTTATTTTCTTATCTGTGAAGTGGGGACTCACAACCCTAGATTATTAAAGCCATCTGTAAAGCAGATTACTGCACAAAAATTCCTTCTCTGTCTTTAAGTGTAAGGAATTGTCTGGTTAATACTGCCAGGAATACACTCATCTCTAAGCATCTCCAGGAGGTGATGAAAGCTTGTAGGTTTGGTCAGTGTGTTGGTGTTTTAAATAAAATGCATTCTTAATGTGTTTAGCCTTCATAGGTAACCTGAGAAACAGGTGTTGTATATGATTCCTCACCCCACAGTGGGAAAATGAGTTCTGATACACTTGTTGGAGAATAACCTATTTGAAAGTTGGAGACTGCCTGTACTAATGTGGTCAGTTGTTTTTAGTGCTAATGATTCTTAAAACTACTACAAGTAGAAATAATTGTGTTAAAAATTAATCCTTTATTTATTCATGCATATTTTAACCTTATAGGTATTAGAAATGTTTTTATGTGTGATAGTTTCTTGGTCTTGGAGAAAGTGAATGGTTTTTTATGTTTGTATATTTCTTGAGTTTTCTTAAAAATTCTTATTATTTTACTAATGAAAAATTATGTGTGTGAAATATTTTGTAAAACACTGATGAACATTACAGTTCTTAGACTGAAGCATTTAAGAAGGAAGGAAAAGGATTATTCCCAGTTTACAGATAAGAAAAACTGAACAAAGCACAGAGAAAGATGATACTTGCTGAAAGGTGTAAGCATTTCTTTGGTGTTCATTTTATCTGACATAAAAGTTAGACTGATAATATTTATATTAAAATAATTCTCAAGAAAAACTTTAATATTTGGCCGAGCGTGGTGGCTCACGCCTGTAATCCCAGCACTCAGGAGGCTGAGGCAAGAGGATCGTTGTGACTTCGAGACCAGCCTGGGCTACAAAGGCCAGCCTGAACTGCATAGCAAGACCCCGTCTCAAAAAAGACCAAAAAAAAAAAACTTTAATATTTGGAATATGTGCCTGTATGCTGTTGTTAGACACACTTTTGAGTGATAAAAATGACTTTGCCCATCATAGTAATTTACCAGTAAAGGCTTTTGCTGTGATTTTGCCAGGAGATTGTGCTAAAGAAAAGCAAAACAGAAACTCCAGAGTTTTTCTTTCTTTTTTTTACTTTTTCTTTTGAGTCAATAAATGCCATATTTATTTATTGACTTTCCACAAATCTCCTCATGTTGGACATAATTAACTCTGTTGGAGGAAACCCTCCTATAGTGCCCAGAGTTTTTCTGACTATACAATTGTAAGTCTTAATTGGTTTACAATAATAGGTTAATAATTTAAATTTGCTTAGTATATCTCATTTTATTTATAACTTATGGGAAAATGAAGTATATTTGAACTAATATAGGGATAAATATTAATGATGGATAATTGCCCTTTTTATTTTACTGTGAATTTAGCAAATTGAGAGTGTTACTTTCTCCATTTATGATTAGTGCATTATTTAACTTCTTAATCTCATTTTCTTATCTGTGAAATGAGGAAATATTTAAGTACTTGTAAGTTGTTACTTGTTTTAAATGCCTGTTTTTTTCTCCTTCTTCAAAGAAGCTGCTAATGTACTGTATCACATCATTTACCTCTGAACAACCCAGTTACACAAATAACTTCTCATAGTATTTGACTTTAATATTTCAACTGTCAATATTTGATTTTTTTAATTTGTTAAAGGCTCACTCTGAAGACTTAATATAGTTGGAATTGTAGCTTGATGCTCATGCATCTGCTATCTGTAAATTAGATAATCCATTACTGAGGTTTTGAGACATGGAAAATTTGTCTTAAGCTCAAAGTGTAAAGTTGCCCATAATCTACTACAAAACTCTTTTTAAAGTTACATTAATATACTGATTTCTTGTTCTAAATTTCTAGAACAAAGCAGACTGTTGGTTCAGATCACGAGATTTTATTCCCTCTCATTTACATGGCTTAGCATGTCCTTGACAATGAAACAGTTTTATTGTGTAATACATGTATCAAGTTGAATTCATACAATTTAGTATTTTTAGTGATTCAAAATACTGTGATATAAAATTACTCTGTATGAAATTTTACTTATATGCATTGTTTTTACAAGTATTTTAAATATTTCATGTTAGAAAATTCATGCATTATTCAGACTAAACTATTGGTGTGACTCCCCAAGTTTTAAACTTAGAAATACAAATTTTTGATATGTAGTTCAGGAAAAATATGTTAAAATGCAACATGTTTAATTTTTTAAAAAATAAGCATAGTTAAGTGGGAGCAAAGGTAAATGTCTGAAGTACTTAAGTTAGGAAATACTTGGCTCTCCTGTAGCATACTTTAAAATACGATTTTTTGTTAAGCAGATATCATCCTGAGTGTTTTATCAGTTTTGGTAGGACAGGGAATGTATTTCAGATGGTCTTAATGCTTTTACCTGGTGGAATGCTCTATCATTTTAATCTCTGATACAGTTTTTGGTCATATTTTAAATTATTTCTAACCTATTTAGCTTACAAGCCACTACATGAAAGACTACTGGAAAGAAAGAAAATAATGTAGAAAGTATAACTTTCAGAATTTACTTGCATAAAATGGTGACTTGGTTTCTTGTTCACATGTGGGGTTAATGTTCTCCTAACTGTAGTGCTGTTATTACCAGGTGCCAATGGTTGAAAGGTACCCAGTCTATTAATTGTTTTCTCACATCCACAGATGTGTTCAAAGCAACATTGTTTTGCTGACCCAGGCCTTTAGAAGAAAGTTTGTCATTCCTGACTTTATGTCGTTTACCTCACACATCGATGAGTTGTATGAAAGTGCTAAAAAGCAGTCTGGAGGAAAGGTAACATTTTTGATGTGCGCTATTTTCCTAGCCCAGTCATTTAAACACACAAAGACCGGCTTGCATGTTGGTTTTCATTGCTTTTTGTAAGATTATAATGGGAAATATAAAAATGACAGTTTTGTCAAATTTGTTCAAGAATTGGCTGGTCGAAGTGACCCCTACCTGCATGGCACTCACCCTGACTGGTTACCTGAGTGGAGCTCGGGGTAAACTGTTAGGTGGTTCATAATTCAGCTCAATTTGAGGTATACTAAGTCAAGTTGTGAAGTTTTATTTAATTGAACTAACTAAACAATTTAAATGAAACAACTAGATTTAGTGGTTTTAAAACGTTTAACTTTGATATTTTGACTTAAAAAGGAAATTAAATTTGAGTTCTTTTTTTGAACTTTCAAATGATTGTGATGGCTTTTAACTTTTTCTTTAATAAAAAGACGTTATTGGGAATTTCTGTAGATCTGATGTTCTTGACCATAAAATGAACTGTTTCTAGGTTTAACAAACCCTCAGGGTAGGGGTGTAACTCGCTGGGATGAGCCAGGCTTGGGTTCAGACCCCAGGGTACTCCCCCAAGTCCTCTAAATAATGACAGGGCTCTTCTATTTCATCTTTACATTGACTGCTTTTATTTAATCTCCATCCAGAAAGCTTTGGTTTTCTTTTGTGTTAGCTTTGAGTAGCTTCCGTGTAATAGAATCTCTTGATAATTTTATTGTAAACACATTATTTTCAGATATTCAGTTCCTAATTTTTTAGATTGTGAAGGTACAAGCACCCATGGCCTTGATAAAGGAAGTTCTGTTTATTTTTATTTAGGAAAAATCAAGTCCAAGTTCTTTCTTAGATTCTTTGCTATTTTAAGAAGAAAAAACACGGAAAACAGAAATAATAAAGGCTAGGAGAAGTCATATAATGTCTCCCTAGTCTTGAAGTGTGTTGGGCCCTCAGTTTTCACAAATCTTGTATAAAAGGTAGACTGCAAAGCTCTGGAGTGTTGTAACTGTTCAGTTATAGAAACTAAGTTGAAGTAAGACCTTCTCTGGTGGAAGGAAGTGTTATTTGTCTGTATTGTGACTGCTAATTTCTTTCCAATATCTCGGGTAGGTTGCAGATTATATCCCTCAGCTGGCCAAGTTCAGTCCTGACTTGTGGGGTGTGTCTGTCTGTACCGTGGATGGACAGAGGTGAGTTTCTTTCAGATCTTTGTCAGCCAACTTTAAGCCCTCATCACAGTAAGTGTGCAGTAGGGAGGACTGTCATTTATAATGGAAATGACTCAACATCATTGGAAGAAGGTTCAAGTCTCAATTTTAATGTAATTTTTAAAATTGAAATGGTAATTTTATCAGCTTTTTTTCTGAGATACTTTGGTGTTCATTTTATCTGACATAAAAGTTAGACTGATTATATTAAAATAATTCTCAAGAAAAACTTTAATATTTAACTTTAATATTTGGCCAAGCGTTGTGGCTTATGTCCTTGTGTTCCTTATGCATAGTTGTAGTCTTATTTTATTTAAGTCTGAGTGGTTACTTATTTAAGAAAAGCAGTCTTGTCAAAACATGGCATTATTCTCTATAATGAACTGATTACTAATAAAATTAGTTTCCATGTCTCAGCATATCATTGATTATTTGCCCTGTCATCTTTATTCCTCATGGTTTTGTTTTTTTGTTTTTTTTGGTACCAGGGATCGAACTCACAACTGCATGCTTGCAAGGCAGGTGCTTATGCCGCTGGAGCTAAATCCCCAGCCCCTATTCCTCATGTTCTTGATACTATTAGCATAAGAGTCAAATCCACATAGGATAACATGTCCATCAATCATTCACGAAGTGAAAAAGTCCTTGAAACTTCTGTTTGGGAAAACACATACAGTCAGCACACCTGCTGACAATAAGGAACTTTGTAGAATTATAAGGATAGTGATATAATGAAGACAGTCTAAAGATAGTGATTTAATTTTAAAATTCAGAGGCTCTTGGGAAAATGGTGACATTCTAAAATATTTTCTCAAGAATGATCTTTTTTATTTTTCTGAAAATCAGACAAAGGGTTGTTATCAAGTTATAATTTGGTTTTGTCAGAAAAATTGTGCCATAAGAGGCACATTAATATCTTTTTCTATTTAAAGTCTTAGCTCAGAACTATGACCTTTTCATATTTTGCTTTTTAATGAAAATCTTTCAGACTTAGAGATGTACAGTTTTTTAAAAATAAAACTATTGGTCCAAAACTTTGCATGCTACACAAATTTGCAAGCGTAAAATGTAAAATTCAGTAGACGCTAGCACAAAGTTGTATACAGTTTATATGTATAGTTTGATAAATTTATATCAAAGCTGTAATTTTACCCTAAATTTTGCTAAGACATCAACTCATTTGACCTTATAGAATTTTTCATGATAGTGTCCCAATTGAAGCCTTTTCCCTCTACTTAAGAAACATTGATTTCCTCAGTGTTTTACTTTTCAGTAATTATCTCTAAGTACTTAAAGAGCACACCCATTTAGGGAATCTAAGGCCCATGGTTAAGGTAATAGTGGGAAAAGGGAAGCAAATATCGAGGTCCCATAACTGTTAGTCCTCTGTTCTTTCCATTGTTACAGACTCTTTCCCACTCTTGGACTCGTGAAATGTATGAGACGTTCACTATATATTGCATTAAATATTGAGTGCTTCAAAAGACACAAATGAGATGACATGGCCTTATCCCATGGAGCAAATTCCAGTAGGAAGTTTTCTACTTCTGCATATTAAAGAAATAGTTTGTCATACAATGAAAAGTTTTAGAGGAAATTACTGTCATGTAATCTCTTAAATATTCTTTGTCTCGTTGTTCTTTTTTTTTTTTTTTTAAAGAATTCCAAGGGTTGACTTTGGAGCTGAAACACTTTTTTTTAATTTCAAAGGTGGTAAGATAGGTTTTTAAAGATTTTTTTAAAGAATAATTGTCAGGCATCTCAGTCTGAATTAGAAATTATGCATAAGGTTCATACAAAATATTACGTACCTCTCTTATTTATACATAAGTATTTTTATTCTGTCACAAACCTGGAAGTGAGGTGGTCAGGTGTTCCTGCTTGAAGTTTTGATTCACTTCTGCCTGGAGTGGTTACTAATGGTACCCGGTTTCACGATGCATGAGTTGCACTGTGAATGCATGAGTCCCATGGTGTTCAGGACATTTGTGTACACACCAGTGAGTTGAAATCCTGTGCCCTTGCAAAGCTTATATTATAATGGGGTCAGCCAGAACTTTATCATTGCCAAGTCTACTTTTCCATGTGTGTCTTAAGTTTGGTAACATACAGAGCTTTCTTCTCATTCTTTGGTTTATCTACATGGTTGGTAATGACTACCTACTTTGTTAGCTGTATAAAGGTTGTGAAACTTCTGATGGAGCTGGAATTAAGGGGTTCACAGGGCTGGAGATATAACTCAGTGGCACAAGTGCTTGCCTGGCAATTGCAAGGTCCTGCGTTTGATTCCTGATAGAAAAAAAAAAGGTGGTTCCCAGAAGAGACCTTTATAGACAAAGTGCAGAGAACAGTATTGAATCTAACCTCAGCTCTGTTGAGCTCTTAACTGACCTGGGGTAGCCATGGCTAACCGCTTGAACAGAAATTTTCCTGTTACTTGACTAATACAGAACTGTTCTCTTACCTAAGTACTTTTAAGCTTTTACTTTTTAAAGAATAATCTCGCTTAAACATTTATGCTTTAACATTGAAGTGAATTTTTGTGGTTGAATTATGGGAAAATCTTGGTAAATTGAAATTAACATGTAAAATAAAAACTCCAATTACATGGTTGTTTTGATTGATGTTGTTTTGTGAACCTGTTTTTCCTAGGCATTCTACTGGAGATACCAAAGTTCCCTTCTGTCTTCAGTCCTGTGTGAAACCTCTGAAATATGCCATTGCTGTGAATGATCTCGGAACTGAGTATGTGCATCGCTATGTTGGGAAAGAGCCCAGTGGCTTAAGATTCAACAAACTGTTTCTAAATGAAGATGGTAAGAGCAATCTAACAATTGCATGGAGGGGGAAAAAGCACATTTTTCAATGTCTGTCTAGTTTTAAAGTATTTATTTACTTGGGGGTTTTTTGAGATAGAATCTCCTTATGTAGTTCAGGCTGGTCTTGAACTCACTGTGTATGTAGACCAGACTGGCCTCAAACTCATGGCGATCCTTGTGCTTTAGCCTCCTGAGTGCTGGAATTATAGGTGGCGACCACCATGCCTGGCTAAAATGTGTTTGGTTTGTTTGTTGGTTTGTTTGTTTGGTACTGGAGATGGAACTCACAGTCTCACACTTGCCAGGCAGGTACTTATGCTGCTGAGCTAAATCCCTGGCCTAAAATGTATTTTTTAATCAAATGAAAACTATTCCTACTTTTTAATAATTTTCATGGGATTTCTGCAAAATCTATTGGAGTTACCACTTCTAAAAATGATTATTTTGGGCATCTCCTACCACTAGAGATAAAGGAAGAGGGAAGGAGTAAGTTTACTCTGTAACACCAGTAAGGAATCATCTTGTAAATTTCAGGATGTCTGGAGTTTACTTAAAACCCATGCAGGAAGGCAGACGTGAGTTGGGTGCCATGATTAGTATGTTGGTAATACTGCTGCTAAATGATTCTCTTTGGCAAAGGTAAAGCAAGCACTTGCCTCTCCTAGGTTATTTTCTTTGCATTGTTACAGGTTCTTATCCTCATTTGGACCCATAAAAATATATGCAGATGTGTTGAATTAAATGTTTGGTACTGTGAAAGAAGGCAGAGAAATGGGATGACATGTTTTTATCCAATGGAACAGGTTCTAGTAGGAAGTGGTATTTCCACTTCAGCATATTTATATTTTACATGTGTGTTCTGTGCTGCCACTGAGGGCAAGGCCATTCTGGCAGGATATATAAATTAGAGAGTGCTCAGTATTCATATGCAGTTGCTTCTACTTCTGCGAATTGTGTATATTTAAATACTTTGCTAAGAGAAAGGTTTAATAGTGGTTAAACCATTGAGTGGAGTTTTGGTGTTTTCAGTGGTTTTAATGTTTAATAATATTTAATGTTCAAAGAACTACATTATATTATAGTTGGGCAAGTGTCTACTTTTATTACTTTCCAGGAATTCAAAGAAAAAGGTGGGCAAAGTTAGTCATTACTTTGACCTGATAGATCTTAAATCTAAACATAGTGATGCAAACTAGATGAAACTTTGTATCTGTGGGTTGGTTTCTACTTTTTAGTCTCTTAAGCATATTTAAAATTTCTGATTGTTCAGTTAATGCACCAAATTGAAGGTGAGGAGAAGGGAAGGGTAAAGGATGAGTAAGGAAGTTCAGATGCGTCACGTCCATGGACAGACTCCCCACAAGGAGGGTCGGCGTTGCATGCTGCAAACATGCACCAAAAATCAGGGAAAGGAACCAGAGAGGGGAGGGAAGTGGATGCAAAGGGATCCAGATGTGTGCACCAGCCTCCCACAAGGTGTGTCGGCATCGTGTACTGCACATAAGGACTCACTAAAATTTTAAAAACGAATTGAAAATGAGAGTGAGGATTGCAGCAATGCTTTTGTGAAATACACTTTTGTATGTTTTTATTATTGCTGGATAAAAAAGTCTCTTGTTTATTGTTTTATTAGTTTTTTAAATGAAATTAGGATATTTTAGAGCTGTTACATTTTCTTACCTATTTTTCTGTGATCTTTTTATCTTGATTTTATGGTGATTGCCTGAAATTAGTAACTGTGGGAAGGACATGATACACAGATGCACTTCATTAAGGTCATTAACATTGATTTAGTATAGAAAGAATAACCGTTATTCTAAACAAAACATTTTATAAGAAAAATTAATACTTTGAAAGTTTGATTCCTGTGGATTGGTTTTAAAGAAGATATTTAAAGAATAGAAAATAACAAATGTAGGACTAGAATGGTATTTCACAAACCAAACAAAACAGAGTTTGGAATAAATGAACTTAATTTTTCTGCCATGTACATGTCTGGTTTTAGAAATGATGATTTATTGATGCTGTCATGTCTGTAAGAAAAAAGTCAGTAAAAACTTGAGAATCCAGCACCATTTGATGTGAGGAACTGAAACGTAAAGTTTAACAAGATGTTTTTTGTTTGTTTTTGTTTTCTTAAAATAGGGTTTTACTACATGGGTCGGGCTGGCCTTGAACTCATTTTGTAGGCCAGGCTAGCCTGGCATTTGCAGTGATCTTCCTGCCTCAGTCTCCTGAGTGCTGGGATTACAGGTGTGTGTCACCACGCCCAGCCTAATGAGGTGCTGCCATAGTATCCTTAGCTTTTTCTAAGCTTGAGACAGTATTATCCATCCTGAAGCGAATGGAAAAATGAAGATAGCACCATACCTCACCTACCTAGGTTCTGAACCAGCTGTGTGCTTTTGAGTCTTGGTTTAGACCAACCCCCGCAGAAAACAGTATGATCATTTTCACATTTCAAATTTCAGGGGTAGATTTTTGATGAAACTATATGCCCTGTAGATGTATCTGTGTCATTACAAAATTTTAAAAAAATTTACTAACATTACCCTACCTTAAGTCTGTGATGATAAATTAAAATTAATGTGAATATAATGAATAAATATAGAAATTATTGCAGTTACACTCAGTAACAGCAGTTTGATGCTGTGATGTCATGTTTGACTGATATTTTCTATAACAAGTGAGTAGATAAAGTGTTTTATGGAGATGTCAGTTTTGGAAGCCATCATCTACCATATGGTGGTTAGATTAATCAGTAAGTACAATCTTTGAAGTCTATTTTTACCAGATCTGCAGGGTAGAGAGCATTGGTCATCCAGAGTCCCTTACATAGCTGATACAATAGGATACAGAGAACAGTATACAGGATACAGAGAACAGAAAACATGATAGCGAAGCCAAGTTATGTATTGCCTACTCCTTAATTACATTATCTTACAAGTATGTGATTGACAGGTGCCAAAGGATATTTGTTGGCTGTAGGCTGTAGATGGTTGAGGAGGAGTGGGGTTAATTCAAGTGAGGAAGACAGGAATGACTTGTTAAAAAGGATAACGTTTCTAAACTTAAAGAGTTGTAGAACATACTGCAAGCATGTCACTGTGGGAGTAATTAAATTTGGACACTTAAAATTGTTTCCTAGCAATTTTAAACCTTATAATACATTGGTAACTAATGTACAGTGCTTGGATCACCCAGTAGGTGCTTGTTTATTCCTCTTGATCAAGTGAAATTTCATATCCTTTGACCACCCTTCTCCTCCCCACAGGCCTGGGGAGTGTAGCTTTTTATATTCCTCGTTGGGAGGTCAACGGATAGGTTTCTTTAATGTGCTGTCTTATTTCACATAGTATAATGTTCTCTTGGCTTGTCCAGATTATTATAAAATGACATTATTTCCTTATTTTTCAAGGCTGAGTATTATCCATTGTGTCTGATAACTTTTCATTCATCCATCGATAGACACTTAGCTGATTTCCTCTCTCACCTGCTGTGAATAATGGCTGTAATGCAGGTGAGAATATGGATCCCACCCCTATACTATTCAGTAATTTCATTTCCAGAAGTAGGATTGTTGAGTCCAACATATCCGGTTTTAAACCATAGCCTTAAAGTCACATTGTTGGTCTTCCCTTGAAGGAAACTGATAGACTAGTTTACCCAGCCAGTTTTTTTTAATCTCTTCATTATCTTTTTAATTGAAAAGAAATTTTAGCAGCTTTAATGACATATAATTCACATTCCGTATAACTGACTCACTTAAAGGGTACAGCCCAGTGCCTTGTACTACATTCAGTTAGGCAGCCATCACCACGCTGTATTTTAGGACACCTTCACCCCTCGCAGAGACCTCCCATGCCCATTGGTGGCTCCTCCCATCCCTCGCATGACCTAGAAAATGGTGAGGTTAGGAAATCTGGGTGTGTTCTTACATTGTCTCACTGACACTGTAATGCTGGCTTAGTAATTTACTTCAAAAGAAGAATTAAAAAGCTACCATGATAATGGCTTACATTTTTTTACAGCTCATGTTTATGAGAAGTATCTATGCATCAAAAAAATGGTACCAAGTATTTGAAGTAATTCTGTTGCTTTTATATTTTACAGATAAACCACACAACCCTATGGTAAATGCTGGAGCCATTGTTGTAACTTCATTAATAAAGGTAAAATATTGGCATTCCCTTTAACCTAGTGAAGTTTTTATAATACCAAAGACAAAAATGACTCTTGATTTGTTTATGTAGGATTGCAAAATGCTTTCTCTTGATGTTAAAAAAACAAACAAACAAATTTTGGTGTATAGGTTTAGGATTTTTATGTATTACAAAATAAAATGTCCTTAGTTTCAAGGCCAAATTTTAAAACCTGACTCACTTCATTCACTGTAAATCCCAACAGTAAATGTCAATCTCTCTCTTGACAAAGATTTAAGAAGTCTGCCAAACAATAGGTTAAGAGATTTAAAGTTTTTTTTTCTATATAAAGTTTTGATATTTTTTTTTTTGTTTCTCTTCCTGTTGGCTTTTGTGGAATGAGAAGATGTTAACAGAATTAAAAGCATTTTACTGTAATTGTTATTTACATATGTAGCAAAAAATGTTCTAGCAGTTCATGTTTAAGGTAAAGTACATTTACTGTTGTCTCAAGCCTTGTATACTTTCATGAGCTCGAACCACAATTTTAATTTGAACTTGTTTCATATGCTTTACTTAAACCATGCCATAATTAAAATAAGTAAGGCTTATTCCAATTGAGTTGTATTTCCCATGTTTTGATGTTTACATTGTATGTTATTGAGTTTTTTTGTTGTTATTGTTAATGTTTGGTTTACCTTAATTGTCAGCTCTAATGCTGTTTTAAGTGCTTTAAAATGATTCTGTTGTGATAAATTTCAATATCTATCACATAGTTTCAGATTTCACAACTTTTATATTTTAAATTCTTAATTATGTTTTGTTTATATTAAAATAAATTTCATTTGTATTTAGAACATTCAGTGATTTGTTCCTATCTATTCCAAGTTAGACTGAAACCTAACTCATAGCATTGAAAATGCATGATTGGATTTTCAGTACTGGTTACACAAAGGATATTCACAAATTAATGACCCTGTTGGCCTAATTCACCAAGATTCATGTAGTTTGAATACAAGAAATCCTGCCTTAACTTTCACAAGTTTTATATCTTCATGGGCAAAAGCTTTTAATATGAGGAGTACTACCTTAAGAATATGCTTGGTTGTTATTTTGGGGCATAAAGCAGTAGCCCAAATTCTTATTATTGTAATGAAATATATATTGTACACAAGTATTTTAAAATACAACTAATTTTAATAAGCAGTGGACATTTTTACTTTCTTCACTGTAACATCTAATTAGTTATGGCTATTTTACAAAAGAGAAGCTATTCTGAGGTGAAAGACACTTACAAAAAATGACAATGTATTTAAATACAAAATATAGTTCTGCCTTTAGGTAATTATGTAGTATAGCATATTCACAAATAAATGTGCCCTTATAATTAAATTGAATAAGTGATGTGCTGAAAGTTTCATTAATCAGATTTGAACAAGTAACAATTTAGAAAGTTTTACTATACAGTATGTTAGTGCTTGATTTAAAAAATACTAGAATGATTCTGTACCATTTTTGGGTCTTCCCAGAACAATCCACATAGCATGATTTTACATTTTAAGGGGTTCATAGGTCATTTAAAAGTTCCAGCTTAGGAACTTTTATGCTGGAAAGGTTATAATAGCAGTGTTTTCAGGAAAAGGCATATGTGAGAGGTTAGTAGGAGACTTCCTTAAGCTCATATAGTTAGATAGTGGTTTGTCTAATAACTCATGGGTTTAATCGACTGCATTGAAATGCCACATGTGGGAATTACCTGTCTGGTCATCATAGCATCATTTCATTAGTTTCATTTACCATCTTTGGTCATAATACATAAACTACATGGAACCACATTAGTATGAGTGTTTAGAAACAGAATTTTAAGACAGGTACAATGTAAGTGTGGCTCAGTGCCCAATAATGCAAAAATTTAACTGAGTCATATAAGCAGATTTGACTAGTAATTTTAAATTTAAAAAAATTTTATATTCAGCAGCAAAGTTGGAAATGAGACTTTGGGATATGACTCATATTTAAGGTCACTTTCTTTGAATTCTTGTTTTTTACAAGCAATATTTTACAAGCGTTGTTTACAAGTGATTTTTTTTTTTTTTAATTTAAGTTTATACAAATCTTGGAGTGGGGAAGCCTGACACAACTCTAGTTAAATTGACTCCCCAGAATGTAAAACTTCTTAGAATCTTTCAAAGAAAGAAAAACTCGTATAAATATCTGATGCAGGGGCTGGGGATTTAGCTCAGCGGCATAAGCACCTGCCTTGCAAGTATGCAGTTGTGAGTTTGATCCCCGGTACCAAAAAAAAAAAATTTTTTTTTGATACAGTCTTTGCAAATTGTGTGATAACAATATTTATGAATGGTTGATGGTTTAAAATTGAATGAAACTATAGTCAAAAGGAGTCACAGAAATTGCTAAACTTGGTCCTCTTACTTTGTATGCCATAGGGAATGAGACGGAGTAGATTGTAACGGCAGCAGAATTGGACTTTGAGCAAAGTCTCCTGGCATTTTGTGTACTAGAATTAACTGCTGCATTTCACCTAGTTGTTTGCTATTTCACTTGGTGACATCTTTGACTTAACCAGCATAGTTGTGTTGTCCAGAAAAAGCAAAAATAGTACTTCCTGAATTTTTAATTTGTACAAAACCTACTGATTTATCGGCTTAAAAATTGGAACTATTTTTCAGTGCATGTTATGTAGTCATTCTTGGAAATTAATTGGTGCCTGCGACCTGAAAGAAAACAGGTCCTTTCCCAAGGAGCTTGTGATTGAGTGGCCAAAGCATGGATATTTTCTCATGGTGACTAGATGGATATGAGTTCTGTTGTTCAGGTTTTCTTTTGACCTTAAGGCTGTTTGTAAAATTTTTTTTTTTTTTTTTTGTTAAAGATGCAGGGCTTATTATGGTATCTTTAAAACAAATTTCCTCATGTTATTCCCCTCCCAAAAAAATTAAGTAGAGTCTTTAGTAAGACTCTTTATTTCATAATTTTGTAGTATTGATATTTTTTCCTTGTAGGATTGGTGGTGATCCTCAGGAAATGGGGGAAGAGGCAGAGCAAATGTTCAAAAGGATTAGCAGATTGTGGAAAAAGGAGGATTTGGACAGAAGGAACCTGTTGCATAAATTCTTAACTACTAAGCTTATAGGAAAACTTCAATATTTAAAATTTTAAACAAAGCTATATAGGTAAATACCTTTTTGAAAACAAATGTTGTATACTAAAATTGCACATAATTAAAAAAAACCATAAGGGTTACTATACTTCCTCACTTTCTAAATGATGGCTACTAACTTTAAAGGAATATTTTTTGTTGCAGTCTGTTTTGTGATGGTAATGTGTAATTGTCTGATTTAAAGGGAAGAATAAAAATATATTTGAAAGGAACTCAGTTATGATTAGATGAAATAGTATCTTTATGTACATTTTTTCCTTTTTAGTGGTAAAAGTTTCACTTAGTTTTAATTTAAAAATTGAGAGTCTGATGACTTAAAGTTAGAGGTGGGAAAATGAGGGCAACATACTGCAAAATAATTGCCACTTTTTTTTTTGTTTGTTTTAGAAGTACAGTAAGCTATATGGCCTTTTATGCTTTATGCCTTTTTAGTATAATGGTAGTTTCCAGTTTATCATTTGAAGATTTTTTTTTTGTCAGAAGTAGTTTTGAATTTTAAAAAACAAAGGTTTCTTTTTTCTTAAAACAATTTAATCATAGTCCATTAAAATTCAAGATAAATTTAGTTAATGTATATGTAATGCTCCACTGGGTCATGTTAAATTTGCTTTTAAGACACATTTTTAAGGCAATTTGTTACTCTGGAGAGACTTTGGATTGAAGATTATACAGTATTGTTTATTTATGTTTGGTGATACATTTGAGTTTTTTTTAATGATAAAATTTTTGCCAACTGAATTCACTGTTGTGTTTATTCCTAGGGTTCATCTTTGAAAATATTAGATTGAGAACATTACTTTCTACCTGTAATACCTGTTTTTAATTGCCCTACCACTGTTTAGCTTTAAAATATCTTCTATGGCAAGATTAAAACAACACTACCTACCTTATAGAATCATTTTAGTTATCTCCTTTTGCCTCTTTCTTCTGTGATCTTTAACTTTTGATTGGCTGTATTTCTTAAAGGAATCCAGTAGGTTCCAAAATAGCCGAGTCATGTATTAACTTTAAATGAACCATTTTTTTTATATTAAAAAATTTGACAGATGTCATTAACAGTGATGTGTGCATAATTTATGAACATGTTGTAAAAGCAGCAAAGACAGTGCAACGTAGATGCATTAGTTCTTTTAATAGGCAGTGTTGTAACTCAGCGCCTCTTTATTTTCATTCATAGGTCTTTTCAACAAATGTAAATTCTGAAACTTAATAGGCATGCTTATAGAAAGAAAAATTGGTATAATTTTCTATCATCAGAATCTGACTACCTTTTCAAACAGATCACATGATTTGCTTTTTAAAGTCATTTGGTAAATTTTTGGTAAATATATTTTGCATAGTTTAATTTCTTTCAAAAATATCCCTTCCATGTTTACTCCAAAAAATTTTTGGTAAATACATTTTGCATAGTTTAATTTCTTTCAAAAATATTCTTTCCATGTTTACTCCAAAAAACTTTTCCAAAGTTAAAGTAATACAGTACTTAATAATGCTTGTACCAGGACCATCAAACTGGACCAGACCTATAACCTGAACAGTTAGAGGGGCATTAATGATAGTTTAAGACAATTTTCAGATGTTTCAATATGGACCCTTCTCAAAATAAATCTGCCTTTTGGTCTAGTGTCTTTCCATCTTCCCAAAGAATGGAATACTTCTTGTGTGTCCCAAATTTTATTATAGTATATGGTTTAGGTTATAAAAACTTCTTGGGCACCAGCAAAAGAGAAATGAAGTACATAAGTCAGTAATACTGAGTGTGTGAATCATAGCAGTGACTGGTAGTTAAGTCGTGATGTATTTCAGTTCCTTGGTTTCAGCAAACCTGAAAGCATAAGTGTGCTGTCATTCATAAAAGCATTACTGTCAGTTTTGAGGATAGATTAGTGTGACTTTTGATATGTAATGAAGTTGAGAGGAGCATAAAGAACTGCATGACCTTGATGTAATAAGATTTTTTCCTATATGTCTCTGCTTTTGTATTATAAAGCAGGATTTCTTAGCTCATACGTCTATAAAAATTAAAAGTAGGAAGACAAGTAGTTCCTATTTCATTGTCAGTAGAAAATATTCACTGATGCATGAACTAAAAATCAGTCCACAAGGGAAAGAAAATAAAAGGAACAATCTTGTAAACGAGCATGGGCAATTATTAACAAGTCACTATTTTTCCTTTAACTTTACTGTGAAAAAATCCAAGCATATGTACAGTAAACAGAATAAGCAACCCCCCTGTACCCATTTTAGCTTCAGTTTTTGTAAACATTATTCCATCATGAGGTAATGATAAGTTTTTGGTTTTATTTTCAGTTAAGCTTTTCTGGATAGAGAGGATTTATTCTATAACTTACTTTGTATATATATGTGTGTGTGTGTGTGTGTGTGTGTGTGTTCCTAAGAGTTGTGCAGAGAAGCTTTTTACTGTAACTTTTTCAAAATTAAAATGACATCTTAATAATTAGTAGATTCCATATATTCCCAAGGTACATTAAATCTTTCTAAGAGATAGAGGTGAATATATTTTATTGATTTCAGTGACATTTCCAGGGTAGATAATAAGAACAGGCATTAATTTAATGCCTTAACATTTAAATGGGAACATTTCAGATGAGACATTCTCTGGTCCACGTTTTTGTCCTGTTTATATAATCTGCCTAGGGCATTTTGAGCAGCTTACCCAAAATAGTGTATAATGATAGATATTTGTAAATATCAGTTGTTTCTTAAAAACAACATAAGAGCATAATTTAAATGTTTTAATTTTGTAAAGCCACAAAATAGACCAGATAAGCAACCATAGTCTAGAATTGAAATGGTTTTTATTTTAAACATGATAGCTCAGTAAGAAAAACTTGTATTTTATAGTATACAGTCTAGGTCAGAGAATAAAAGTTCAGTATTTCTTGTATATTTACGTTGATAAATTGTATAACCAGTACTTATTTATGTGACATCCAGTGCAAATACTGCCATCCTTTTCCAAAAGTTTTTTTTTTTTTTAAATGCTTTTTCCAAGGTTGAAAAGGTTTTTGTGGCTTAAATGTTGTTACATATTTTACAGCATTAGGATCTATGGAATATTTTGACAACTGCAACAGTTCAATGAAGTTGGTAATTTCTTCTTTTAATTATTTTTCATTGAACAGCTTTGGAGTTACATTTCTACATTTTGATTTTTAATATAAGAAAACAAAGCTTAACGTATGTCAGAGGATGCTTTAGTGAAATATATAGAAATTACAAATCTGGCTGGTTGTAAATTACCTTATTTTTGTTAATTCCTCGTTTTGATGAAATAGTGTGGTGGTCTTCTAGTTACTGATTTTCATGTGGGCCTGCACTTGTTAAATAAGTTGATTTGTAAGGTTTCACCTGATACCACCCATATACCCTAATCCTTCTCATAACTGGAGAAAAAACCTAGCTTTATTCAGTTAAATAATAATCTGGAACAAGTCCCTCTTGTCCCTATGCCTACACCCATAGTAACATTTTAAAGTGGAACATTTTGGATTTTTTAAAGGTAAATTACTGTTTTTAAAGATTAGTTGTCAAAAATTATTTTAAGCCTGTTTTTATAAATTAGAGATGTATTGTTTCTATTGGGTGCATATCACCAATTAATACGTTTGATTTCAGATCTACAACTTTACTGCTTTGTAAACTTCGCCGAGGTAAAATGAAACCATTTGGCTACTTGAACTGATCTACATTACATAGGTTTTTTTTTCCTAATGACGTTTGAAGTAGATAACATGTCAGAAATAGAAGTGATGAAACAATACATCGTCTGCACTCTGAATTGGCATAATGCTAAATATAAGTGTAGCTAATTTCTTAGAGACTATGAAATACATTTTTTAGTTGCAGCCTTGTTGTACAAGGAGATATATTAATGGTAGAGCTTTCTCCACACTAAATTGTATCCAGAATGTTTGCCTGTTGTAGAACTATAAAAAATTAGTCAATTTTGCATTGTAACTCATTTTTCTAACTCGATTAATATTGGCTTATGAGTTTTCTAAAAACTATAGATTGTTGAGAATCATGGCATATATACATAATTTTTAAGGGTGAAACTTTATTTTAAGTTTTTTATAATATGAAACTAAAGACCATTCGTATTAGCAGATTACGTGCTGGCATGAATGATATGAGGATTTCAGGGTTACTTGTATTTAAAATTATGTCATTTTGGGTTGAGTAAAATTATACTTAAAATAAAGCATTCCCTTTGTAATTTTGATTTTTTCCCCCCCTCAATATATGGATGTTAAACAACATGTAAGGAAGTTTAAATAGTAAATTACTGTAGAAGTGTTTCCTAGATTTAAAAGTACTAATGCAATAATGGTAGCAGTTTGAGATCTTGTTATTATATTAGCTTAAAACTTAACCATGATGGCATATATATTAACATATTTATGTCTCTGATTTCTTTGCAGCAAGGAGTAAATAATGCTGAGAAATTTGACTATGTAAGTGCAGCACAGAATTCTGTTTTCCTGTTGCTTCTGTATTTGCTTTATGTGTACTAATGTGTCATATTTTGGTTCATAGGTGATGCAGTTTTTGAATAAGATGGCTGGTAATGAATATGTTGGATTCAGTAATGCCACGTGAGTCTCATGTTATTATAACTTAGCCTTTTTTAGTTGGTCGAAACTCTTAACAAGAACTCTGGATTATACAATTTTATTTTCACTGTTGATTTTATACTTCTGATGTGTACACATGTGTATACATACTGTTTTTAGAAGTAATGTACTCTCCTTTGTTGGTCCTGAGACTGACTTCTGTGAATAAGTACCTCAAATTTGGTCATTACAGAAAAATGATTTCTAAGTTACTCAAAGGAACATTTAAAAATGTTCATTTTAATAAATTATCTGAAGAAATCCCAAGTCTGGCTCAAATTACTGGGGCTCAGTTTTCTTGCCTATCGTATACTTCTCTTGTCTCTGTCCCTGGCTAAGATTATTTTTGCCCCTGTTTTTAATTTTGAAATTTGCGATCTACAGAAAATTTGAAAGACTAAACAATGAATTTGTGGTATCTTCCATTTAGGTATTTTCTGGTTATATTTTGTTTCATTTTTTTTTTTCAGTCTTCCTTTTTAGATAAAAATATATGTGTATGTTTTTCCATACACATACTGTACTCTGCATGTATTTAGATTAATCTTTTGCAGAGTCATTTGAAGCTTGGTTTTACATAGCATGACACTTCCCCCTGAATCACCAACATGCATATCCTGAGAATAAGGTTATTACCCTGCATAACCACAGTACCAGTGACACACCTAAGAATGTTAATTTTAAAATATGGTAATCAGTCTGTAAATATTTCCAGCTTTCTGCTTAGTTAGTGGGTTTTACAGCTTTTGTTTTTAATTCATGAAGTAATGAAGATGTATGCTTTATATTTGTTATTGTGTAGTAGAATAATCCGCCTTAGACCTTTGCTTTTTAGAAATTCTGTTAAGGGGGTTCTTGTTCGTTTTTGGTTTTGGTTTAAGAGTACAGGTCACTTGTTTCACAGAGCAGGATTGACTTGGCTTTTTTTTGTGGGACCACAGTAAATATTTTAGGCCTATAGGCCACCTGGTCTTTGTTGGAACTACATAGCTCTGTTTATTGGCTTGAGTGTCTTTCTGAGTGTTTTCAGGAACCTGTTCAGCGTTCCTGTGCTCTCAATAAGATAAGTTCTGTATTTTATTGAGCTTATTTTACCCCATCCCCATCAGTTCCTTGAGAAATGGGGTCATGTGGTGTCTCCCACTCACTCCTGTGTCCCTGTTACCTGGCACATAACTGGCAGCTGAGCTAGTGCTGGATGAGCTGAACTATGCATGGAGCACTGCTAATTGTGAGTAGTTAATCCTCTGAATGCACAAGGTTGATACTTTCTAAGAAGCCTGGCAAGTCAGCAGGACTCTTTCCACACCCACTGTACACTGTCTGATCGTCAGTGTTAGCGTGCAGTTAGAAGGGGCTGCGCGTCACCCTCCAGTCCCTGCTGCCCAGTCTTCGAACTCGTGCAGTCTGTTTACATTCGAGTCCCCTTCTTCATGCACTGCTCCTTGGTGCAGGGATCCCGGTGTCAACTCTGTTATCTTCTCAGTAAGCCGCGCTGGGAGCCAGGCTTGGTCCCAGATGGTACCCTGCCTCTCAGCCTGGAAGACTGAGCCAGCCGCTTGCTTGTTTGCTTTTCCTCCTTCCCTGCATGTCTCTTCTGCCTGTCTTCTAGCTTCTGCAGCGCTCATTTCTGTAGTAGCATCTGAATGGAATACACATTTTTACTTTCAAACTGATGTCAGCGTTGATCTTCTAAAATGTAGATCTGGCAAGTAACTTTGTGCAGTCAGGCTGTTTTTTTGGCATTCACTGGCTATGACTGAGTCCCAGTCGTCTTTGCCAGTTTGATGTTTCTCCCTTCTTCTCTGTGTACTTTTCCCAGATAGCTCAGATTATGTACCATCTTGCAATGAAGTTCTTCCCTCTTCTGTCCTTTCATAGCTTTGTTCTTGCTGTGTGGAAACTGCCACTGCAGGTTTCCCCAGAAATCTCTTCATCCAGTGAGTCAATACCCAAGATGGGGGGGTCCCTCTCCCCAAAAGTTCCACGGGATCCCTGAGTTGAAATTAACTGTTTAGTGTACTTGTGGGGAAGCCAGAGGATTCCATAAATATTCAGTGTATTTTAATGGTGAAATACTTGAGAATTTTAAAATTGGCCACTTTGTTTATAAAATGTGACCTGGGTTCATTTTATTCCTTCTGTAGCTGAGAAAATTTGTACTGGGAGAACTAGCATTGAAATGACTTACCTAAGGGCACACGAATGGCCCGATGACTGAACAGCACATAGCACTCAGCAGTCCGCATTCTGCATACTGCCTTGTGCTAAACAAATTAAGGAAACATGCTTCTTCTGCAAAAAGTAACCAGCATATATTTTTTTCTTCTAGATTTCAGTCTGAAAGAGAAAGCGGAGATCGAAATTTTGCAATAGGATACTACTTGAAAGAAAAGAAGGTCTTTCAGTTTTTGTTTCTATTTCAGATTATTCTTTGTTTAATAAAATATAATGGTATACACAGTGATACTTCAGTTGTCAAACAGCTCAAAGCTCAAACTTTCCACTACTCAGACAGCAGAGTTAAATTCTGCTATTCATTGTAATTGTGCTCCAAAGTCGGGCGAGAATCCGACTGGACCCGACCTGCGTGGAGCAGGTGCACACGGCAGGCCTTGCCCCGACCCGGTCTCCGACCCGCACAGAGGGCACCTGTGGGTTTTCAATCTCAAAATCAGTTACCTGATTATTCAATATTCCTTATGGGAAAAATATGTTCAGTTCTCAAATTGTCCAGTGTTCAAACAGAAATTTGGAGTGAATTGCATTTGACAACTGAGGTATCACTAAGAACTCAACAATGGCCTTCAGGTTGTTAATTATTCCTAAAATCCAGAAGCTTTGCAAAGCTCTCCTGAGCCAGTGCTACCAACTTGTTAATGTTATGTTAAATTGCTTTGTATCTGGCAACACCCAAATATTTGTGGTGTAGCATTAATGCAGACTCTGCTTGAGGTTACCTTACCCTTAATTGTTAACATTTAAAGTGGCTAATCCAGTAATTTGATTTATGAGTTATGAATCAGTTTATCATTTTTACTTAAATTAGTATCAGGAAAGTCAAATAATGTGATGTAATTTTACTTATTTAATTTCATGTTGGCACTCTTTTATACATTAAACTGTTCTAAGTTGAAATGCTATTTACTTTCAAAACTTAATCTTATTCTTATATTTATGAATATATATTTTTCCCTGTGTGCCTACATTTTAAAAGCTTTTGTATTTTTCTAGTGTTTTCCAGAAGGCACAGACATGGTGGGCATCCTAGACTTCTATTTCCAGGTAATTTAATTGTCTGAGCCATGCATAACTAGATGCATCACATTTGCAAAATATAAATGTTTCTGAAATTTTGACTCTAAGCTATTGATTTTTAAAAAATATGTTTTGAAAGGCTGTTTCATGTCTGTATCTCCTGAAAATTGAAGCCTCTGAATAGAATAGGAAAAATTTTCTGAAAATATAGGAAGTGATGTGTAGTACCAGAAACACTTCTGATTGTAAACTGAACTGTTGTAAACTATTTGGGAGAAGCTGTTTCTTTATCAGAGTGTTCATGGTCAGCACTTGGAAGTGTCAGTTTCTTGGCTGACATGCTGTCTTCTGTAATCTTTGCTACTGCTATATCCTGGCTTAATTGGTGCTAGGAGAATAAATGCTTGCAGTACATTTCCTTCTGGGTTAGAGTAATTGTTAGTGTACCATGGAGCATGGGGCAGACCGTGCCTAAGCTCTTGTGCATACACCACCATTCATAGACCAGGGCCAACCCTGTATTTTCAGTTTGGTTTCTTTGTACATATTTAATACCACTGGTGCCTCTGCTTGCACTATAATAAGAAGCTGCATAGTAGGCTACTTTAATCTGGTTCACCATAGATTTTCCTGCCTTTACCTTTGAAGGGATTTAATTTTAAACTTTAAGTAACTCTATAGAATATATAAGAGGTGTTGATAATGGCATAGATCGTGGTGCAAGTGCTACACAGGTGGTTGTCTGCCCAGTGTGGAAACCTTTGCTTTGAGAATCCAGACAGAATGTCAGGCCTAGCCTGCCAGTTCCTGTTTACCAGCCATGCAGTCTGATTTTAGCTGCAGAGCCCCAGCTTCATTAGCTAGCATCAGTCTCACTTAGATTGCTTTGTCAGAAGATCACTGAGATGGTATGTGTGAAATTCCTTTGAAATGTATGAAGTCTTACATGAATTGTACCATTTTTATTGTTTTTATTAGTAACCTTTTTTTCCTCCCTAGCCTATGTGTTTTTTTCCTCAGCTGGCTATTGCAGCTGAGATGCTACTAATCTTCTGTGAAATTTTTATACTTAAGGACAAAAAACCAAGAGAGGCATTTTGCAGAAAGGTTGCATCTAATCAGTGACTGTCCACCGTGTTGTCGGGAGAGTATTCCAAGATGGCATTTGTCAGATTTAGACAGTGTTGCTTTAGGATAAACAAATTTTCAGCTATTCCTACATGTGAATTTGAAATGGTCACTGAAATTTAAATCTTTTTTGGGGTCAGGGTTTTAGCTCAGCAGCATAAGCCTGGTACCAAAAAACCCAAAAATGTTCTTTCTTTTGGAAAGCTTTTTACTTAAAGGCTTTTGTTTGTCATTCTAAACAATATAACAAGTAGATTTCATGGTTCTGGAGAAATAGGGAAGAGCTTTTTTTTTTTTTTTAATACCAGGGATTGAACTCATGGCAATCGCTTATGCCATTGAGCTAAATCCCCAGCCCCATTTTTTTTTTTAAATATCGTAGGCAAAAGGGAAAGGTAATCAAAAATGACTCCCAATCAAAATTATAACTGTGTTATAAATCACAGGAAGTTCTTTTGTATCTTTTGTAGATCTTAAAGTATGACTGAGGAAAGTGCACAATTTGAGGACCTAGTTTTCTCTTCTTTCTTCCTCTCCTGTCCTGATTTTTTGTTTACTATTAAAAACAAAACATGGGACAATTTATTTCTTTAGTTTTATGGGTAAATTCAGGTTTGGTATGATAAAACTATATCCATTAGTTTGGTTAAATGCAAAAATTTCATCCTAGTGTACCTAGGCTTTCTCTGTTTTCATTCAAAATGGTTTAGCCAGTCATAGTAAATATTGAATAAATACAAGTAAAGGTCTGAAAGATAACATAGTTTGGGCTGACCAAGCATCCGTGGTAGAGCTGTCTTAGATTTTTTTCTTCTCCTTGCATGTTACATAAATGTGGATGCTGAGCTTTGTTACGAGTGAAACGCTAGGAACTTTAGCATTTTTCCCCCCTAAGGTGATGATTTTTCATGTAGATAATTATAATAATGTTGATGTGTGTTGCTTTATCTGAAAAATATGTCATGGCTTTTTCCTGGTGTGTTAAAAATAACCATGCTTATGCATTCCAAGAAAGCATTAATGTTTAAGCATATTTGAATATAACATAAGGCAGTAACAAATCCTAGTGCTTAAGTGCTGGCTCGTGCTAACCCAGTTCTCATTAAAACACCAAATAACTTGAAACAAATCATAACAAATCCTAAAAGGGCAAAGAACTTTGGTCTCCTAATATTGTTGGCATGCTATCAAATTACATTGAAATCATCCCTGTGGAAGAAATCTTTCATAGCTGTATGAAATATCAGATAAAATAATCTTTGAAGCTGTCTGTGACGTGAAAATGACCTGAGCCCATTCTCCATGCTGACGGTTTTCCCCACCTCAGCTCTGCTCCATCGAGGTAACCTGCGAATCTGCCAGCGTGATGGCTGCGACCCTGGCCAATGGCGGCTTCTGCCCCATCACCGGCGAGAGAGTGCTGAGCCCTGAAGCCGTGCGAAACACGCTGAGTTTGATGCATTCCTGTGGCATGTATGACTTCTCAGGGCAGTTTGCTTTTCATGTAAGTGTTTGCTAGTCTTAATTTTCTCCAACACAAAACTAGTCTGGACCAGTTCTTTCAAAAATACAGTTTGAACTTTGCTCTTAAAGCTGTATATTAATTTTTTAAAGAGAGGCTTATTTTAAAGTTAATTTGTTACAGATTGGTAAGGAGTAGAGTTAAATTGTCTTACCAGGTGTTCTTGAGAACTTGGAAGTCTGAATTATATGGAAACTGTTTCTGAGGCTTTCAGCGTACAAGATGAGTGTGGACTCTGCTTTTACTTGTTAATATTCCACATTATGGGGGTTGCATACTTCAAAAATCCTTCCGGTTCTGAAAGAGGGCATAGTTTCAAAAGACTGTAAAGTTTAGTTAAAACTTAAAAAGGTACTCCCAGTTCAGGCATACATTTGTGGCTTGTTGAATTAACAGTCTTGGTCTTTTTTTTTTAGCCTGTTCGTGCCATATCATGATGCCCTTTAAAAACTTGTTTCATTTTGGAGATTTTCAAGCACACTGAACTTGAAAAATAATTACGAATTTATGACAAATCTTGTCTGTATACACACTTCCTCCACCTAACAGTGTACCATTATTATATATAAAAAACTGACATATAAAACAATTTTTGTGTTTTATTTAAAAACACTAATCATTTAATATCAGCATATTTAGCATTCATGTCTCCTGATTCGTTTTATAAATTATTATTTTATAATTTTATGATTTAGGGTGCTTATAAAAACTGTACATTGTGATTGGTGTCTCTTTAATCTACAGCTTTTCCCTCAACCTGTTTTTCTTGCTGAAAACACTATGTCTTCTATCTCAGCTTAATTTCTTTTGCTGATTACGTATGTTTCTGTTGGTCTTTGAATTTTTCCTGTAAATTGTTAGATCCAAAGCCAGTGGGATTTTTTTGTTTGCTTATTAAGTTTTGTGCAACATTGCATCACTGGTTTACATTTGTCAGGAAGTACTTCATAGCCATGCTGAGTTGGTGCATACCTACCTGTAATCTCAGCACTCTGGAAGGCTGAGGCAGGAGGATTGCAAATTCAAGCCCTATCTGGGCCGTTTAGCAAGATCTTGCCTCAAAATTTTAAAAAAGGGCTAGAGAGAGACACTGAATGTCAGCCACTAATGAACACCAGCCATCCCGAGGTACTGCCTCTGCCTTCCATCATAACCGTTGCCAAGGTTTGCGTAATGTAATCTCATTTAAAGCATGTTGATTTGAATGACCATTTGTCTTACTGCTCAGAGCTTTTTCAGATAGTACAGTATACCTAGGAAATCTTTTAAGAACATAGTTTCTCATTGTTTATTAGTTATAAATTTTTTTGAAAATCATTTTATGTATAAAAGCAGTACATTGGTGTAAGCACCTGCCTGGCATGCACGAGGTCGTGAGTTTGATCCCTGCCCCCCCCCAAGAAAGGGGGAAAAAGGAAATACATACGTATTTTTAGAACAGTTAGGAAATTATTCAAGAATAAGATGAAAGCATCCACAGCCACACAGTTTAAATGTAACTACTTTAACTTCTTAGACTGTGTCTTTCAAAATTTTTCCTATATTCTGTTATATCCAAAACTGTTTTATAACTTGTCCTTGGTGTTCACTATATTAAAAACAAATTGATAAATATTTACCTACTTTTTTCCTTTGCTGAAATTCTTTTGTATATTGTCATGATTTTTTAGCCACTTCTCTGATGATTGAACATGACAGTCTGTATTTTAAATGTTGACATGAATCTCCATTTTACCGAATTGTTTTTAGGTTGGTCTTCCTGCAAAATCTGGAGTTGCTGGAGGCATTCTTTTAGTTGTCCCCAATGTCATGGGCATGATGTGCTGGTCTCCTCCCCTGGACAAGATGGGCAACAGTGTTAAAGGAATTCACTTCTGTCACGTAAGCATACGTTCTTAATGACAGTAAAGCCCATAGAAGCTAGGCGGCCACTGGTTCTCTTTGTTGCCTGTTTCTGTAGTTCATTGACTTGGTGCTCTCTCTGCCTGTGTGCCAGGCACTGGATAGCCAAGGAGAAACTCACAGAGCAACTGCAGGCAGTTCCATTTAATTGTTCTCACAAAGTATTCCATTTGCTTGATGTTTATGTTTAAATTTTCATGGTTGCAATTAATTTGGTTTTCTGCAGACTTTTTCAATCAAAACTCTGATTTTTTTTTTCTTTCCTATTTTACAAAAATTAGAGAATGACATTGGCTTGTATATAAAGGAAATCATGAAAGATCATGACCAGCTTACTTACGTTTTACAGTTCTGTTTATTTCATAGAATTCTTCCATGTAGCTTGTTTTACTGTAGAGAATTCGAGTGGTGGCTGTGCCTGGAGTCCTGCTCGTCAGAATGTTCTCACAGCTTGCATTTGTACTTTACTCTGATTTCACTCCTGGTGCATTATGAGCTTGATGAGCATGCAGTGGTGGTTTTTGTAAGATAATAATTAATCTGGACAGTAATTAGCTTAGTTTATTAAAATATGTGCACATTGCAACTGAATAGTTAATATCTTACACCTGTTCTGTATAACTTTTTACAGGATCTTGTTTCTTTGTGTAATTTCCATAACTATGATAATCTGAGACACTTTGCAAAAAAACTTGATCCTCGAAGAGAAGGTGGTGATCAAAGGGTAAGCCAGATTCTTTCTTAGTTTATTATGCAGCTTTCTTTTAAGAGAGTTGGCTCTTTAGTTTGTTAGTCGTCTCCTCTTTTTGCCTGTCATGAAAAAGTGTAAACAAACTGATACTTTAATCCTGGATCACTAGTACAAAGGTTTTACACATTGTTTCGTTATTTAAATTGGAAATAGCGTAAGGGCAGCAGCTGTTTTCTGCTGCTTTAAGCAAGTTTTAGAATTGATTCTGTTGAAAGAATACATTACAAAGTGCTACATGATAAAAGGAAAGCCTTAGTTTTAATATTTGTAGTGACAGTTTTTAATTGAAATGTGTTTAAACATATTGCCACTTTGTCGGTGGATGAGTATATAAATGAGAAGGTATTCCCATATTAAGGAAAGACCTTATGAAGCCCTCAAAGTTTTATAGGCTGTTGAAGATAAATACTTTTTCTAAATAAATGTCTAATGCAGTATTCCTCATACTCTTAAAATGCTCTATTATCATTGCGTTTAGCTTCATATTATTATACCTACATATGCATATATTTATATGTATTTTTTGGAGCTATTTTCATTGGACCAGGGGTCTTGTGTTGAGAATGTTAATTCCTTTCTATCCGACATGGAAGCTGTTTATACTAAGATTACCTGTTTAAGGTCTGATGCACTTGTAAGTAGTGAATACTTTGAATACATACTGAGTAAATTTTTGTCAGTGCCAAACTAAACTTTTATGTTTGATCAGTGAAAGTAACTCATGGTAACATAGGAGGATTTTGCAAAGCCAACAGAGTAGAAACTCTGGTGGGCATCAGCCTGAGTAACGTGGAGCGAGATACCAGATGACAGTGGGTGAAAATGTTACTGGATTGTAATAACGTTCATTGACAAATACCGTTTTATAGCTTGGACCTTTCTTCACTCAAGTGCACTAATAAATTATGTATGTTGCTTGAACAACTAGCATTCCTTTGGACCATTGGACTATGAAAGTCTCCAACAAGAACTTGCTTTAAAAGAGACAGTATGGAAAAAAGTGTCACCTGAGTCAAACGAGGACATCTCTACAACTGTAGTGTATAGAATGGAAAGTCTGGGAGAGAAAAGCTAAAGAAATGGCCCTAGTTTCAGATGTTCTTCATTTAACCTTCCAGCAATCATCCTGAGCTTTTTTGAAGTATTTATTTGATTTTTTTGTGTGTGTGCGTGTGTGTTTTCAACTGCGGGTGCTGGAACTACAAAACTTTTTTTTTTCCCTTGTAATTTTGTATGAAGATAATAGATTTAAAATGGATTTGTTGTTATTTAAAAGAGTGTTTACAAGTTATGAAGCAAGTTTATTTTTTAAAAATGCTAAAAGGAAAATTAGAAAAATTTCTTCATGTAATTAAAATTTTAAGTGTGTAGTCAGATAATCCCATCGTCATAACTTCTAAAATTCACAAATTGAATTCATAAATTTTGTGGCAATTTTTTTTCTACTTTTAAAAACATGATGTTGATAGTGACAATAGACAGTGCTTATATGCTAAATACAGAAATAGAGGCAAAATATAGTGGTTCCTTGGTTCATGAAAGCTTTTGTTTGCAAACGGTTTGGTTCTCAAACAAGTGTTTGGCAGAATTTCGGTTTTGTTTGGGAACTCCATGTCAGGTGACACGTACAGCCATGGCCATCTTTCCCAGAACCATGGAACGGATTAAGTTCATGAACCAAGGCACCACTGTAATGAATCCCAAAATATTTTATTTAAAATAGCTGATGATAAAATTAGCTTAAGTTTACTTGTATGTCCTTTTTAGTAATAGAATGGCTTTAAATTTTTAAAAATTTACTTAAAATGTTATCAAACTTGTAAGTAGATCTTGCTTGCTTCTTCACATTGCAACTCCAGTTCTGTCAGAATGACCATGTACAGGAATGTCAGCGTGACTGAAACATTCCAACCAAAGAGTTCCTTCCAGGTGCGAGATAATGATAGTCTCGTTGTTAAACAGCTGTAATGGTTACTTAACCATTGGTTAGGAGAGATGGAGAGTATCTGAAGTATGGATTTTATTTTCATATTACCCACATGGCTTTTTCTGTTATATTTAAGTATGAATGGGAAGTTTTGGATTTTTTTTAGCTTTTAATTTTATTACCCTAATAATTTCATAGATACTAATGAGTATTTCTTTTGTGATAAATTATAACAACATTTGTTCTATTTAAACTTATTAGAGAATTTAGGAAGTGAGTTTAGTGTGCTCCCTAAAATACCTGTTAGATCTGAATCCTTTTGCTTGGTTATAAAAATGCAATATTGAGAATCAAAACTTGTTTTTAAAAGGAGAACCATAGGTTCTGTATAATCTTACTTCAAATAATTATGCACAGTATTTTGAAAATCTATCTTGGCAAAGTGATTATAAACTCCTGTTGGACCTATTCACACTTCTTCCTCCGTCTGGCCCCTCTCGGGGTCTGCCCTCCGATGCTGGCGTGTGTGGGGGAGGCCAAGTCAGTGAGAGGAAACGCCGTGCGGCAGAGGAGACCTCGTGGCCTGTGTGCTAGGCCAGTGCAAATGAAGATGGGAGAGCCTTATTCACGTGCTGTTCTGAGCTGGGGGACTATTGAAGAAAAGTTCCCTCCCAGAGATGCGGATCAGCCGCCTCTGGGGCTAACCCATGTGTTAAATTTAAATACTTAAGCCATTAACTTTTACAAGATTTTACCAGGGACCTTATTTCCATCAGCCATCCCCAATGGTCAGATGTATGTCCTACGGTCATGGTCTCAAGGATTTGCCACCTTTGCACCTGTGAGTGATGTCACTTTCCCTTGGTTCCTCCAGGGCCATTTGCCATTCATGTACTCGAATGCCTTAATTGAGAAAAGGTCTTATTTTTTCCCCCCACTATGCTCACAATTGTTGTATTTTGCTATTTCATTCAGAGATTGGTCTGTCTTTATAAAATAAAGATTGTTTTCACATTGTGTGCGTATTTGTACAGATTTCAAAAGTAGGTTAACGTGTGGCACTTCATGTCATACACACCTGTGAAGGCTGAATCGCACACTTGGAAGGAAGGGCAGTTACCAGCTGTTGTGTTTAGAGAATGTTGTTAAGAACAAGAATCTAGAAATTTCTTTAGAAAGGTATAAACGGGAGGAGAGGTAAGATTGTGAATAGGCCTGCAACATTTGCCAGTTCTAAGGACATATCTTGATTCCTTCAGTATTCCTAATCTTTTTAAATAAAGTTACTGAAAAGTACCCAGTATTGTTGGGTTTGATGTTGTGTGCCATTACTGATTCTTGATATTCAAGCATTTATAAGATAGCATATTTGTTTTTCTTTTTTTCCTTTTTCCCCCACATCATTAACATTTCATTTGAAATGCATATTCTTCCTAAAATACTTTGTTTTTAGCATAAATGTTGTGCATTTTATCTTAGTGTTTGGATTGAAACATTTGTGTTCAGCTTTCTTTCATTTGCTTTGTATATTTAATAATGTACCTTTATTTTCCAGTTTGCTTACTTTTTGTATTGTATAATAAATTTATTTTAAGCTGATTTCATTGTTTTTTTTTTAATATATAAAAGCAACTCTAACTTTTTAAGTATGCAGTTGGACTTTAACTTAGAAATTTATCTTTCATGAAGATATTTTTCAGTGTTTATTTGTAGGTTGCCTCAAAGTGAAACTAGAAATACAGGAAAGGGATTCATTTGATTGATGGTTGATTTTTTAGCATGGGGCAGTGTTGGTGGATTTTTAGGGGGAAAGTTGTTTCCTATTGGTTGTAGCGTTATTTGAATAAAGACTTTTTCCAATTATTGTTTTTCCACTTGATAACTTATAAAAAGGCAGTTCTGTTTTGTGAGGGAAGAATATGATTTTGTTTACTGTGTGACTTAACTATTGTTGCCTTAACAGTAGGGAAAGCATTGTTAAATTGAGTGTCATAGCGATGGTTTAGAATAAAACCCAAAATTTACATTGAGTAGAACGACCAGAAGTCACCGTCACTGCTTTCTTAAGGGATTTAATTTTCAGAAGGAACTTGGGTTTTTTTCCTACGACCTTGTCCTATGATTCTCTATTTGATTAAGTCTGCCATTCACATTCTAGAGATTTCTCAAATATACTAAGTTTTAAACTTTGAAAGGAGAAGTGTTATTGTGTAGATTACTAAGGAGCGTCAGCATATGTTCTGAGATATTTCAGCACATGTATAACAGTGTGTGGTCACTAGCATTTTTCTTAAACGTGCTTGGTGCTCTGTATGTGACAGTGGCATTTCACAGTTGTGTGTGTAGGGGAAGAACTGTGAACACACTGGTGGTAAATGGTGGGTGTGTAATGCACATGAACATGCTTGCATATTTATTTCATCTATCTACTAAATCTCTCCACACTTTCCACATAGTGTAATTATGTGCAAATGGTTCCAGGCTTTGCTGTAAAGAACTTGAAAATTTTTTTGCTGTCCCAAAAATACATATTAAAAATTTTTACTTAATTAAACTTGACTTAGAAGATTTGTTGTCCTGTTCCCATTCCTTTTCTTTTTTTTAATTTTTGCTACTGGGGATCAAACTCAAGGTCTTGTGCTTGGCAGGCAGGCACTCGTGCTGCTGAGCGAAATCCCCAGCCCTCCCATTTCATTCTTGTGGCACTGTCAGGGTAAAAAAGTAATCAGTGCTACTGAGGAGCTCCCCAAAAGAAAAGACAGTAACATCTGATTGCATGTGAGGCCTGATTCTCAAACATTTCCCAGTATTTATTATACAGAATTATAATTTAAAGTTCAATTTAAAGCAAGTAGCGTATTCCTCAGATTGGGCAGTTTATTTTGTGGAATTTTTTTCCCCACTGTGCTAGGGATTGACGCCCACACCTTTGCACTGATTCTCCCACCCCTAACAACCCTTTTGTTTATTTTTAATTTTGAGATGAGGTCTCCCTGTGTTGCCTAGACTTGGCTCAAAGTTGGAATCCTCCTGCCTCAGCCTACCAGAGTGCTAGGATATTAGGTGTATGCCATCAGGCTGGCTGTAGAATGGTTTCATTTTGTTCACTGTGCACAATGTGTAGTTCATGGAGTCTGCTTTACTATTGTAAGAACTTATTTCCCTAGATGACTTCAAAGATACCAGAATATATAAAGCTTGTGGTCAGCCTGTTGAGCATGTGCTTTCTTCTTTCTTTACTATTTTATTTTAAATGTTATGTTTGTGTTGTGTAATAAAACCAAAACTAGATGTTGCAGGTGCAGTAAAAGTAGAGGTTATCACCATATATCATGGCTGGACACCTAGATTTTCATTTAGATTTATTCAGACTGGGCTTTTCCTTAGTCTGTTCTCTGGCACAAGAGTCCAAAATCGTATGTGAACATTCATTCAGGTATACCCAAGTTTGTCCTCTTTCCTTTTATTTCGAATTATAATAGTTAAAAGACTCGTTTCTCACATTGCTGAGAAATGAAATTTAATTGGTTTATGACAAGTTCTTTTTCAACCCAATGGTTATTAATGTGAGTACTGTAAAATGCACAAGACAAAGAAGTTCAGAGAACTATAAGAGCATCTGAAGCAAAATCTATCTGAGCTGGTAAAAATAACAAAACGACAAGAGACAATGTTCCTTAGAATTCTTAAACAGTAATAGAAAAGGAACTTATTTTTAAAACAGGAAGAGGCTGGGGATTTAGCTTAGCAGCCTAAGTGCTTGCCTTACAAGTGCTAGTTCGTGAGTTTGATCCCCGGTACCCAAAAAAAAAAAAAAAAAAAAACGGAAGATTGATCATCTTTAAACATTATTCTGTTACTGTGCTCTCCAGACTGTCTTTTCAATTTACATTTCTGAGCATATAAAAGAAAGGAAATTTAAGATTGGCTGTTAACTTTCTGCTTAGACATTGTATTTCTACTTCAGTAATTTTTACAAGTTGTGGCAAATGGAGATTTTAAAAGTACAGTGTGCCATGTGTGTGAAGTGATTGAAACTTTTGTAATACCTTCCGAATCCATTGACCTTGAACTGAAAGCAGACTAATTAGCACTGAGGTGTGATGCTTTTTGAGTGTATCTGGTATTTTTGTATATATTGCTTCCAACAGTTAAGTTATGAACACTGCAAACACCATGTTCGGTTAAATCATGGAGAAAGCACATAAGCTACAACCTTGCCTTTGAAACACTCAGGTTAGGGCACAGCTCGGCGTGTTTTCTAAATGCCCTGTTATAATAACGGCCTTTCGTTATACTAGATGTTTATCTTGCTGAAGTACTTTCAATCCAAACAGTGAGATGATTAAAATGACCTTTTTGGAAGGAAGGATTACCTGAAACAGTTTTTAGAATCCTGTTTTAACTTTGCATTTCTGGTGCCTTTTGTTTATATGATGAAAATCTCTGTCCCAAATTTGTACTCCTATACTATAATTAATTAAATTTGTGTTCTGAAGCTGAAGGATTTTTTTTTTTTAAATCGGTTCTGGGGATCCAACTCATGACCATGTGTTTGCAAGGTAGGCGCTTATGCTGCTGAGCTAAATTCCAGCCCTGAAGCTGAAGGGTTTAATTTGAAAACAGAGTGCAGCCTTTTTGGATCTTTGATATACTTTTATTTGTCGTAATCTTATATTTAAGCCCACAGAATGGAGCTCCCACCCTCTCATTCTATTCCAGGTTTCTTACCACATTTACAGTTTTTTCTTGTTTGTTGATCGGGTTGGTGAGTTACATGTTTTATTTGGACAGATTTTGGTTTATTTTTAGCAAGAAGTGTAATCAACAGTAATGAATAGGACTGTAAGGTATTTGGCAGACTGGTTGTACATTCAGCATTTATTAAATTAATTATACTTTCTGGTAAGTGGTAGTGTGCTGTAGTTGATAAAGCTAGAAGTTAATATTACAGTTACACAGTTGTTCAAAAGATAAAACATTCCCCTGGAACCTTTGAAAGAAAGTAAAGTATAGCAAAAATGTGACTAAAAATAAATGCTGTACCATTGGCTTTTAAAAATAGATTCCTTTAGGGTTAAGTAAAATGAATACACGCTTCAGGAAAAGAAAAACCTGTATAACTATTTTAATACTAAATTTATTGAGATACGAGATTAATAGCAGTGGTGGCCATCAGCTTCCAGACTTTTATTAGTACGACCTACTGCTGCTTGGGAATCTTGGTCATTGAGGTTGCTAAACAAACATTTTTAATCTTTTTCTAAGGGCAGGCAGTGGAATGGGTTTTCTGTAACATACAGCATCCTATAGGGTCCCCCAATACCATCTGTTGAAGAAACATACTATTTTTTTCCCCTGAAGTGTGTGTGTGTGTGTGTGTGTGTGTGTGTGTGTGCATTTTTTGGATACACTGTATATAAGTACAAAGACTTAAATAAGCTAAACTGTTTCAAGTTCTAAGGATGTTGATCAAAGAAAAAAATACTTTTTTGCATATTGCATTGTAGACATATGCAAAATAGGTTTAGCTACTTGTTTTTATTTTAGACAAATAGGTCCATTAGAGACCTCAGAGCAGAGTTGCTGGTTTGCTTATTCTGTCTGTAGTATACATTGTCTTAAGTGTTAATCTCTATTTCATAGATGAGGTTTTTATTTTTTATTTATGAAGGAAAACTATTATGTTCTTTTCTGACATGCATTAATTTTTTTTAAAGTCTTGCTACTTGTAAACTTGTACTCTCCAAAGAGCTTTGGTTTCTGGATTAGGGTGGATAGTATAGTAGTAGAAAGAACCATCAGAATATATGAAACCCTGGGCCTAATACCCAGGACTTTTAAAAAAATTACTTTCTTAATTCTCAAAATTTAGATTTGCCTGTTTAGCTTTTCTTATTAATAAGCTTGTAGAAGAATCTCAACTTTGAAGAGACATTTATTTATTATAAATTGTGTGCTTTCATTATGTACTTGTTAAAATATGATTGATGCTGAAATAGTAATACCAGTTTTGTAAGTGTAGCTAAATACTCATAATTTCTTTTGTAAAAAATCCAAGTCGAAATCTTGATCTTCAGTCTCTTGTTAAACTTCTTTTTAATCTTACTAGGTTAGAATTAATAGTTTTCATTATTTTGGATGTGCCTTTCACAAATAATTACTAAAGTGCCTTTCATAGGGACAGTGTGTAATTTTAATCCTAGATCTTGGCCAGGCGTGGTGGCACACAGCTGTAATCCCAGCACTTGGGAGGCTGAGGCAGGGGGATCACTGAGCTAAAAGGCCACTTGAGCTACATGGTGAGCTCCTGCCTCAACTACACAGAAAGAACCTGTGTCACAGAAAAAGGAAAAAATCCTAGATCTTGCTTTTTGTTCATTAAATGAGAGTTACTATGTTATATAAAACCATGGTATAAATTATTAATTGAACTCCACCCAAGGTCTGTTGGTTCTTTTCTCCTAGACACTCAGAATTAAAGATCCTAATTGTGAAACTTAAATTATATTCTCTTAAGTATTATACTTTTTCATACTTTCATATCACCATATTTGCTAGAAAGTAGGTAATTTTTAAAATTACATCAAAATCACTCATGGTTTTCATTTCCAAATCTTCATGTTTGTTCACTTCCAAGTCTTTTTAGTATTGTCGACATCTTCCATTCTAGTTTTCTTTCGAAAAGATGTTTAAAAACATTCCAAGCCAGTCACGGCGACACATACCTGTAATCCCAGCTTTTTTGGAGGCCGAGGTGGCAAGAAGATTTCAAGTTCAAGATCAGCCTAGGAACTTAACAAGCCCTGTCCCAAAATTTAAAAACAAACAAACAGACATAAAATGGGATGTAACCAGTGCCGAGGCCCTGGGTTCAATCCCCAGCGTGGTAAGAAGCAGAGTTCTTCAATGTCACTGCTTATTTATTACGTAGAGCCTTTAGTGTATGCATCTTGGGTCCAGATCTTTGCACACAACTTACAATTTAAATAAAGAAATAAACCAAATCATACTGTTTGAGGTGTTTGTTTGAACTGAGGTGAACATTTTCTATGCAGCATAATTTCATTGTCATCTTAATGAAATTACAAGACAGTTGATTTTGTTAAAAATCTGTGGTAACTGATACCACAAACCCTCTGATGACGCAAATAAAAGATTCATGCCTCAATATTTCTGCCTGAAAAAGAAGCTTCCGCGAATGGTCTTGGCGGGGGCGGGGGTAATAGAGGCTGACTTAGACTACTTACCTGTTTGTGAAGTGTTTCAACAAAAACATTTCAACAGAACTTAAAGAGAATTACTTTTTCCACTTGTAAGGCGATGGAGAAAAAAATCATTGGCTTTTTAGTAAAGTAGTAAAACCTTGCCAAGTCTTTATTTGTTCTGCCATGCAGTTTTATTTTTCTGTCCCCTGCAGAATCAACAGTGTGGTATACTTGGTGACCCTTACAGGTTGGACTTTGTCATGTCATTGTGGGCTTACTCGTGTCAGTACATTGGCACTGTATTTGGAGTTAACACAGATAGAGGGTCACTGATCAGTTGCATATTGTGTTTTATAACGTTTTGCAAAAAATCAGTTTTTTTCCCCCTTGTGTGGTTCAGGCTGGCCTTGAACTCACTATGTAGCCCAGCCTGGCCTCAAACTCACAGCAGTCTCCTGCCTCAGCCTCCTGAGTGCCAGTATTACAGGTGCGTGCTAGCGTGTCTAGCTGCAGTTTTAATGAGTGCATTGTGAGGTGTGGAGTGCTTTTGTTTAAAAATATGTAAAGATAAATCGATGCCTTTAGCTTACCTTATAGTCCAGTGGCTTCTGTGGCATCAGTGAGTGTTGTCTGGGTATTTCAGGATCTCAGTAGGTATGATGTGTCATAGGCATGAACTTCCATGTCTGGTTTCTACTGAAAAAATGGATGTAAATTTTGTTCTATTTCATAGTACCCGGTGTGGCATTCTTATGACTTCCTGGTTCTGTGACTAGGTTCCCCAGTCTTGAGGTAAAGTTGGCTCTGTGAGTGGCACCACCTTCATCATACTTCTCATCCAAACCGAGTCTCAGTCACGGGTTAGAAGTGACTGTGTGTACCTAAAGTCGACAGCAGTTTAGAGTGGAGGAGAGTCCCGGCTGTGCCTCGTGGCTGTCCCACACCACAGCCTTTGTCCAGCCCCTCCCTCGTACCGGAAGCCTAGCGTGTGCCCAGACAGTAGCCTGGGTTTGCTCGGTCTGGTGGCCTGACCTTGGCAGATAACCATGCTGTAGATTTTCTCTTTGTTTCTTGGGCCAACAGTTTCACTGGAGAAACAAGACGTGCATACATACAGTGCACCTGCAGAATCGTGGTAATGTCAAAGTTTGAATAGTGTGGCTTCTAGGATTATTGGTAATAACTGACATTTATTGATTTACCTTGGGTCTCTTACAGTGTGAAGTGGTTTGAGAGTTCTTTAGTCCTCATTGAAGCTATAAAGTAGAAAAGTACTGTGAATGGTATTTTATTACTTCTGTAGGTTACAATGGGTTGTGTACATTCCCTCAGGTCTCACAGCTCTTAGGTGTATAGAGTCTCAGGATCTGTGCACTGATGGTGTTTCTTAAGCTGTAAAATTCAATGAGAACTGAGCATGTCACCTTACTAATGAAATGGGGATATGTCATGGAAATGAAAGGACAGTAACAGTTTCAAAATTCCTTAGGAAAAATCAGGTTATCCTATGAAGTTTACTTTTCACTATGCCTTACATAAAGTGAGCAGTGTCTACATCCCATATCACCAGTGTCCTTTGGTTTTAATGTATACATATGTGCATTCAACTTACAGAAAAATTCCTATCCCCAAAGATCCTTTTAATGAAAATTATTCCCACGGGAAGTTTTGAGCAGATACGATCAGACATGATGTGAATTATGTTCTAAAGTTTAGCTCAGTGGCTTTAAGTGCCTGCTTGGCAAACGTGAGATCATGAGTTCAATCCCCAGTACAAAAAAATAATGAAGTAGGTGGGAAAATTCAATCCAATAGTACTTGGTTATAGAAGGTTAAAAGTTCAAAATCTTAATGTTAAAATCATTCTTTAGCTTTATTATTGTTGTGAATGCTTTTCATAAGAATAAAAATCTTTTAGATACAGTTTTTGAAGAAGGGACCGAGATTACAATCTGTCAACAGTAAAATTACTATGTTATCTGCAGCTATTTGTGATTGGCCTTGTTATATCGATTTTGATTTTAATGACTGCTAGATATAATCACAGTCCCCACGCTGTATTTACTGTACCATGAAGAAATGATTCTACTTTTGAAGTAGCTCTCACACAAGTCCCCGCTGTCCCACCTCCTTTACTCTGATAGGTTGGCAGTTTGATGGTTGATGAGCCCACTTTACATTTCAGCCGCTCTTTCCGTATTGCTTTTGTAGTAAAGTAAACATAGTGTGGTACGGGAGTGTCGGGTAGCTCCCTGCCTTTGTGAAATGCTTTCTGTCTTGTGAGACTACAGAGTGGCTCCAGGGGGCTGGGGCTCCTCTGCATCCAGCTCAGTGTTCTGCATCCTTACTTTATCAAACAGTTTCTCATGCTGTCTAGCAGGAATTTTGGTTTTCTTTCATGTTTTCTTCATTAAAGTGCATACATGTCCCTCCGTAGTGACCAAAGTTAGATTCTTTAATATATAAGAAAATACTTCATCTTTAAAATTTTTTAACTTCAAGTTTTTCTACCAGGTATGAACCAGAAGAGGATCAAGAAACGGTTGTTATTCCCCTTAACATTCTACCAGTTTTTGTTTCTATCACCTCAGACAATTCATCTGAGAGGCTCGGCTAATTTGGTAGAGTAGTTCAGGTCTATGTAAATCAATTATTTTTCATTCGTCCAGTGTTGATTGCTCGCCTGTTAAGTGCCAGAAACTGTATGGTGCACAGGATATGCAGAGGGAAATTGACTGGTACAATCCAGCTGCTGAAGTGTGTAATTTAGGAGATAGTTACTGAATAATGACAAATAATCAAGATGGGAAGTGACTGAATGCCGATGCATGGAGAGCTGCTTGATTTTAAGGGAGCAGGCTGCAAAGTGGCATATCCCATCGCTGTTTTTATTTGTAACACATTTGATGAGAGATAAGTAAACAATACAGTTAAATGTGTAAAATTAGGAACACTGGTCTTCAAACTGAGCAGTCTTCAGACAGCTTCTTAGAGAAAGAGGAGTCCAGGCAGGGGAAAATAGCCAGCTATAATTTTAATATTTCTTTAAAAAATGGTTAAGCTAGTGAGTGGTAGAAAAGCAGCGTGTTGGAGAGGTTGTAACAGTATGTTGTTCAGGCTGGGTGCTTCAGTGTGGCTGGTTTTCCCATTAATGTTAATGTTCAGAAGGAGCCAGAGGGGAGGTGCTGTAGGACTGAAGGGGTGCAATGGCTTGGAGTCCCAGACTCCTCACCACCAAACCCCACAACTCAGCAGAAACCTTTTATGCCCTCAGAGCAGTGGTAGCTTCCAGACACTCGCCAGCCCCAGCTGTCAGTGCAGCTGCCCCTGCTCTTCACATCCTCTGTGAAGGAGGTGGGGTGCTTTGTGTTTTGCACTGGGGTCCCAGAACCAGAAGGAGTGCAGCACAGCTGAGGGAGGAGGTAAGGGACAAGCACTGAAAGCAGAGTGCGGGCAAGAGACAGTCGGCTGTGAGTGAGGCTCGGCACCACATTATGCAGTGTGAGTGCGATTTCTCCTGTTCCACTTCCTCGAGCTTGCTGGAGGCATCTGAAGCCATCCTTGGCACTCCAGGCTTCCGCCACAGGCGGTGCTCCGGACAGGGGAAACTGTTCTGCGGAGTCTGATGTGCCGCAGTAAGAGTTCTAGACCTCGCAGTGCGCCGTGGAATCGGAGCTTTCTGGTGCAGAATGACGATGTAATTTAGGTTTTGAGCGCTGCCCTGGCCAGAGAAGTGGGAAACCAGCTGACAGGTGGCGGTGAGGGCTAGGGACAGGCAGTCAGAGGGGTTAGAGATGCGAGCGGCATAGTTTTTGGTGGGAGAAAAAGATGAGATAGGAATTTGCCAGGTGTTTAACAGGTCTGTATTTACTGAGATGAGGAGAGCAGAGGAAGCAAACTTGGGGAGTATGGAGGGGGAGGGGCTGAATTTTAGCCATGATAACAAAAGATCAGGACAACCATAAAGGAGTTAAATGATAGTGGAATTTTTTTTTTTGGTTTTTGCTTTTTTACCAATAAGCCAAAGATCAAGACTAGTAGCATCTTAAGATAAACAACCACAGCGCCTGCTAGGCTAGGGGTTGGCATGTGCTGGCCGGTGGTTTCCCTGTTAGCCCCACTCAGTGGCAAACACGGAGGAAGGAAGGAGAGAAAAGACCAGTACCTACACCAGGGCGAAGCTCCAGAAACCTGTCTTCCCCTGCTCTGACCGGCTGTGGGGCTCTACCCTGGCAGAGACGCTGTAGGTATGCGAGGGGAGAGGGGTGGGGGAGCAGACGCTAGCTGGTGTGGAGGGGTCCACCTCTGAGCTGCCGGGTGGGGACGGAGCGGTGCCAGCGTGCAGAGAGCATGAGGCTGCTCAGGAGGCAGCTGGACAGGGATAAGGAAAGGAGCCAGAGCCGGGGGTGGGGGGGACAGAAAGAGCTTGAAGTAGACACAGAAAAGAGGCATTGGCCACTGCCGTGAGGTCCTGAGAAGAGATGGGGCCCTGAACCTTTAGCTGTGTAGCAGGAAGGGCAGATGTAGTGGCCCACACAGAACCCACATTAGGGAGGCTGAGGCAGGAGGATCACTGCAAGTTCAAGTCCAGCCTGTACTACATAGCAAGTCCCAGTCTCAATAAAAAAACAAGACCACCTAAGCCCTGCCTGCTCTACACAAGTAGGACGGGAAGAGCAGAGAGATGGGTTTGCAGGTATGCTTGGGTTGAGTGGGGGTCTGGCAGCTGCAGTTGCTCCAGTGCCAGCGGTCTCTGCTGAGGATGAGTGGGGGATTCGGGGCAGGAGGAGGCAGGAAATGGAGCTGGAGGAGCCTGACCTTGTCCACAGCCATGCTGCCTGCCTGCGGTCCCTTGGTGCTGAGTTCACCTCCCGAGTGGGTGTGCAGGTGGCACCTGCAAGTCTGGCGGGGGGGGGTTCAGGTTTTGTTTACAGAGATTGCAGGTATCTGTTTACAGACACAGGTGTTTGCATCAGTTCACACACACACATACGCCAAGCCTTACACTTATTTTTAATTTGAGTGTTTTTTGGGCCGGGGATTTATTTAGCTCACCGGCTTAAGTGTCTGCCTGACAAGCGCGAGGTTGTGAGTTCCATCCCCAGGACTAAAAAAGCAAAAAAGGTATCTTTTTTCCCCTGAAGCTTTTTGCATAGTGTGGTAGAGGAGCCCGGTGCTATAAGTTGAATAATGACCAGGTTAGTATGGCCGAGAAAGTGCTGTGAAAAGCACAAGAGGAACATTGTGATTATGCCTGTGTGCGTGTGTGCGCGTGCATGTAGCGTGCATAAAGCACACATAGTGGACTTCTCACAGTAGAACCATGAAGTAAACATTAAAGGATAGAATTAAGCCAGGCGCAGTCTCAGCTACTCAGGAAGCTGTGGGAAGAGGGTCACAAGTTCAAGGCCAGCCTGGGCAACTTAGACCCTTTCCCAAAATTAAGAAAGGGGATTGGAATATAGTGCTTGCCTGTCGTGTGTGCAAAGCCTGGGGTTAATTCCCAGTACTGCCAAAAATATGCGTGTGTGTGTGTGTAAGTACAAATATATGCACACATGTATGTATGCAGATACACTGTATATTCAGAGAGAATAAAGTACGGTTATTTGGAGACCGATGCAAGTGTTTTTTTTTTCCCTAACAGGCAGTTGGTGAGGACGTGTTGTGTTTGGAATAGTGATAAAAACTCATGTCCATGTGCCTGCTTAGTTCTAATAGCTGGAACTAGGACGGGGTGGTGAACCCACAGCACACGTGCTGCAGTGGGCTGTTTGCATCATCGAAAGCTCTAGAAGGTCACCCTTACTGATCCAGGGCGTGGTAGGAGGGAGAGGTTCTTAAACTCCAGACTGAGCCTGAAGTTCCCTGTGTCCCTGCTAAAGGTTTGTTCTGTTTCTCAGCAGGAACAGAGCTTCACCTCTCTTTAGGGACCTTGTGTGTGTATTTTTCCCACAAGTTGGTTCATCATTGCTAGTTTCTGATTTCCTGCTACAGCATATCTTCATCTCGGTACCGTGCTGAGGAAGTCCCAGGCGCCGAGAGGAAATCTGCTGGTGGTCCCTGCACTGGGCAGGCTAGGCCTGGGTCCCCTTCTGCCCCTTACAAGTTGCTTAGCTGGCCTGGCCTCCAGCTTGCTGGCCTCAGGATTGCAGGTGGGCGTTGCTTTGTACTTTTGTCAAAAATAAAAAGTCAATTTTTTTGTCTTTGAGTTGTCAGACTTTACTGAGATTCTCATGACTCTTTAGTTTACCAATAAATAAAATTAGTTCTGATTAATGTGCTCATTGAGAGATGTTGAAAACAATATGCTGAAGTATGTATTAGCTACATCAAAAGCAGACTGCAGTGTCTGCAGGTGCCATTTTGACCTTGTACTGTGAGCATAAAATTCCTATAATGCCTAAATTTCCTTTAGGCTAAAATTACTGATTGACTTTTCTCTCTTGAAATTACTATTTTCTCTCTTGAAATATCTCCTATATTTGTGTAGAAATGTGGAAACATGGCCTTAAAATTGCTGCATTGCTCTTCCCATAAAAGGTTGTTTGTAATCCTCTGATCTGATCTGGTCAGTTTGGATTAGTTTTGTCTATATATAGCATATTAATTTCTGTGTCTGAGTAAACCAGTGGAAAGCTTAGAGTGTGTCTTAGCTGTCTCATCAGGAGAGCAGGATAAAGCTGTAAGGGGGGTGCTCACCTGTAATCCCCGTGCTCTGGGAAGCTGAGGCAGGAGGACCGTGAGTTTGAACCTAGCCTGGGCAACTTGGTGAGACCCTGTCTCAAAGTGAAAACAATAAAGGTTGGGGAAAGTAGCTCAGTACCAAAGCCCTGGGTTTAAACCCCAGTTCTTGTGGGGGGAAGGGGAGAGAAAGAAAAAAGCAGTATAATTTTGTTTCATATATCCTTTCTAAAGCTACACTCAGTAGTGAAGGAAAGAGGAAATACATTTGATCACACAACACACAGGTTTATTTTTCTACCCTGTGTCAGCAAAGAATTTGATTTACGTAACTGGGAACGGCAGCCTTTCTTTTACGCTACAATGGGTTCTGTGTTTTACCCTGCCTGTGAGGGAAACATTAGGAAAGGAGTTTGAAAGCTTGTTTTCATTTCAAAGCCTCCAGCAGCCGCGTTGGAATGAAGCTTTTAAAGCAAAATTGGATCTGCAGTCACGATGGTTTATTTAGCAGATGCAAGGGAGGATCCGCTCCGTGACACAGATCCTGTAGCAACCTGGAAACGGGAGACCAGCGTGCGTCAGACTCCAGGGGACAGAAATGGGGCACTTCAGTTCCTTGCTTTTATTGATCTTTTTTGCTTGAAAGCCATCACAAAAGAGCTGAATTAGTCTTTGTACAAGGACAGAAACTAAGGATGAAAAGCCAGGCACAGCTCAGTTTTGCAGTTGGTAGTAGAGTGGGAAATAAAGCAGCTAAAACATAAAACCAGTGACCCCTTCTGCCCCAGTTCTCTCCTCTCTCCTTTTTTCCCTTCCCTTCCAGTATCTAGCAAAGGACTTGCAGGACTTAGAGCCAGATTGCTAGGTAATCTTTTGATTTCCTTCTGTCCTTTGGATAAGATTGAGCTCTGTCAAGAACTCACATCATCAAGGTCAAATTCTACAGAAATAGGAATCCAATTACCTGAGTTCCATCCCCGTGACATCACTAATTCATGTTTGTGACTTGAGCCAACACATTAATCTCAGTGGTGGAAACAAAACATATCCATCAGTATATTTTGCCTGCAGCCTGCCTAGGACTTAAAACAAGAACAATTATAACTTTAAAATACTGAGTTGTTCAGGATCATTCACTGTGTAAATACAAACTGCTATGATGATGCAACGAATAAGCCCAAGTCAGCATCTTACACAAGCTCAACATGGAACTTGCAAAATTGATAGGCTCTCTGCCTGATTCTAGCTGGAAGAAAAATGAGATTCCAGTACGGCAGACATGCCAGTGCTGAATGAACTCTGACCTGTAACATTTTTGTCCTACTGTTGTTATGACTTGTACAAATAAGCTAAGATAAGGCTGTCTGGTTCCGGCAGGTTCTGACAAACAGATTTGGTAGGAAAGCACAGTAGTACTAGAAAATCTGCAAAATGAAGGGAAAACCGTGGGTGATTAATGAACTGTTTAATGGCTAGCGGCCCAAGTGGAGCTTCTCCTTCCTGGAGGTGGCATCCACTGGATGTCAGAGCCCTCCTAGAGGCCATGTGAGTGCCCAGGGTGGTTATTGAGGAATGAGTCGTCAGCACACAGGTGTCCTGTGTTTACATGCTTGGCGGTTGCTGTTAGCCATTATTTCTGGACCTTGGCTTTCTCTCGATGGATGTTTTAAAACTAACTGAAGTAGCCAGTGAGGTCTGTGGTTAGCGCTTAGATCCTCACAGGAGTGTCTGGAAGGTGGAGGAGTGGACTCGGGCAGGGGCCCCCTCCCTGGGGTGTTGCCTTGACAGGCATTGCAGACTGAGTGTCCTACTTGGGAATATTTGCAGAACGCTTTCACAGAGCAGGAAGTGAACTGTCCCTGAAACAACTTAGCGCTCCATCTGTCACCTCACAGCTGTTAATCCATTTCATATTCTTGCTCGGCATTATACCTGTAGCTCCTTCCGAGACTTACACACTTTAGAATCTCCATAGCTTTTTGCTGGCATGAAAGGCATTTGCAGATTTGGTTTTAAATGCTGCCTTCTAGTGCTTTCCTGTCTGGAGAGAGGGACGCTTGTTTTGAGGGGTAGGAGACTGGTCACAAATGAGTATTCCTCTTGCTCACCCTATGGGAAAGCATAGGGTGGCAGCTTTTGCTTCAGGAGTGGGGGAGGTGAGACATGTCACACGAGGCTTGTGTGATGGGGAGGTGAGTGTGGCAGGATCTCACTTGGAGAACCATTCTCAGAGTGGGATGGAGAGAACAGCATTTCAGTGAGAGATGGCAGACAAGGTGCTCTCGGGAGGTGGGATTGTGGTGGCTGGGAAGGTGCGAGGCTGGACTCGGTGGAAAGAGGAGGCATCTCGTCAATAGCTGTCCCTGGCACGGGCTGTCACAGGGCACCAGTGTCTGCTACGGTCAGCAAGCAATGCTGATGAGGGATAGCTGGGGTGGCTTCCCTGTGGCAGTGTGGCAGCGAGGAAGCATTTCAGGCTGGCCTGGGAGGCAGAGAAGGGTTGACCAGGAATCTGGGAGTTCTGAGCCACCAAACAAGGGCAGCGAGAAAGGTTCCTTTTGTTGAGAGAGAAAAAATAAGCCAGACCAAACAGCCTCAGAGGAAAGCTAAGGAATTTAAATTTATCACTGATGATTCTGGAGTTCTTTGACACCCTCCACTTAGAAACTGTGATCAAAGCAGCATTTGGAGAAGATGATGAGGGGTGTGTGGGACATTCGGGGCTGGGGGGTGGAAGGAATCCAAGCAGATGTAGCGAGCAGGAGTGAATAAATCCAGTCTCCAGCTTTGAAGGTGTAGATGTTGTGAAGGGAAGTAAGCAATGAGTGGTGATTATAATTTAATTCCCAAATGGCAGTGAAAATAGAGTATCTGACATTTTGGCAGAGAATAGTCAGTAGCTTTTCAGTGGCTACCAACTACATGTGTAGTAGGTAGTCAGCTACAGGAAGGGGAGAAGGGACACGGGGCCTCTGCCCTCATGAATTTCCTATTTAATGCGACAAAGACAGTAAGTTTGTATATGCGCGCGTGCAGGTACGTACATACGTGGGTGGTAATTAAGAGTGGCAGTAGCCTGGGAAGAAAAGGCAAGGGGAGGGATGAGGAGAGCTGGAAGGAGGAGTGTGTTAGTTTGGGCGATGACCATGGATAGACTCACGGAGCTGGCTGCACACGTGGTGAGTGTGACTGCCGCCTGGGAGGGCTGGGCAGGGTGGTGGGCCTGGGATATATATAACGTCCAGGCAGGAGAGCACACACCTGCAATCCCACCACTCGGGAGGCTGAGGCAGGGACATCACCATGAGTTCAAGGCTGGCTGGTGCTGCATAGTGAGTTCAAGACCAGCCTCAACCACACAGTGAGACCCTGTCTCAAAAAAACTTAAAGCGTAGGGGTGAGAAATGCAGGCATACTTTGGAAATAAAGCAAAGAGCTCTTGTTGAGGCTTTAGATGTGGATTGTGAAAGCACAGAATCAAGGATATGATCCCATATGATGGGTTCCTGTGGATTAGTAACTCTGCTCCTGGAAAGATGCAGATCCTGTCTGTACCTTTGGGTGAGGAAGTTGCCTTCCTCCCAGCAGATACACTAGAGCTAGGACACCTTCCCTTGGTGGGAAGAGGCTGGGCTGGGCATCCTTGTGGAGGACCCAAGCTGCTTGAACAAACACAGCCACCCTGGATGATGCTCCAGGTTGTAGGGTAAGCAAAGGGAGCTGTCACATCATCCCTGAACCAGAAGAGCCAACTGCAAGCAGGAAGCCAGGCTGTCACTGGTTTGGACCTCGGTGTGAGATGCCTGTTACGCCCCGGGAGGTGACATCTGGTGGGCAAGCGAACATGGACTTCAGGGTGGGCTCTCAGGGCCATTGCTGATTTTGATTCTGAAATGCCAAGGTGACAGACAAGTGGAACCACAGGGTTGGAATTTAGGAACAATGATTTGGATGAAAGACCTAGATTGGGAGCCATTCAGCTGAGAGAAGACAAGAAACTGGGGGGAGTCATGTAAAAAATCAAGAGAGCTGGAGCTGGCCTTTAGAGTCCAGTTGGCAGCAGACTAAGCAGCCAGTGAAGTGTTGGGATTGGATGATGGGCAGCGTTGAAGACGAGAGCTCGAGCAAGTGACAGGTGAGGTGGACTTGGGCATGCGAAGGCTGCTGGGGCTTCTGAGTGCTTTAGAGGGGACCATGGTGTGAAGGTGATTTTCACAGGATCCTTGGGAAAATAGGAAGGGGGAAAAGTAGGGCCAAGCAGTTTTTCAGGGTGGGATGAATTTGTGACCATGTCAAGGCAGATATGGGAGAGCCTGTGAAGGAGAAGTTGATGGTCGATCGGGAGGAGCATGTTTGGAGGAATAGGTGAAGCAGTGGGTCTCGGGAGGAGGAGGGTGCTTTTCCATTCCGGGCGTGGTGGGAGGGGAAAAAAAGTATTAGAAGCAAACGTTTGCATGAGAGGGGAGAGATGAGAGCAGCATTTTCTCTTTTAGTAACATTTTGGTGAGTATAGTCTGTTTCAAGGATCACTCTTGGTATTGAAGGTGGAAAGAAAGTTTGAGGGGAGCAAACAAAAATCCTCAAGAAGTGAGACTGAGGGGAATTTGAATATTCTCTTAATGGTGAGTCAGTGTTCTGTGGCATGAGGAGAATCGAGGATCTGGAAGTGATCCCAATAAAAGGGAAATAAGTGGAAGGCATCTGGGGTAGAGGTCAATAACCAAGGAACAAATAAGTCACCTAGAAGCAAAAATGACAACAAAAACCCCCCACAGCCCCTTGTGCCTAAAATGTGTGGGTATGAGATGCAGGGGTCCAACAACTAGAGACGGGAGAGATGCTGATAAACGCTTTAGAACATTCTGGGTGACACTGGACAGTGTTCTGGACTTGTTAGGAGGGGCTGGCTTCAGGGTGCAGCCTGGGCAGGAAGGGAAGCCAGTGGACCAGAGAGACAGAGGTAAGGTGGTTTTGAAAAAATTCTGACACTTAAGAGTAAGTAGTGACATTTTGAGGGTGTACAGCTCTGCTAGCTAGACGGGCTCTCACATGTTCATGAACTGCCAGGAAAGAGATTCCTGCATCCAACAGGACACATCCAACCACAGAAACCTTACTTTTGCAGCACATCTTGTGGACCCATTTCTACAAAACACTTGAAAATGCAGAATTAGAGAAGCCCAGCGGTTGTTAGTTCCAGTTAGTTCACATGTTCTCCAGTTGTGAGAGAGGGAAATTGCTGTGCAAAGGGAGGATCCCAGTTTTCACATGTTTTTCCTTTTCTTTTTGAAAGCCCAGGGCCTTTGCACTCAGCTGCATCCTCAGCCCTTTTGTTTTTGATTTTCAAGACAGAGACAAGGTCTTGCCAAGTTCCCAGGTGGGACTTGAACTTGCAATCCAGTCCTCCTTGGTGCTGGGATTACAGGTGTGCACCAGTGGACCCGGCTCTGGTTTCAGATGCTGAAGCTGCAGCTTTCTTAGTGGAGAGTGAAGTTACTTTCCACCCCTCCAACTAGTATTCTGCTTTCTACCAATGAGACCAGCATCAGTTGGGTCATCTTTGTGAATGCTGAAGTGCAAAGTGTGAGATGAAACTGGGAATACGTAAAGAGTGGGATTTTTCATAAGCAGAGTTGGACAAAGTCTTTATGACAGCAAACCAAAAGTGAACAGCCTTGAAGATAAAGATACCATGGGTCTTGACGCACTGTGAGAGTGACTTGATATTTTGGGCAGTGTCATGGGTTCTGAGAAGGCCCTGGTTTGTACCATCTGGGCACAGAACTGGATTGCACAGTGCAGCCCCAGTGTGCTAAACACTGAATTTTGTCTTTTGAGTTGCAAGGAAGCCCGTGATTGGTGAAGAAAGTGATGGCGGGCAAGGTTATGCATATATCATCCATTCTTTTGTCCCAGCAGACACCATCCCTCCATCCCTTCCCCTGTGTACCATACCTTTATTATTGAATCCTCCCTCATTGCCCTGCTAAAAGACCAGGTGTATTCCTTTCGTTATGAGCGTGCACTTGAGATGAATTCATGGGCCATTGGCTAGAGCATTCAAAGTGCGTGGAATTACTTCCCAGGATAGCTGGACATTATTGTGTGTTTGCCCGTGGAGCTCTGAACTTTCTTTTCTTCACAGGTAAAGTCCGTGATAAACCTTCTGTTTGCTGCATACACTGGAGATGTGTCTGCCCTTCGAAGGTAAGTTAACAGGGCGGGTCAGTGTGCGCTGCGCTGGTGCCTACCAGATTCCTCCTGGACAGGTACACACTAAGGATTCACTGCCATTCCCCTCTAGTAGAAATGATCTAACAATGTACACTCAATCCTTGTCTATAACGCTGAAGGCCTGCTAGCCAGTCTTACCCTTTTCTATCTCCTAGAAAAGCCCAGATCTGTTTCCCCAGTGGGAAGTGGCCAATGATATTAATGGTTTGCTTTAACTGGATGCATTTGGTGGTCGGGCAGATCCCACCAGGATTAGAAAGGCCGAGTTCCACCGTTTCACTAACAGAAGGTGCTTGTATAGGATTGTACCTGACCTTTCAAGTGGAAAGTGTCTAGGCTTAGTTTCCATGCTTGTTTCATGCCTCCTTAGTACATGCAAACTATATACTGTAAAGTATCTGTTAAACAACAGAAGTATTAGTGAAAACATCACTTAAGATGCTAGTTTCTTGCCCTTTGAGACATAGCCTCTAAACTTTGGCACAGCAGTGTCATTGTTGAGTTTCAGTGGGAGATGGTTAATATTTCATCTTACCCCAAAATAGCCAAGCTAAGGAAGAGGCGAAGTGCCCTTCACCCAGGCAGGGCACCTGTGTACTGGGTGGACTGGGCTCAGTACCATCGAATCAGGTGAAGACTGGCACCTGTAATGCGCTTAGCCTGGACCCAGAGTAAATGCTATAGGTTTGAATTAAAGTTATTTCATGCAGAATGAATAGCTACACTTATGAATCTTTCAGGTTTGCGTTGTCAGCCATGGACATGGAACAGCGGGACTACGATTCTAGAACAGCACTCCACGTAGCTGCTGCAGAGGGTAATACGTAAGCCACTCCTTGTTTCCCCCCCCCCCCCGACTTCATTTCTGCTCAAAACTAAAACCTCTTGTTTTTGTTTTGGGTGGCTGTAGGTCACGTTGAAGTTGTTAAATTTTTGCTGGAAGCTTGCAAAGTGAACCCTTTCCCCAAAGACAGGTGAGCATGTCTGTTCCCGTCTAACGTGATTGGCAGGTCAGGTTTCTTTGACGCAGGGCCGGAGTGTTCCTGTGACGGTATGTGCACCCGTGGCATTGTTGAATGTATCTCATTGTCTTGGACAGACTGTGTAATTATTCCCTCTCCTGTATCCTGTTTCATCTTATCCTTTCCTATTCAGTTGTATCTCGTTCAGAAATGTTCAGCTTTGCCTATCAGTTGACACAGTCTGAAGACAGTTGTGTCTGGACGGGGAACTCAGGGTTTCTGTCCTCATGGGGCTTTTAACTGCACACATGGCTGGTAAGGTGAGCATTTACAGAAACGTGTAGCAGTACCCATGTAAGAAACCTAGTGGTAGAGAACTCAAAGTGAGTATCTTGGATTTCAGTGGAATCTGTTTCAGGTAGCTTTGTGAAGGCTCAATTTCAATGGGGGCTTTGAGGAAGCATGAGACTGGAGGCGGGGAAGAAAGGGAAGGGCATCCCTCAGCAGGGGAAGAAGGAAGTCTGCACCTTTCTCTCCCGGCTCCTCGGGGTTCACCTGGCAAACCGCCATACATCCTGCAGCAAGTGCTGCCTGCAGGGCTACCAGGGGCCACCGAGGTCCGCACCGTCTGAGCGTGACCTCTGTCCTCACGTGCTGGGACATCATGGAGTGGATGAATCAGCCAGGATGAGAATAGAGATTTTGAAGAATTTACAAGGACAGAGTGTTTGGTGGAGAGGTCTGGGGGTGGCAGACAGGCGTTTGGATTGTATTGGAGAAATGGGAGCAGTGTTAAGTTTGGAGCAGGGAGATTACTCGCTGGCAACCAGATCTGTTTACCGAGCTGCCACTACCGAGGCCTGGGTCTTAATGATTCACCTTGCGAGAAATGAGAAAAGTTACGACGCCAATGCCTAAAAAATTGTTAGGCATTTTGTAAGTGTGGTAACAATTCAATTATCTAGTAGTAGCCCTATAATTATTAAGATGCATGAGGATTAAAAAGGACCTTATTCCAAAAAGCTCAGCAAGGTGTCCTGCCACTTGTAATGCCCATCCCAACCCTTTTTAGAGCATGAAAGTGTAAAGTGTATCCTTGTATTTCCAATTCTGATTGAAGCAGTGTTTAATACACAGTGGTAATCTGTATTACTGTATTTTGGATACTTCAATTCCCTGTCCCCAAAAGTGTCCTTTGATTGTGGAAGTAAAAATAGCATTTTATAGGCAAAGCTAGCTTAGTAGCTCACTGGTAACTATTCAACCATTGCACAAGGGAAGGATTACCCAAGGTAATCCTTTTTCTTATTTCATAGAAAGTGGTTAACTTGCACTTGGCACTGTTTACGAAAACTCACATAATCACCTGCTGTTGAAAGTGACTGAAAAGTTCCTGTGTAAAACCACTGACTCCCAAGCTAATGCAGGCCCTTAGGGAAGCAAAGCACCAGTGATTCTGCTTTGAGGACGATGAAGATACACATAAAAAGTGCTACTTACCTGATTTTAAAAATTAAGGTTACCAAAAAGGATAAGAATTTTAAACACCTCTTGGTTGTACACTGTGACCCCTTTGAGAGGCTAAAAGGTTGAGGAGATGGAAAAGAAAGGAGACAAAAAGGAGCTTACAGGGAGGAGCGGGGTGTGTGTGTGTGTGTGCGTGCATGTGTGTGTGTGTGTGTGTGTGCATGTGTGTGACACAGGACCGGGGGATGAGAGCCCAGCCGCCACAAGGAGGAGCAGGATATGGGCGTCACCCTTAGGAAATGTGAGGGATCCTGGGCTGCACCCTCCTTTACTGAAGCCCAGGGCTTTGTGGTGCTGTCTGTGCAAAAGGCTTAGCTGGAGTCACTGCTGACAGCTGTTTCTCTGAGCACTCTTCTTCCTCCCTCTCAGCTGCTCAGCTGGAGCACACCCAAGGGCTGAGGGCAAGTTAGTTCTCCAGTCAGCTGTGGTCCGGTGAGGGCCTCTTTCCCATCCAGGCTGGAGCCGATGAAAACGTCACTTCCAGTGGGCCAGTCCTGCCCCTCCACTGTGCATTTTAAACTCTCATGAATGATCATTGTCAGACTTCTGAGATTTAATGTGATCTTGGAATTGATGTGATCGTAGCTAGGGTGGTGCATGATATTTACCTGAAAAATAATTTTTTACCATTTTTTTTCAAAAGAGATCTATTGGGCTTTTCATGAAGATACAGTTCCGGAAACCTAGGTGTGTCTGTTGTATCTGTCAACAATAGGACTTCCCTTACAAAGATCTCCAATAAACAGCTGGGTGTGCAAACAAGGTTCTGTTATAGAGATCCTTTTCCTCACTGTTTCTGAGACCACTTTTTGGATTATAAATCCGTTTCTACATTTCCCTATTAATTTATGCTTAAGTGGCTAAGTTTGAATGGTGATGTAGCCTGCCCTGAGAATGCTGGCATTCGGGATGGTCACCTTCATACAGAACCCACCTCCAACCTGTCCATCTGTGTCACTTGTTCTAGGTGGAATAACACTCCCATGGATGAGGCACTGCACTTTGGACACCATGACGTATTTAAAATCCTCCAGGAATACCAAACCCAGTACACGCCTCAAGGAGATTCCGACAATGGGAAGGAAAACCAAACTGTCCACAAGAATCTCGATGGATTGTTATAATGGTCCTCAATCCCAAGGTTTAAGTCACTTACCTATTTAATTGTGGGAAATGATTATGAAGAACGTGTGTATTTCTACCTGGTAGTGATGTATGTTTTTACAACATTTGCTCATTTCAGTGTTACTGGAGTTTCCTTCATTGTGCGCACAGGACAAATCTGATCTCTTTGGGGAAAAAATAGAAATAAAACAGTCTCCCTCCATAATGTGAGCAATATTTACCTCGTGCATTGTATAATTTGATGTAAAAGAAACAGTTACCACTGCTTGCTTAACTGTGTGGTCTTCACGATGTGTGTGTGTGTTGTGAACTTTCCGTTTACGGTGATGACCTGCTGGTGCGCATTGATCAAGCTTTGCTGCAGTCTGTTCCAAGGGGTCCAGGCTGTCTATGGAAGCAAACCATGTACTTCAAATATAGACTTAGTTCAAGTGTTTGAACAACAACATGCACTTACAGTTGAGTGTTTAAAATGTCTCCTATCACCCTCAATTCATGATGTGACTCTTTGAAAACTGTAATAGTTAACAGTTGTTGGTAGGATAGGTAAATTCATATTAGACTTTATCAGGGAATTTGTTAAGATATGTTTGGTGACCAAAATACATGTGTGAATATAGTTAAATACTTTTGGAAAAAAAACCAAAAACATCCTTTTTCTATGACCCATAGTCCAGCTGTCTGCCTCTTCCCTCTGGTCGGCTCAGGCAGTGCTGGCAAACTATGCAGTTTTCATGTTTCCACAGTCAGAAAACGCTTTGCGTTTCTGGCATCAGAACCAGAACTTCACCGTTTGTCTGTAGAGGACGGACCAGAGACAGATTGACTGTGCAGGGGTAAACGACTCTATGTCTAACGCAACGCAGGCATGTGCTTCTCCAGCTCTCAAAGACATTGCAGACACCTTAAACGTGTACCCTCCCAAAGGCACTCTGCTGAGGCGGGAACCGCACGCAACTTTGTATTTTAGAACCTGCCATTAAAAGTCTGCACCCAGCTATCTGTGCTCTTTGGGGAACCACTGGGTCACTCCAGATGTCTTATGATTTTCTACTATATAATTTTCAGTGGGCTCTATAGCCCAATAATAAGAAAAGGCCATTTCACTTTACATCAAGATGCATCATTTCTCTAAGGAAGGTAATTCATGATTAACAAAGTGGGTAAAAGGGGCCTTTGGAGTAGAAATAACAGAACTTTCTAGGAAGTGCACATGCATTTCATCCTCTTATGCTTCAGAGAGATACAGGGGTAAGTGAGGATTTCTGATCCTGAGCGTGTGTCCAACACACACAACGCACGCACGCACGCACGCATGCACGCACGGACCTTTCTGAAGCTGTGTTTAGCAAAATGAACAAAATTCTCAACTACCTAAATGCTAGCTGTTACCACACAGGCCATTGCCCTCTGCATGAACTGCTGCCTCCGAGATTTATCATGCCCACTGGCACACACTCATTCCAGCAGCCTCGGTGCTTTGCCCTCAGCTTCATTCCCAGGACAGCACCTCCCTTAGATGACACCTAGGCCTGCACTCCCCAACCCCACCCCCACCCCCACCCCCGGGCCTGGTGAGCCCTGCATACTCACCTATGGCCACCAAGCTGTCTTAGAAACCCACAACCGCACAGAGGGCGGCTCTGCTGGCCCAGCCTGCCCGAAAGGGACTATTAAGGTGGTTCCACTGTGTGGTTTGAAAACTTCCAGTGATTTTGAGGCTTTTCTCTACTAACAAGAGGTTCAACTATCTGGGAACAAAGAGAGCTTTCATCTTTTTTTTCAGATCAAAACTGTTTTGTAGTCTTTGTGGTGTAGCTCTGTGTGTCTACATTTATCCAAGTTATGACCACATGCCGGTCTGCTCTGGGTTTTTGCTACTGGCTGGTAATAATGAGTACATTTGGGTTCAATGCTTTTTGAATGTGCTGTTAATTGCTGCCGTCAGTAAACTCCAAAGAGTTTTTTTGTTGTGGCTCTAGGATCTCCTGGGCTTTTTGTGTATCATGAGAGCTTTACATGGTCCTGTTGATTTAAAGCTTTGTATACACTGCTGTTTTGGTTGGTCTTGGCTCTGATCAGTGCATCCAGTGGATCTGCTGTGTTTTCCTGCCCCTGCCCCCACTGCCCAACGGGACTCACTGTTCGCGTGGTTGTCTGTCTGGCACGGGCTGAGTGACCTGCTGCTGGGCTTAGATTCTCCCTGGGGATTACACAGCTATGAATGTATTTGCTTCCAACATCTCCCAAAGTGAATCTAATCTTGAAGCTATAAATTGTAAGTATTCTGAAATTGGGAAACATTTATTTTAAATGAAATCAGGTAGTGTTGCTTTTTACAGCATAATAAATACGTGTATCAAAAAAATAGAAAACCTGTGTGGAAAATGAATCTTCTTAAAGCAAATATTTTCTCTCCACCACTGGGTTGGGAATCTGCTGAACATAGGTAGCATGTCCAGCTGGTTCAAATACATTTGTTTCTTTTTTAATGACACTGAGGGTCAAACCCAGGGTCATTCTACCACAAAGCTAGAGTGCCAGTCCTTTTTATTATTTTAAGGCAGGGTGCCACTACATTGCAAAGGCTGGCCTGAAACTTCCAATCTTCCTGCCTCAGCCTCAGAGTGGCTGGGATTACAATCCTGCACCCCCACCTCTCAGATCCATTTCTGATGTCCACTGTGAGCCAGGCAGTATGCAAGGTATTAGTTCATCCTAAAGAGCAGGGGATGGGAGACCTTTCCAGTCCTCTCTCCTCTTACAGTTTTGAAGTGCTTACAGAGTAGGTAAATGCTTGTCAAACAACTCCTAGGTATGTTCTTTAAAGAAAGGAAAGGCAGTTGTCACCGAGCTTTGAAATATACATGGAGTGCTAAACCAGGTGCCACACTGGGCCCTGCGCTGAGCCACCGTGAGCCCGAGCTCCTGCCTGGCTCCTGCATGGGAACCTCAGGTATCCTTTCAGGAGTGTCTGTGGGTCTCCAACCACAAAGAAGGGGTAAGCCCCATCCACACCATGCCCTCCTTTATCAAACTTCTGTTACAGACTGAGCTGCTCAGTTGTAGGAGCCACTGTGCTCTGCCGTCTTTCTAGGAGACAATTTGAGCAACTCCCCTTGGATGCAGAACAGTTGTTGCAACACTGGTTAAATGGAGATGTATTTCCATATACTGATACGCAGAGAGCAGGCTATGGTATTTCCTTCTCTATCCAATTGGTTCTAAGTACTGCAAATAAGGCTAGCGAGGTACTGGTACCGGTATGTTAATCTCTAAAGCCATCACAGTCTCCTGTTTCCTCACACAGTGCTCTCTGTAAAAGATGAGCACAGCAGGATGGCAGAGCCACTCAGCTCTGGGAATGTCTGCTGGGTAGCAGCCTCAAACCAAAAGACATGACTCCCCAGGGCACAAAAGTTTGTATGTCAGAAACTAAAGCAACGGCCTCCTAAAACCATTCAAGTGTCATCTTACGTTTATTACAGAGTCTTCATTGCTGATATTTTAGGAGTGGAAGAGATACCAGAATCCCTCACTTCCCTGGCCCACTCACCACACAGAACTCTCAGGCCAGGCCTGACCCTGTCCATGGAATGAACGTTGGCTTAGGCCTCGGTGGTTTTTCTGTTGGCTTTTTTTTTTTTTTCTCAATACTGAGAACCTACAACTTTTACACTGACCTAGTTCCTCAGCCCTTTTTAACAATTTAAAAATTTTAGGCTAAGGTCTTGCTGAATTGTTAAGCTGCTCAGGCTGAGCTCGAACTTGGCATCCTCCTGCCTTGGGTTCCCGCATGCTGGGATTACAGGTGTGTGTCACTGCCTGAGCCTGGCTCTGCTGAGCTGCAAGGACAGGTGTAAGTGCTACGACATTTTCTCCTGGCACATGGTTAACTCCAGCTGAGTATGCGGATGCCTATCGAGGGTCACAGGGCGGCAGCCTGGAGCACAGAAACCAGGGCGACCCCCGCCATGAAGAGCTGCATTTGCTGATGTATAGCATGATTGTTTAATTTTTGCGGGACTTTTTTGAGTGCGAGGATGAACTTCCTAATTTTACTTACTAATCCTCACAATAAAATTCTTAAGTAACAGATGCATAAATCATAGATCAGCGTTCAGAGAAGCCGTCCATTGCTCTATTAGGTAGCCATTAGAACATGGCTTTTGGGGAAAGGTGATTTTTACTGTTATGTCCAGAAAGGACGTGATTTACCCCATTAGCCAAGGTATGTGTGTTTTGGGATGAGACAGCTTGGAAGATTAAGCAAGGTATTTAAAACAGGAGTGAGAAGAGATCATTGGCTGGAAAGCATAAAAGGTAAAGGGTGGGGGTTTTATTTCTATTCCTAACCCTGAGCCCAGCTCCAAGCCAGGGTGTGGGCAGCTGGGCCCCTTGCTGCCTCTCCGAATGGTCAATGAAAAGCCTGCTCGAAGGTGAGCCAGGCGGGCACCCTGACAGTGATGCATCAAGAAACGGGAAAGGCTGTAGAGAGATGCCACGGGAAGGTGTCAGAGTGTCACAGTGGCATTGGAAGAACCCAGTAGTGTGACAAGAGGTTCTCTGACAGCGCTCTACATTTCAGACAGCCTTGGCTTCTTGTATACTCATAACTATGGTTCCTTTTTGGACAATAAATCAAGAAAAGAGTTTAATTTCTTAGTGATTATAACATCATCTAAACTCAGGTCACCGAAACTTGGAAGCGAGTATTGTGGGATCAGTATCACTCATGAGCTCAATTAACTTCTCTGAGGAGGCTCTAAGGACAATTCTGATTTATCTTGAGCCTTCCGAAAATGAATTTAAATGTCATTTCTTTGAAACAGCAATTTTTACATATTACTTTTACCTTATTTATAGTTTCTGGCTATGTTTGCTTCACAAAATCTTTCTTTAGCTTTAATAAGCAAGGTGATTGCACTAGATCTGACCCAGTCTCTTATGATATCTTAGGATTGTCACCAGCATTTCCCAAACATCTCACCAATGCCTGGCTCATGGCAGCTCGATATATGTATATTTGACCGACTAAGAAATGAATGAGTCTTAACCAAAGGACACCACCACTCCAGTAAACAGGCTTTACTGTGGAAGCAGCACCCCAGTTTCAGTGATAGCTACAAGAATTTTCAAAACATTTTCTAGTTTTTTCCTGTCCTGCCCCTGAGACAACTGGATGTCACGGAGAACTGCTTTGTTCCTTAAGGCTTGCCTTCAGATTATACTTTAGTTTGTAGGCAAATACATATTTTGCTTACTTGATGCCTCTCAGAAAATTCTTTGCTTAAAAATGAGAGGTTTATCCCAAGTGGTACATAGGTACTATATGCTTCTAGTCTCCTGCCACACAGTTCTTGTTTTCTCAAAGGAAAAAGCAGCAAGGTTTCAATCAGGTGGCGCCATCTCAGTGAGTGGGCTTGCACCCCCGGAAAGGAGAATGGCCTTAAACACCTTTCAGCCCTGTCAATGCCACACAAGCGCCGCGCCAGGCAGTGTCGGAACAGCAGCTACCCTGCGGCCAGGATCTGGCCAGTGACTTACAATGGTCGATTATATAAGAATACAAACCGAGCTCCTATTGGCCTATCTCAGCCTGCCAAATTCTTATCAGAAGCAGGGTAAATAAGAACAAGTAGGAAAACAGTAGTATGAATCTTACTTTAAAACAAGAACTGATATGTAAATGAGGTCAATATTAAACCAATTCATATGGCCAGCAACTTAAAAAATCTTTGTAGGAAATGCTCACGAGAGACTAACATTAAATTTTCAATGCTTCTTTAAAGTAAACCAAGCCGCTGTCTTCGGCAATAAAACAAAAGCATGCTGTATCATTCTCACAGGATGAAAGGTATGGCAAATGATTAAATCCCAGTATTTAAAAAAAGCATTGCTTAAAATGTGGTAATGTTTGTTACTTGTGTTTAAAAGGTGAACTAAGACCCAGCCAGGTTCATGCTCTCTTAGGTAAGAACAGAGGGGAGGCCTTGGTTTGGATGTAGCATCATACAAAGCACAGATTAGGTTTAACCCAATATGGATACGTTAGCTCAGCTCTTAAAACAGCTTCCAAGAAAACTTTATCTCCCCCCAAGAAAAATGAAGCGTTTCTACAACACTGCAGTTACAGAGCCGACGACGGAGACACCGGGTAGGAAGCTGTGGGCGGATCCCTCTCGATGGCTCGGGAGCACTGGGTGTCAGAGGTGAGGAAGAAGGGAAGGTCACACTGCACACACGGCATGCCACACACCACCATCCAGCCAGAAAGGTACGGAAGCGGCACAGGACCGATCACGGAGCCATTCGCAAGTGTGAGTGTCGGCAAAACACATTTATCGAGGAAGGATATGCAGTTCTCAGTGCAGGTACACAGGACACGAATTTTGATTACTAGGTTCTTGCATTATTTCTGGTTAATGATTCAAGTTGTCAGTTACTACTTTTCCTGCTCCATTCTCAACCGTATGGCTAAGAGACTACTGGCTAATAACAAGACAAATTAATCCATTTAAGAAACCTGAGTTAAATTTCTGGGTTTGTCTACATTTGTAAATAATTTCAACTTTTTAAAAAAGATTTTCCTCAAGGGAGATGTTGCTCATGGGCTGGCTCTCTTGCTAGAATGCCACAGTTTTACTCACTGGTGACCATGACAAACGCAGAAAACACTCAGCTTTGGATATTAAAGATTAAGCAGAAAAGAGTACTCATGAATGTGAAAAATGTATGAGCTCTCTTCTACCGCTTATTAGCCAATAGCATTAGCCATAACTTACAAAAACCCTTATTTCCTCAAGACAGAATTTGTCTTTAGTTTCACAATCTCCTACCCAGACAGGAGACTGGTACTTCTGATAAAGTGTTCATGTACCATTTAACTGGCTTTGACTTAGTCCACAGATAAAATGATGCAAAACTTCTACCCATACTTAAAGCAGAGAAATTGCATAGAACTGTCGAGAGCAGAAATTCCCCATTCCTACATCAAGCTCCCCACCTAACCGTGTATCTATTTGGCAACTGTAACTCTCAGGCACTGACTTCAAAGCATTTGCAGATGCTGCTAAGCTTCTCACCTTTCCCAAAGGACTCTTATTGGAGTCATGAGATTTCAGGGTCTCTGGATATTTTTGCAAATCCACTTTGTGGAGAGTCTTTCAGTGTCACCATTAGCCAGATGCATGAAGTCCTCCAGAATAGCATGTTTTTGAATCAGAAGAATATTCACTGGCAACCACAGGTTGCGGTTTCTTGTCTTTTCTTTCATTTCCCTAGAAACATGGGACGTGAAGGGACAGAGGAGCATGAAGGGATCGCAGATGGGAAGGAAAAACGTCGCCAGAGAAGCTGAGAAAAATTCATGCTCTAGACCGCATTCATCTGAAAAAAGATAAAACGTGGTTAAAATCAGTGCACCAATCCTGTGACATGCAGGTTCACATATTTAACATTACTGTCCGCTCTGGAACAGGGTGGCAGGAAGACACCACCAACAACAGTATGCAAATGACCACCGCGGCACAGGGGACCCTCAGCAGATCCTGTCCATTTTCCTGGAGTCATCAAGACCATTCATATAACCTAAGCCGGCGGATTATTACTCTATAGTCAGCTGGCTGAATCCACCCAGACGGCAGAAAACTTTCTGCTGTTTTGCAAGTCTGGGGACACAGCAGTGTGACAAATCTGCTCATGTAAAACAAGGGTGAGGAAATGCTGACCTCTACACCAGAGGAGAGAGGATGAGAGGGAAATGATGATTTTCCCTTAAAGGTCACTCAGTAGGACAAATAAACAAATGTACTTTGGTCCGAGCCAGGGAAGCAGAATCCCTAAGAGCCTCCACCTGCCCATAGCGCCTCTGCCCAGCTGCCCGGATAGGGTGACTTGTGGTCCATTTGCTGCCACCCTGAAATCTCACGACTCCCTGACTGCTGCCCTTGTTTTGTCCCAGACCAGAAGTCTCAGAGCTGATTCTGTTCCCTACGATGTCAGAAGACACTGCTGTTTGTCATGACAGTGTGTGTGAGGCTTCTTGTCTATCATGTAGGCAGAGGCCAGGGACACTGCTGAACACAGACAATGCACAGGGACAGCTCCCCAGCAAAGAACACTCGAGCCCTGGTGCCTCGGGGGAAAAGACCGTCACCTCTGCAAGTGTCTCTGTGTCCCTAGGGCCCAGCCACAGATGGCACGCAGTGGGTCTGAAGGCTGCCTGTGTAGCAGCCTCGTCAACCGTGCAAACTTGGGAGTTGGGATGGTGGACTGCAGGTGCGGAGAGAGGAAAGAAGGGAGCCTAGATTCAGATCCTGCCACTGTGTGACTGTAAGGTCCTCGTCTGTTAAGTGCTAGCAGGCAGAGTTGTGCTCCTGTTACTCCAAGCTCTGCCCAAAGGGCTCTCAGAAATAACCTGGCTCTGATGCAGGCAGTCCAGAGGGAAAATCTGTTGTACTGGAAATCTTGGCTAAATGGACACTCAAGTCATGCTGCAGAGAACCCTGAACAGCTTCCTTGGCGGCCTGTGGTCCTTTGTGGCCAAGGGTGACTGGTGTCACCTTGACCCAGAGCTGCGACCTCCAGACTTGGGGAGAAGCACCAGCTCCAAGCAGCTGCCTCGTCTCTGGCACCCCACTATGGGACGGCTGAAGGAGTGGGGGCCGAAGGAGATCACAAGGTCAGGGACAGAGCAAACCACAGTGGGAGGGGAGGTGTCAACCCAACTCAGAGGCCAATCTGGTTTTTATTTTATCTAACTAGGACAGCTCCTGTGTGATAGCCTGTTTTAGCTCTTTAGGTGGCCTGTGTGCATGCGTGTGTGTGCAAGAGAAGGACGAGAGGGACAGAGAAAGAGAGGGAGGCAGAGAGGGCGGAGCTAACACCCTTCTCTTGGCAAGGTCACAGGGCGTCAAGGCAATGACAGCACTGGAACTCTGCTGCGAAATGCCACTTGCAGGCCTCTCAGCCAGAGGCCGCACTGTCAACCCCTTCAGACGAGCATGAAACAGACGACAGGATACAGATGCGTCCACAGGGAGTTGGGAGTAGGCTTTCGGGGGGTTTTAGCCTGCACTGCGTAAGGTGAGGAAAAGGGATGGAGACAGAGTCATGCAGGGGAAACTGAATCGGAGTAGGTTTCACTGGGGACCACACAAACACAGCCCCTGAGCACATCAGTAACGGCCCTGGGTCTGGGAGGACGTCAGAGACGCCCTCACCCCCTGGCCCCTCTCTCCCTTCCCGTCCCTGACTTTCTCGTTCATTACTGAGCACGTATTCTTGCCAGGCACCAGGTATGAAAGGTCAGTAATGACTCAGAAAGGACTTTTTTTTTTTTCATAAAGCATTAAATAAACTTTAAAAAATGAACGGGAAGAGCTCCATGTGGAAAAGAGCTTCAAATTAAATAGCATCAGCAAAACTCTAGCCAACCAAACACAATCTTCGGGAGGAAGGATTTGAGGCTGAAAGGTAAACAGTACTGTCTGATGTACTGAGAGCATTCCCCCAGAGGGGGAACTCTGCTTTGCAAACAACCAGGTTCCCATTTCTACCACGAAACTCACAACTCGGGTGACTCTTTCACTCCTGAACTGTGTGTCCTGGGCAAACCACAGGTTCAGCAGCCAGCACTCCAAACTTGCTCTCAATATAAATTATAACACACTCCTGCGAACTTGAATTGCTGTAGCCAGTGCATTACAGCCCCGCAAGGAGGCTTCTTCCTATGGATAACACACCTTCGCTGTGATGAAATAACTGGCCAAAGGAAGCATCTTCTCAGGGATCATCCCTTCACGTGTGACCTTCCGACACGGACAGAACTTTCTACTTGAGGGGCGGGGGTGGGGGACACCCAAGTATCTGAAGTGTCACCTGTTTTCTCAGGGATGGCAGGAATCATGAGTCCTGCTGAGGACAGAGAGAGGCTGCTGAAAACAGCAGCTCCAACTTGTCCTGGCTCATCTAACAAATGCCCTTTCCACAGTTCTGCCAGAGCTGCTCCTGGCACGCGTGGGCTGCGCATGGGGTCTGCCTGGTCTCTGAGCGCGCCGGTCACAGAGGGTGGGGTGCCCCTGCCGCTGTACTCACCATGCTGTCAAATTCCACGGGGCCCATGATCCGAGACACTTCATCGAACTCCTCGGGAGACATGGGGAGCAGGTTGTCCGTGGTCTGAAGTCTAGAAGGGTGACTGGAATGGAGAGGAGAGGGGAGTGTCAACACTCGCACTGTGAAAGCGGGGTGCAGATCTAGACAGTTTTATCCTCTCTGGGATCGACCGCTTTGCACTTTTATGTGGGGAAAGTCCACACACTCTTGAAACATAGCTGTGAGAGCAGAGATGGTGGGTGGGAGGTTAGTGTCCCCAGCCCGGCCCCTGGGGAGTGTGTGGAATAAGAGCCAGAGGGACCTGTGCACTTCTGCCTGGTAACGCCTCATGTGAGCGCCACCCTGGGGCGACAGCATCTCATAGCTTCCCCTGGACAGAGAGCACCTGAGAAGTGCCCAGGGAGCCCCTCGTCCCTACCTTGAGGTCTGCATGCAGATAAAGTGGATCCACAGAGGGTTTTTACATGAAGGCTACATCCATTCACCCCAAGACAGTGCTGCGGGCCAAATAACTGATAATGACTTCCCAAAACTCTTTCTACCTTTTATGAAATGAAACGACAAAATAAAAGCAAGTGGAGAAAAATGGATCTCAATCATTCTTTGGCCTTTCTTCAATTGAAAAGAACTACTTTCCCACTGAAAACAGTTTATTTTTATTTTGACTTTTTCCAAGTTTCAGACTGGGGAGAATTTATATAACTTACAATACAACTTTGGCTTTTGGTTGTGCTTTGCGTTTTGCTTTTTTAAAGGCAGTAAAATGCTGGCAGGCAGGGACACCAGACCCTAATCGGGCTCTCTCCAAGAAGTGGGAAGGTACAAGGGGAGAAGCAAAATGCAAATACAAAATACAATGGAGAGGCCCCGGCCAGGCGAGAGGCAGCTGAGGCTCTGAACATGCATTCTTCCGCACTCACTTACACTTCAGACACCGAAATCAACTCCGTCTTGATGTATCCGGTTCCCTTTGGGCCGTCGAGCTCCATGGGCTCTGGGGCTGGAAGGAAGCACAGGGCACACACGTGCTGTTAGCAGAAACCGCAAGTGACAGCTCAGGCACACTGGGAATGACGCTTCTACAGTTGCCCCTGACAACTTAAGAGGCCTGCAACTCTGAAGAGGTCCAAACCCTGCTCTCTGCCTGCCCGGGACACCTGAAATTCCTGTGGGGATACAGAAGTGACAAGGCGGGGAGAGGTGACTATAGCAGGTGTCCTGCTGGGCGCTTTCTCCTGCACAGGCTGTGGCCCCACACATGCGAGGTACTCTCTGTCATGCTGATGGCGACACACAGTAAGCGAGGGCCTCTCCACACCGGTGTCACCATCCTCCTAGTGAGGCTTCTGGTGTGAAAAGCAATCAGCTGTGCTGGTGTTGGTGTGTTCTGGGCCCAGATGGTTGTAAGCTGAATTTTTTAAAATGCAGCTCAGGGACAAGCCAGAAACAGAAAGACCCAGAAAGACTCACACCCTAAGACGAGGCCTCCTCTTGTAATAATCACTAATAACATGCGATCTAATGTGGGTGGGGGCTCCCTTTTCCTGGGCCTCAGTTTCCCAGTCTTAACATGAGCTGCCCGGCAGACACTGGGCAGCCATGGTTCTTAACCTTGACCCCCTTCATGGGCAGTAAGTGATACTGCAAGAAGACCAGAAGCGAAGTGTCCAGGCTGCTAATCTACGAATTGGGTTTCACTGCAGCCCTGAACCCTGGCTGGAAAGCCCATGGCAGGTTAACAGCTAGGCGTACCTGTGTCACCCACCCCAGTGAGGACGCTGTCTCTGTCCCCGTGGGGGCTGCTGCCCACTCCCCACTCACCCTCCTTCGGCCTGGAGTAGTACTTTCCGAATGCGTGGTCTTTGTCAACGTTTGGGTAGAGGTACTTGAGGGGGTTTTCTGGAATGTTCTCCGCTGCCATGACTTTGTAATTGCGGATGATGTCAGGGAAAGTGACGGCGGAAAGCTCTTTCTTAGTGTAGGGCTCAACCGAGTGGAACTCAAGTTCTGCAGAGGGGAAAAGCTGGGTGAGTCTCACAGAACGGCCTGAGACCAGCAGCAGAGGTCAGAGATGCGCGGAGCCCGACAGGAGGACTGACATCGAGGAGAGGCTGCCATCCATGGAGCAGCTGCTTAATTCCTAACTCTAATCCGGATAGGAAGAGGGAAAGCAGAGGCAGCCTTCACCCTCCCAAACAATGCATTTGTCATTCGTTACTTAAGATTTACAAATCTGGTCAAAAGTAGCTTGTGGAATCCCTAACTAATTACCACCTGGGTCATCTTTACTCCAGGTGTAGACAGGGTTCCTAAAAGACAAACTCACTGTCTGTCTTCTTTCCATATTGAACACAGTTTTTATTAAAATAAATGATGCTAAATATGGAAAACAACTTTTGAGACAACAAGAAAATCTCACCTCCTGCTTTCTCCTCTAACCTTCTTCAATGACATAAGTTGAAGTTTAATTCCCTGATGTTCTTATTCCCAGACCTAAACCAGACATGTTTCTGAAGAGACCCCAAATCTAGTGCCCCAGATCTCACGACAACTGTGACCACACCGTGTGCCCCATCTTTGCAGCTGGTGCCCCCGCCCCCAAACTCTCATGGTTGCCAAATGCTTTCCTCCCCTGGTTTGCTAACTCTGCCTCTCAGCTGGCTCAGGAAATGGCCTTCCAGGAAAAGGGGGAAATAGGCAGGCTCCACACCGACTGCCCGCTCCAGGCTCTGACCCAGCCAGCCTGCTTTTTCATCAGAAGAAAAAACAAACAAGAACACATCCCATCCTTTTGCAGCTCCCTCCTGAGTCTTGGGGCAAATCAGTTTTTCCTCCAGTCCTCTAAGCAAACTATGAGCATCCCTGTGAAGCACTCGGCCTGCCGTGATCACCTCCACATCTGCACAGTGCCACGGCAAGGTCTGTGAAGTCTGTGAGCCATAGCGTACAATACGAACACCTAACAGAGAAACCTGCAGCTACCCTGAAAAGGGGGTGGGGTGGGGGTGGGGCTGCAGCCACCCCCACAGCCCTGGGTGACTATGCTGGTGGAGGAAACCCACAGGAGCCCTCAGCTGTGCCCAGGCGCTGTGGGAAGTGGGACCCGGTCCAACATCTGCAAGGACACTGATTCACATCCTTGGTCAGCGGGTAACAGGGTGGACACAAAGGTCAGAAGTTGGCTTTGTCTTTCAAAGTCACTGTTGCCACAATGTGCTCTAGGCAGTGACTCGCCAGTATCCATGACGCCTCCCCGAGCCCTACCTGGGGGCTCAGCTGGGGCAAGGATGGGGCCCTCGAGCTCATGACCAAAGCTCCTGGGGCCACCCGAGGTAAGAGGGCTGCACGTGTGCCTGGGTCCATCACTCACCGCCTCCGTTCTGCGACCGCTCCACCCAGGTGAAGGTAATGGCGCCCTCACGGGAGCTCTCGCTGAACCGCAGCAGGAAGGTCCCGGGCTGCTGATCCTTGAGCAGTACGCGCTCCCGCTCCTTGCTGATGAAGCCCATGATGCACCTGGGAGGGAAAGGACCCAGGATTTCAGTCTCCGGGTCTCTTACTCTGCAGGGGTCTGAGAGTGGATAAGGACCCACACGCTATTTTAAAGTATATCATTTAATGGGCACGTAAGGAAGCCTTTGACTTATGTGTGAGTGTTAACATTAAGGGAAAACACACACACACACACACACACACACACACACACTCTCACAGGGTCCACAGGATGGGACAGAGACTCGGGAAGCGCGTGCAGCATTCTGAGCCCCAGGCAGTCACCTGATGACCTCACAGGCCATGAAAACGGCTGGATCTGTGCATTTCTTCTACTGAACCCCAAAACTTGGACAATGTGTTTGCATATTCCAGCACTTCTTGTCAATTTAAAAGCCTCTGCTGAAATACAAGTTGATCTGGAAAACGAGCCAGGCACAATTTACCAGTCGAAAAGGGCTTTTGGTTCTTTCCTAGGGAACAATGTATAGCAGAGGCTCAAGAAATATCTGTTGCATGAATGCATGCATGAGTGGCACCCAGAATCTGTTTTTAAGGCTCAGCTTTAAATATGTACACACATATAGAAAGTATTCGTTTAACCTGGTGTGCTGCTGTGGAACCTGGACTGCTCCAGGCAGTGTGTCTCTGGGAAGGGACAAAAATTCTGTCAAATGATGCCCCCGCGGGCTTTGTCTGGGCTTTGCAGCAAGAGAGTGGCACCAAAAATGTTTCAGAAATACAACTGTCAGTGGCTCTTGCTCTTACCCATCATTCCAGAGAGACAGCAGATGTTTTTTAATGAGTTCTAAGATGCTTTCGATCCAAAGCCAGAAGGAAAAATTTTTATCGTTAATATTTTCCTGAAATACACAAATGCACACATTAGAAAAAGTGACTTCTCATACTGCGCCCACCCCACCCCCACCAGAGTTTCACTTGCAAAGCACCCCACTGGCACAGTCAGAAGTCTCTGCACACAGCAGCAGAACCACCGGGGTCCTCCCAGTGATCCCTCCAGCCAGGCCCTGCTTCCCTCTCCAAACAGCAGTGGCAGACAGGGGACGCCTCAGGGTGACACCATCACCGGTGAAGTCCCCCACCCTTGGCCCTCTGGTCAGCAGAGCTTGAGGTTTGCACGGACAGAGCCAAACGCTGCCAGGAGGGTGACCCCCACCCCCGCAGCTGGGGATGGGCAAGGGAAAGAATGTTATCACTCAGCAGGTGCTTCCTGTCGGCCTCTGGCCTGGAGACCAACTTCTGCATGAAGGAAAGAAAACAGTTGGCCCTTGGGGTTCTGGGAGCCAGCGAAAGCCAAGCCAAAACAAGCAAGTAGCTCCCTGCCACAGCCAGAGGAGCAGGCAGGAGCCCTGAAGCCAGGCAGCAAGAAGAGCTCAGAGGCTTCCACGCCCAGGCAGGACCCACCTTACAAAACCTAGTCCAGGGGATGAGACCATCCTGGGCAGCATTGGGACCTAGGCAGACACAAGAATGCTTTGTTGGCAAACAGCAGTCGCTCTGATGCTTTCGTGGATTGATAAATTTGCTCTCAAAGAAAAAGACTCCCTATCCAAGAAAAGAAGAAACTGTCTGTGTGATCGACTTAGCAATGATCAAATATGCCAAGAAAGGACATAACTGAAAGAGTCTGCAAGTGTGCACGCTGGATTTATTTCCACAGCACGAAGCAGGGATGGCAGACCCTGGGCACCAGGATCCTGAGGGGTTTTACAGCACGCAGGAGCACTGCAGAGCCTACCACTGGTCCCCTCTCCCTCCTTCTTCTCAGGAAAGGGGATTAATCCCTTAAATCCTGCTCTCAGTACCCTCACCTGCCTGTTCACACTGACAGGGGTTGGACCTGAGCCTCCCTGTGTGCTCTGAGGATGCTGTGCTTGGGCCTCCCTGCCTGGCACCAGCCTGGCACCAGCATGACACCAGCACCAGCTTGTTCTCTCACTGCTTCATCATCTTCCAAAGATGCCACAGACCTTTTACAAAGTTCAAACTAAGACCAAGGGCTGGGGATTTAGCTCAGTGGCATAAGCACCTGCCTGGCAAGTGTGAAGTCATGACTTTGATCCCAGTACATAAATAAATAAATAAATAAATAAATAAATAAATAAATAAATCTCAGTGTCCTCCAACTAAGATCAAGATCATGCCTAGGAGATCAACTAAATGGACACTGGAGTCCACCAGCACGTTTCAGAGGTCTGTTCTGCATGTCCCGTGGCCCTCCAAATGGTGCATGGGCTCAGGGAGGCTGCAGTCACCCTCAGCTGACATCCTCAGGCCCGGCCAGGCACAAGGGGATGAAGCCTGTGGCCTTCCTGAGAGAACCCTGAAGATCCCCTCCTGACTCCAAAGGGAGGACCAGGAGAAAGATGATCTTAGAGGTTGTATTAAGTAGCACAGAAGCCCGCTGAACCCACAGCGGAGGGCCACCAGTCAGGAGTGCATGATACACACGGAAAATAAATCTGGACAAGAGCTGCCTGTGAAATTTTAAGGAAGGATTCAGTTTTGCTCATTCACTCAAGCTGACTTTGAAACAAGTGAGTCTTAGAGACATTTACTATGTAAGACTGGTCAGCCACTGGCCTTGGCCACTGACAGCTGATGACCTGCTGTGCCTTGACTCTGTAATGGGCTGGACAACTGGTCAATGTGCATCCCCTGTGTGGACGGTGCCCCCGCCACTGGGGCCCACCTGAGGCACAGGCCTGGGGTCTGCGAGAGGAAGACCCTCACCCATGCATGTCTGGGACTTTTTCTTTTTTCTCCCTCAGGATAATAAGACCCACCTTTCTCATTAAGAACTCATTTCCTCCACAGAAAACTTATCATACAAAATCCAAAAACCTTTCCCTTAGGGTCCCTCCTCAGAAGTATTAGCAGGAAATGAGGACGAGGTCAGGGAAGCCTCTCCTTGGGTCTCTTTCTTTTCAAGGTAGGGTCTGATTCTATTTGAGCCCCAAGAACTGGCAGCTGGGTTTTCATACTCCTGTACTCTGCCCAAAACAGAGAACTAATAGAACTGAGAGAACAGCAGACAGAGGGTTTTGGGTTCTGCTTGTCGTAGGCACATGAAGTTCATCCTACCAAGAAGCTTCTCTCCCAGCATGCTCAGCTGGTCTACGTTGAGACCTCTCTTGGTGACGGAGGAAAACTGCCAACTCAGCACCTCGGAGAGCTGGGCCCAGCGTGCGCACGGAGGGTTCAGGAAGAAGGAGAGATTCTGGAGACAAAACACACGGGAGCCGAGGGTCACCAGGATGTTCCAGACCCACCCCAAAGCTCAGCTTGGCTTCATGTAATGTTCCCACATTTTCACCATCGGGGGAACAAATCTGCATCATTCACAGACTTGCAGTTGTGAATTCATTTGCATTTACATGAGACTCTGAAGTCAACAGCCAGGGCACCTCTGAGGTCACTGAGGATGGGACTGTACACAGAGTGACAAGCAAATGGAGCCACTCAACACTCCTGCTTCTAACTGAGGTGGAACAACTTGGAGCTGGAGCTCCCTGTTCCAGCATTCATACTACACACGAGCGTGCTGTGTGCCCTTGGGCAGAGTGATATTTTTCTCAGCCTGGTGCATTTGATCAGTAGTTTCGGTGTTTAGAATGGTATCCGGCACAGCGCCAAGGTACATGTGTCACTTTCCCATGGCTGCTCAAGCTTGGCAGTGGCCCCACATGAGCTGTCACTTCCCTCTCCACCCCAGGCTACTGATGGCTGCTCTGGAGACACAGCAGCTAGGACAGGGGTCCCTGGCCAACCCCTGCTGCCCAGCCCCCATACAAAAGCATTTGTGGTTTCCATACCCTGGGTTCCGTCACCAGCATGTTGTACCACAGGATGGAGGCCCAGCCGCTGGGGAGCTGGCTGACGTTGGAGATCACCACAACAGGCAGCGAGGTTGTCTGCAAGGTAACAAAGGCCTTGAGATCCTCCTAACCAGACCACTGTGTACTCTCAGAGGGTAGCAGGGGATTCACCGTAAGTCTGCATATGGTTATACTTGAGAAAAGCAACTCTAGGACAGAAATACTCCTAAGAATGAGATGTAAACAAAGACAGTTCTCCCAGGGACCCTAGAAGTCTCACCTCGAGGTCAATGACCAAGCCAGGCTGGCATAGCTGGGTCTCGAAGCTTAGCGAGTGAAGTTCTTCAGTAACAACAAGAGGGCCCTTGGAGAGCAAAAAGAAGAAGAAAAGAATGTAATGACTCACTCACGGATCTTGAGACTTTCAGAAGCTAAATCAACAAGTGGCAGAGATCTGGACCATATAGTTACAACTTGGAAAACACCACTGCTTAATAGCTGACCCCAGATTTAGTTATTCCAAGTGTCCCAGTGCTTTCTTTGAGACAAAAGAAAGGTTATCAATTCAGAGAAAGAAACCCAAGTGGGGAAGTAGTAACTTCCATGAGATTTGCACACAACCTAAGGCTTCCTGGTGCAGATGCAGTTCAGATCTGATTATCTGCAGGGGGTGCTGACTCCCAATGCCTGGTAGGTCAAGAAGTGCTTCGCTTTGGAAAGAAAGGGGTGGTGTTCAAAACGCCTTCAAGAAAACTGCTTCCCATAGGCATCATGACCAATAGAATGAAGCAGGAGGTGCAGCTGCTAGATCACAGGTCACACAGCAGTGACAGCGTCAGCCAGGGCTGCAAGCCCAGCAAGCCTGTGTTGTTGTTCCAGCGCCCTCCACTGGTCATGGTGGGAAGGACAGCATGCCCTATGTGCACAGAGGAAAAAAAACTCTTCCAAATCCAAACTCTAGACCTCTGTCTTTTGCCCATGGCTCATTGTCTAATGCACCACAACGCAACTCCTCAAGGGTCTGGATGTGAAAAGGAAGCTGAAAAAATAAAAGATAATGCCACCAGGCAGGAGCGCCCCAGACCGTCCTGTCCTCAGCACACAGTCACAGATGGGCTCTGTTCCACTGAACAGCAACTGCACCGAGCGAAGTCCTACAAATGTCCTGGGACTCTGATCCCCCACCCACAAGGCGTACAGGACACAAAAGCCCACCGGCCCCTCCTCTGAGCTGTCTGTGTAGGACCAACGAGGCTGGGAGCAAGGTTGCCCAACAGCCAGAAAGCAGGCAGCAAAGGGTTTTTCCTGTTTGCAAACACTCCCAGCCCCTCCCCACGGGGACACCCCCCACCCCCGTGACCCAGGGGCCCTCACCTCATTGGTTCTGTTGCCAGCGTTCTTCTGTTCTTTCAGTTGCTAAAAAACAGGAAGTTATCTTAGTAGACCGCATGCGAGCTGTCAACTCCGACTCTCTTACAACCTGGACCACCCTCAGGACCAGGGAGAAGGGAGACCTGACGTGGTCTCAGGGGTGAAGCAAGAGGCACATTGGCCTGCTGTGGGTCTCCAAACCAAGTGCCTCTTGCTGCAGCGGGTGGGGCAGACAGTGCAGGGTCTGGGGGACCCACTCTTTGGGAACCTCACCCCAACCTTCCCAGTGAGCACTGTGGGGCTAGCTAGGGTCACCCTCAGGCCTCCAGGCTGGACCCAGCTACCAGGTCTGCTGGCTTGTAGGACAGTCACTGGGGAGCATGGTATGGTACATGTGACCTCACTTCGGCCTCGGCACCAACACCCGGCAGCCCCTCTCCATGAGGCAGGAAGAAGTCCCATTTAGTGTGGCCTGCAAATCCAGTGGGGCTGGGTCCCCCGGGAGGGAGACCAGCTGAAGGGTCAGGTGACGCAGGCCAGCAGGGAGGGGGAAGCAGCAGGACAGGAGGGAGTGTGGGAGCAGCGAGGATCACCTCGCAGCATGGCGGGTTCAGACAGTGTGTGTCCATGCAGGCCAGGCAAGCATTTTTACCAAGACCCCTGCAGCCACATAGGAGAGTGAAGCTAGGCAACAGACAAGAGTGGACAGCCCTGGGGTATGGCAGGGGAGCTAGGGTGCCCCAGTGCAGTGACGAGAGGTCACCGGCCAGTCTAGAAAAGAGGCATCTCCTGGCTTGCCAAGTACCACCCAGCATTGTAAGTCCTGGCAGGCCAGAGGCAGTTCTAGTGGGGGACCGGCCTCCCTACCAAGTGTCGGAACTCGGCGGCCAGGCTGCCGTTGGTAGACTCCTCCATGTTCATGACCTTGGTGTGTGTGCCCAAGATGTTGAACTTCCGGAACCTGCAAAATCAGACACAGGTGCTCGGTGACTTCAAACTCAGACAGATGAGGTAGCAAAACATGGTGCAAAGCACGTCACCTACCCTTTCACTGTATTTCTCTCATTCACATCCCTGCAAAAACAAAGGCATATATTTAACACTTGCAATTAGTTTTAACAGAAACATAAAACATACAGACGCTAGTGAAAGATGAAAAAAAAAATTCTACAATGCTGGCTTATAGAATGATCTCAGTGCCCTCACAAAAGTGCCAGAGAGCCAGGTGACTCGGGGGACCAGGAAAGATGAAGTCTGAGGCCTTGCCCTTGTGCAGAGCCAGTCACTACTCTGCCAGGCTGCGGTCTGGCTACTTATTTGGCTCCTACAGGTCACGTGCCAGATGCCTGGTCCCCTAGTCCCAGGGGGTGCCCCACGCTGAGAGTGACAGGGACTAACACCTACCCAGCAGGCCAGTCTGCAGTTGTGAAGCAGTTGTGGCCTTCCCAGATGGCTCTCCTTGCTATCCCATCCGTGATTCCCAGTCAGGCCACAGGGCGCCCCCTACAGGATGTGATGCTGCATAGACACTCCCTCTCCACCCTGAACTTCCAAGCACCCCCGACTCTGAGCTGATTATTAAGTGCCCAGTTTCAAGAGGTTTTTTTTTTTTTTTTAAATAGCAACACCGAAGACAGTCATGTTAAAGCCTAGATATGGGTCAGAGGTCACTGTTCAACTAGGAAGGCTCTGCTTTGGGAACAACTGCTGTAGGAGGGATCTATGTTCTCATCAAAAAACCACATTTACAGTAAAAGGAACAGTGTGTCAGACGAAAGGCCAGAGCTGGAAGAGACTGAAAAGACAAAGGGGCACAAACAAACTAAAAGCAGGACTGAGCTAAGACAGTGCGGTAAATGGGGCGCGTGACCCAGGAGAAACAGGTGACACAGCCCCGCCCACAGCCCCTAAGCTCCTGGCAAAACCACCTGGCAGCTGAGGGCAGAGCTGTGTGGCCTGACCTTCTGCTGGCACCAGGCCTCCCCTCAGGGCCGGCCTAGGTGTGCCAAATCCAGCCACGACCGCACAAGCTCATTCCTTCGCTCTTCTCATCTAAACAGCCGCAGCTCTAGGGGAAGCTGTCAACATGCAGACCGGGAGCCATCACTTTCTACCTGCTGGCTCGTGTGTGATGGCCCAGGTGGACCTGACCAGGAGCCAGGCCAGGACTTGGGCTCAGCCCTGGTCCCCAGGAAAAACAATCCCCCCGTCCCAGGATACAGCACTGCTGAGCAACCGGAACACAAGAGTCCACATCTGACTCACAGAACCAGCATTTCAGGGGCACATTATCATAGATGATATTAAAAATATCTTACTTGTCAAACAAGACTTTTACTTTCAAATTATAATTCAGCTCTTGCAATTTCACCAATAGTCTAGAGAGAATAATAAAAGTTATGACTTTAAAAAAATGATCTATTACAAGGTATTTAATATGCCAAGTGTCCCTCTATGGGTGTGAACGGAAACCCTCACCCTTCTAGTTCTTGGTTCTTACAAACAGTGAAATGGACACACTATACACCTGCTTGGCTTTTTTCTCACTACATGGACCTGTAGGTTCTGTGAAACTGCTGGGGCAGAACCGCAGCATGAAGTTCTGGTGGAACCCAGCACTGACTTCTTGTTCATACCAGTGTCAGTGAGGGTGGCGGTGTCCTATATAACCCACCAACTGTCAGAAGTTCTACTTCCGGCCTTAGATGGGTGGAAAGCGATGAACATTACATGCTGTAGGACTCACAACTACTTTTTTGTCCTAGTGGGAGAAAAGCGAAACTGTCACTCATAATTGGAAAAATGAGGCTCGTCCTCCCGCACACCAGGGCAGTGGGGAAAGAAGGGTAGAAGGTGGGGTGCTGGTCTCCTAGGACTCCGGGTGCCCTTGCTCTCCTAGCTGCAAGCTGGGAGAAGCCCCCAGGACTTGCATCAGCGATGGATTCCATCTCTACTCTTCCTATAGCGCTGAGTTCCGGCTTCCACAGACCCTAGTGTTGGTGCTGCTCATGGCCCCACAGGGAAGAAGCAGTGTGGACCTGAGCCAGCAGCACCCAGGGAGAAAGGCTGTGGCCCACCCTAGAAGAAAGTCCTCCCCGTGAGGTGCAGTGCTCATCTCCAGGGGAGCACATTCAGCAGGACAGAGCAAGGCCGGGAAGTTCTCACCAAGAAACTTTGCCAACTACTACCAAGGAAAAAGTGGGCTACAAAATAGGATTCACGTATAATCCTCGTGAAATGATATCCATCATGGATTTCGTGTGTGTGTGTCTATGGAGGGAACGCAGCCGCACCCACGCAGCTTTGCACATCTGTGCGGATGTGGACAACCCTATGGGAGGAACAGCTCCAGGCCATTTGTGGTGCTGGTCCATGGTATGTGGATCACAGGCCACTGTGGAAATCTCATGAAAGCTCCAGACTCACCAGAAAAACACACAGGTGTAACCTAGGTCCGGACATGCTGCTTTCTCCCAGGGGTCATGAGGCTCTCATTATGGACCTGCTCTCGGGAGTGGGGAGGCCGCTGGACTCCTACGCTCTCTTGCATTTGTGCAGGCAATGCTGAACTACTTTTTATGCAATACATTTGCAATTGGAGGAAAAACAGATGTGGGTATTTGCATTTATATCAGCTGTACTTCTACCAAAGAATCTTGGATATTCTAAGAATTCATAATACAATCTCTACCGGAAAATTATTTACTCTTGCATCCCCTATATAATAGCTTTGTATTAGGAAATAAGAGGGATAAACTATGCAATGGGCAAGGTACAAAGCTGCATTTTTTATTGTTTGTTTGTTTTTGTTCTTTTTAAATTACCTCAACTTTACAGTGAACTGAACTCCAGTCTTCAAGACCAGAGGCCTCTGTGGATGCGTTGGCATGCATGGCTGTCTTTCCACCACGAAGGAGCTGCAAATACCCAGCAAGTGCAGACAAGTTAGCGTTTCCAGCAAGGCTGAGACATTACAAAAAGCACATGACTTTCCCTAAAGAGGAAATGGAGTTAGAGAGCAAAACCTGAAAACCGCTCTGAAAAAGCCTGACAAACTAGATTAGCAAAGCGGCATTTACCAGTGAGTAAAGAAATCTCTACGTCTACTTTACACACAGCACGCAGCCAGCAACTGTAATAACCTGTGACATTATCCTGCAGTGAGACTCTGAATTCAATTATGTTCATCTGTAAATCTGCATGAACAGTATGATTTGCACAAAAAACACAACCAAGGGTCCTTAATTATCTCAAAATCCAGCAGACAGGCCTTTCTGTTTGGATGTGAGCCTCAGGGAAACAAGACATTTTCCGTGTATCTTGTTAGTATCAGCTCAGTTCTTCCTCTTAGTGACATCTGCCTACTGATTATGCTTGGGAGCTGCCTGCTGTGCGCATGGGACAGTGCGAGGCCTGGGTGGGGTAAAGGACAACAGAGGTAATGAACTGATAACCACGTAGCTAATGAAATGCAGAATGGGACAGGAATTAATGATGAATTACGAAGTCCAGAAGGCAGAGAACGAGTGTGAACAAGTGTCTGGGAACTTGGGGAGAGTTCAGGAGGAGATGGAAGCAGGAACTTCCAGGATGCGACTGTCTGGACAGAGGAATACAAAGTGGGCCTAACATGGGAGAAACATACTCAGGGGAGGCATGGGACGTCACTGGCAGACAGGACCCCGGAGACACCAGAGGCCCGGGCTGCCTGGAAACCGAGGAGGTGTGAGATGGAGCTTGGGATGGGCTGGCCACATCCAGCTGAGGGCACCCCAGCATGGCAGGAGGTGGGGAGCCAGGCTGTGGGGCTACCTACTAGGAGCTCAGGGAAAGACACCACGGCCCGAAATGGAGAGGACAAATATACTGAGGTTGGTGGGACAGACTGTGTCAGGGAAGGAAAGGAGGAAGGATTAGTGCAGCTCCAGGCCAGGGGCAGAATGGATGATGGGCCTCTGGGATGAGAAGGAAGCCAGAAAGAAGTAAGCACCATTAAAAACAGCCTGCCTGCCAGGGATTTAGCTCAGCCGAGTAAGCACCTGCCTGGCAAGCACAAGGTCGAGTTTGAGCCTTGGTTCCAAGAAACAAAACAAGCTGAGCCTGCTTGACTCCGCTAACGAGAGAAAGACGTGTGCAAGCCGGCAGCGTCACCTCTGGATGAGCTGCTGGAACAGGGCCACAGTGCGGTCCCAGAGCCCCTGCTTGCTCTTGGTGATCGGGTCGTGCTCGTAGGTGAGCTTCTGCTCCAATTCCTCCAGCTTCTTGAGCTGCTGCCGCACCTGCTGCAGACTCTCTGCGATGCCAGTGAACCTGCAGTGCGAGATACAGGAGTCTCGGTGAGCGACTGACCTGAGCAGCCGGGATGAGTCATGGGACCAACGCGCTCCGCGGGAAGAACTCGAGCCACTCCTGCAGCGTGTGGGCAACATATGCCTTCCAAGCGGTGTGGCACCCACGCTGCAGGGCCCAGCGGGGAGCGGAGGGAGGCTTGTGGTTTAAGGAGCTCAGTCATTTGGAGAAAAAGAATCAGCCTGCACAGAGATTACAGCCCATATCGAAAGCCTCTGTGGCCTCCTGAGACCTACGGGGATTTCCAGGTCATCTGCGCCTTCAGCCAACGTCCCTGAGACTGAGCCCAGGGCCACTCCACACTGAGCCATGTCCCCAGCCCTTTTTTTTTTTGTTATTTTGAGACAGGGTCTCCCTCAGCTGCATGGCTGGCCTTGAACTTGTGATCCTTGGGGTCACTGACCAGAGGTTTGTATGAGATGGACCGACAGACAGCCACAAGCCCCAAACCTCTGCAGTGCAAGTCACTGGGGTCAAAATCCACTGCCTCGTAGAGTGCATGCTCCTCCTCCCCATGATCTCTCATCATTTAGATTAGTCCCAGAGTCTGTCAAGTAACAGACCCTCGCAACTGTCCTGGTCCCACACAAGTCCCTGTCCAGATTCCCTTCTTTTTCCTTTCATCCTCGCTTCCTGGATCTATAAGTAAAAGGCCATAGAGGCTTCAGCACAGGGCTGTTATCATGGTTTATGGCAGTGGCCTCCCCAAGCCTCATGTAATCATGGAGGTGGCCAAATCTAGCGCTTGTGATTGGTTCGTTGTCTAGCACCGGGATTGGAGGTGTGAGTGCTACCCTCACCCAGGAGAGGGCCAGCAAACAATGTACTGGTGGCAAGAAGGTGTGTCAATCTCCCTCCCTTGCTGGTTCACGCCTTGATGTTTGCAGTGCCCACAAATGGCAGCCTGCCATGCCACCCTACCGCTTAGAGCCAACTGAATATGGACTGAAACCTCCAAACTGTAAGAAATAAAACCTTCCCTTCCCTAATTTTGGGCATCAGGTATTTTGTCTCAGCAACGGGAGAAAAGTAACCAAGACATTTAAGATGGGTCTTGGTTCACGGCAGCCCCTCTGAGCCCTCTTGGAGTATAGACTGGACACTCACCCTGAGTTAATCTTCCATCTTTCTGTACCCTGCTACAGTCAAGAATTGCAACAGTGACCCTCCTGCCTCAGCCTCCCAACTAGCTGGAATTACAGGGATGTGCCACCGTGCTCAACAGAACTTTAAGGATTTCAAAAGGGCAGAGCATAGGGGTAGACAGAGATAGGAATCAGCAGGCAGATGCCTTGGGTGATGGCACAGACAGTGCAGAGCTGCTGATGTTTTATGCTAAGGCAGAGGCTGAGCACCAGCCATGGGGTGATGCAGGAAGGGGGAGGAGGGAACAGAGACTGCAGCTCCAATCAGCCTGGAGAAGCAACAGGTGCCCCAAAGCCCAGCAGCCACTTAGTTCTTCCTTCTCAAGAGGGGTGCTAACAGAGACAGAGCCACAGAGCCAGGCAACCTGAGGAGGGGCCACTGCAGTGGCCTGGAGGACGACACTGGAACCGTTCTCTCCCCTGAGAACCCTTCTGCTTCACTCGGTAGCTTCACCCCCTGGCCTTAGCCCCTGACACGAAGAGGAGCCTTTGCGCCAGAGTGCGAAGCAGGGTGATAGTAGCCGATTCCAGGACATCCTGCCCAGGAGCACCGGGACACTGGAAATCGGCCCGCACACAGGGCAGAGGGGATGTCAGAGGTACTGTCCCTGGCAGAGGCACCTATGGTGACTACTGGGGGCTCCAGCCCCACCCCACCCCCCAGGGCTCCTAGCCACCTGGACCTCTGAGGCAGGGAGCCCGGGGATAAGGGAGTCTTAGGGGTCAGCATCTCTCAAGGTCCAAAGCCACATTGAGCCTGGAAACTTCTCTAAGCCAACAAAAAATGGGGTGCATACATGCAACTCATGGGATAAAAACAAGTGGCTGAATTGTGATTTTTAAAAATTTAACAATGCAACCTCACAAATATACCCCCTGTAGGGTCCTGGCAATTGGGCACTCTGAGATTGTCCCAGGCCACCACCCCTCGGTGACACATCAGGGCCACACTCTCCAGGCCCTTGTGGCCTCTCCTGGCTTCATGAACAGCCACTGTGTCCCAGGGACCTCATTTCCACCCCAGGACCCAGGCTGTGCCAGACCTGCTTTCCAACCAAACCACAGAAACACGCCCTTGACTGGGTCTATGTCGGCCTCTGCACTCTGGTCCCTGCTGGGTGACACATGGCACAGATTCCTGCCCACGCCTCCCTGCTCTCCAGCCACTGTCCTATAGCTGAGGTCTCTACTCTGCTGGACAAAGCCATTCCATACTAGAATCCAGATAGACAAGGCCCAAGAATCAACCCTCCCACATGCACCCAGGGCCCAGTGAGAGCCTGGGCGAGAGCCGGTGTCTCTCCAGTAAGCACTCTGGGTGGTGACCAAAGGGTCACCATGACAAGCCAGTGCCTCGTGGGAGACTAGACAAGGCCTCGAGACGTGCTATTCTGAGTGAACCACCAAGACTCCGGCTGTAAAGCGTGTCACATAGCAAGCACTCCACTGCAGTCTGGGTGCAGTCCGGTGATGTCACCAGGTCTCAGAAGACTCTGAACTAACAGGATGTGGCTATGGGTATGAGCAACACTGCGTCCTGCTGGTGTCTCCAGGCCTGAAGAAGAGGCACGGTGCTGAGCTCCCACCGGAGCTCTGGCGGGGCCAGCAGCGGTGCCCCGGCGCCCCGTGCGGTTCTGGGGCTGCGTCTTACCATCCCTGCAGCTGGTCCAGGCAGGCGTTGGGCGGCCCCCCAATGCAGGCGCTCTGCTGCCGCCGCTTCCACTCCACCAGCTCGTCGTTGATCAGCGTGTTCTGTGTCAGCTCCGTGGCGTTCAGCAGCTCTCGGATTTTGTGAATTATTTCCTGAAGAGAGAGGGAGAAGCAAGATGAAATCAATTTGTTTTTCATCGCTGAATTTTTAAAGTCATTTTTTAAAAAAGCAAAGTATGCTTTTATCCTCAACTAGGACATTAAGCCAAGTAAGTGGTTATAAAAATAATTCTTCTGCTGTCCTAAACTTCAAGTGCGCATCAAAAGCAACGTGCTCTTCTGGAAAGTAATCACTACCTTTCTCTTACTGTCAAGCATCAAATACATCTGATGGAGTAACAGCTGCTCTTGCTTCTGGTCATTCTTTGCCACACCATTGGTTTCATGTTCTGTGAATTAGCAGAGAACATAAAAATAAGAAGAGAAACCCAATGAAAACCAAGATTCCCATGAATTTTGGAATGACATGACACAAATGCAGTCTGTCCCGCAGTCCTTACTGAACAATCAAGACAAATGTCCTAAGTGAAAAAACTGGACACATTGAAACCCAAGTACTAGTTTTCGGTGACCCGTGGAAATTGCAAATAGTACCGTTTACTGTTTAAATTGCTGCCAGATTTTTACTTAAATGAATACAAACGACTAAATTCAAAACTTCAGATAAAATGTATACGAGACACACCCACGGCTCTGAAAGAGAAGTGGATAATGAGGAACCAGCAGCTGAGATTCTTCTCTCTCATACTTTTTACCCAAATCCTATCAACAGCCCCGACCTAGTGAGCAAACGATTACTAGGCTAAAAGCAGTCCCCGCTGGCACTGGCCATGCAGTGTCCATTCTGCAGTTTTTAGTTGCTGCTGTCACTGAAACCAGGCAGCAACCACAAAACAGTGAAATTGCTTGGCAACGTGACGAAAAGTGCCGAGGGGACACGGAGCACATACGTATGGACTTGGGGTGCCAGGTGCCAGGGCAGGGAAACCCCACATACTTGCCGGGCTATGTGAGTGGGCAGCTGAAGTACAAGAAACACAGAAAGCACCGTACAGCCTGTGGTTACCGACTTGGGGTGGCTCAGTCCTCTCCCCAGGTCATGGGACAATGTTTGGTGACACTTGGGTTGTCACCACTGGAGGAGAGAGGGCAGTGCCCCTGGTACCCAGCACTACCACGGAGAAGTCAGGGACACTGCTAAATATCCCACAAGGCACAGGACAGAAATGACCTGGCCCAAAACGTCAACAGAAACGAGCCAGTCGTCAGGGAACCAAGCCTGGTAAATCAGTCACAAAATACTTGGCAAACGCACAACGACTGCCCTTGTCACTGGGCGTAGGTGGAAAAACCCCTAACGGCCGACGGGCACTGCTTTGTTAACTCCTACCTCTGTTCTGTGAGGTTTTGCATTTAAAGTCATATTCATCTTGTAAATCTTCTAGGGTTTTTATCTCCTGCTCGATACTCTGCAGATAGAGACAGAAACATGTTTTTCACTGATCATCAGCTTCTGAAGACTTCAGGAAACAGACTATTGCTTCCACAGAACCCAGAAACAACTGGTCACAGTTCCAGCTCACTCAAAGAGTGACTGCACTGACAAAACTCTCTCTCACACACAGTGTCCATTTCATTAGTAAGTATGTAGTCACATTTTGTAAGAAAAGAGAAGATGTTAACCACCCGGTTTGTGGCCTCAATTTTGACGCTTCCTCATCATTTCCAGGACTATCTAAGGATTTAACCACTTCATTGTGAGGTGCACAGAGGGGAACACCAAGCCCATGGGAAGTGCCCTCGGTCCTTACAAGCCAGGAGGGTGACCACACATCCCTGTTTACCCACAACAGCCCTGCTTTAACATCTGCTGTCCCACTGTGACTAAACGGAGTCCTTTCCCACACTCAGACAGAGCTGGGCAACAAATTCTATGTGCACCCCTCGGGTGAGCCTCGTTTGTTTTGGATTTCATCACACTTCTACACATTATTCTCTGGACTTCTCTGGCTATTTCCAGAGCAAGTGGACTTGGTGCTAACTTTAATGGCCTGTTCTCCAAGGAGACCGCAGGACCACACTGCTGTGAGGAATCTGGGTTTGTAAAGGCACCAGCAGTCCAGGCTGTCACCACCAGGCATGTGGCAGGACAAGGGGCCACAGCAGCGCTCTGCTTCCGCAGCCTGCCTCAGAAGTTTTAGCTCAAAGTTACTGTGGATCTCTTACTCTGATCAGAAATGTACTAGAATTTCTTTCAACGAAATGTTTTTTGTTCCTCCTGCAAGTCTGAGATTAAAACAGATATTTGAGGCGGATCGGCCATGCACTGCTTGACCCCAGGAACATTCTGGTTTAAGGATTATAGAATTAAAGGGCCATTTAGAGAAGCGACATCTCCTTTATTGGACAATGGAGGCAGGGTCAACAATGTACTTCGTGATCTTGAAAGGAAGAAAATGGCAAGTTCAGTGTCTGGAAGTTACCACAGCGGTCATCAGAAGTCTAGCTGATCACTGGTTTTACTGATCAGTTTACTTCTGGTTTGGAACTGTAGCATAATTTTTCTTTTCAACAACTTAAAATGCCAATCACTAGGTTTATACTCGGGTAACTGCAAGTGTTACAGTTTAGATTTCAAATGTCCCCCCAAAGTCTCCAGGGTTTGGAAGGTGACTGGATCACACAGGTGCCATACTCTTCAGGAGCTAAATATGCTGCTAAAACATGTGCTGGCTGGAGGAGGGTCCCTGGGGGATGGCCCAAAGGGTTCCTTCTCATCCCAGCTCCCTGCCTGCCAAGGTGCAACTTTTCCTTCCCCTTCCCCCCTGACATTTTGTTTCTGCCATGAAGCCAACCATGGACTCAACTCTCTCAAACCATGAGCCAAATAACCTCTCCTCTTCTGAGTTGTGGGTGTCAGGTACTGTGTTCCAGCGATGGGGAAGTGACTAATACACAAGCCTTTTTTCCACTATGGAAATTACAGAATAAAAGCATGTATTCATTCAGTGCTCACCATGACTTGGTCCTTCAAGTTTCTGACTTTGCAGTCAAGCTCTTTCTGCTTGTCTAGCATCACAGTGTTCTGAATACTCCCCGACTGGGCCTGTAATGAGAAGTGCACGGTTAGTAGCCGTCATCTTTGTCTGACACTCCAAAGCCAAGTCTGTTCTTCGTGTCCTCCCTGCCTCTGGGACCTTCCAAAATTTACTACAAGCTTCCCACATGCGTCAGTAAAAAACAGCCTAGTCCCTGAAGCCCTGAAAAAATGCTGGCAAACTGGTAAAAAGCTACAGAGTCTCAGTTCAGTTCACGCCTGAAATGCATGGTGTTGCTAGAACTTTTCATCATTAATTCACACAGCTGAATGGTACCACAGGGGAACTAGCTCAGAGTTTCTCAAACTGTACATGAACTGATGCATAGTAATTGTTATGGTCTGGACCGAGACTGTCCCCCACAGGTAGGGTCTTGGGCATCACGTGGACAGGACAGCTGTGTGCACGGTTAGGAGGCAGGGTCTGGCAGGAATGGGCGGGTCCCTGTGGGCATGACCCGAAGGGTTCTTCTCTCTCCTCAGCTCCTCCCTCTCTCTCTTGTTTCTAGGTGGCTAAGACATGAGCAGCTTTTCTGCTGTATTCCCTTTGGCTGCCCACGGACTGTAACTGGGAGCCAGAATAAATCCCTCCTTCTTTTAAGTGGTAGGTGTCAGGGATTTGCCCCAGGAAGGAGAAGACTTTGACACAACAGTGTCTCATCACATTTGGGGGACCCTGATTTGGTCATTTGGTTCACACCTGCCCAGGACCAAAGACAAGGCAGACAACATCCCAGGGCCAGGTGTTAGTGACAAACAGGACAGTATCTGTTTTCATAGAGCCTGGGCTCTAGATGGATGTTATCGTTTGGTTCGATTAATGCCCCAACCCAGCAAAATCTCTGTGCAGACCTTTCTTACTTTAAAATAAAGGTGCTTCTTTCTTTCTTCAAAGTTCAGATTCTACGTGGGAGTTTGTAATGCATTCAAACTTACCAGTCTTATTTTTTAACACCTAGATTTTACCTTATAGTCTTTTCCTGTTGCAAGATTGTGAGTACGTTTCTTCCCCAATTCTTGCAAGATTTCATTTTTTATTTAATTTTTACGCTTAGAACTAGTTCATTTTTTAAACAGATCCATAAAAACTGTACACAATAAAGAAGTAGTACATAGTGGTTTACTGTATGTAGACACCGTATACTGTTCAGGGCCAACATGTCTACCATGTCAATCATCCATCATTTCTGCATGGTGAAAACATGTAATACCCTTCCACCCAGCTGTGGAGACACACGGTACTTAATTATTACCTACGGTTACAGTGCTGTGCAGTGCCACACCAGGGCTTCCGTTTTACTTTTGTATCTCTGAACTATCTGCAGCTTATTCTTGGGTACATTCCAATTTTAATTTCTTCTGCTGGCCTATCCACCTGCCTTAGCCACATTCAGGGCCAGTCCTCTGGGCTGCAACCTTTCTCACAGATTTCCACAAGCATCTGGGCTTACCTGCAGAATATTTTTTCTTCCTCCCACTGTCTATTCATAAACCCGAACTTCTGAACCTTGCTTACTACAGAAAATACAGTTTAGCAAGCAGCATCAGTTCCCTTTAATTTTTCTACAGTTTCAGGAGATTCTTCACTATTCTTGCATATTTATTTCCCACATGAATTTTAGTATCAATCTATTCACATCCAGAAAAGAACTTGTTGCTATTTTTATTGGGATCACATTACAGTTATAAATTAACTCAGGAGAGCTCACCCTTTCAAAATTTTAATTTTTTAAATTTTTTTGTACCAGGGATCGAACTTACAACCTCGCACTTGCAGGCAGGTGCTTATGCCACTGAGCTAAATCCCCAGCTTAAAAATTTTAAATTCTTATGCTTCTGATGGTTTTCTCTTGTCTAAATGCACTGACCAGTAACCACCAATATGCTGTTAAGTAGCCGTGGAAGTGGTGGGCATCCTCGCCATGTGTTTCTCACTCGCTAGTTTCCCAGCTGAGCGAAATGCCATTTCTAGAAGTGAGACATGTATATTTTAGCACACTGCAGAGATGCCCATCAATTCCTATCTCATAGGGTGTTTTTTTCTTGTTTTAATCAGGAAATGAGTGAGGATCCTTTTCAGTACCCGTGAAGAGATGCAAAAGCTTTTTCTCCTTGTATCTACTAAGACAGTGATGACACTAACGCACTTCCCAGTTAGGGTCTGTAATAGTAGGGTCAGTAAGCTGTCATAATAAATCCTACCTCTTCATAATACCTGATCCCTGATACTCTAATAGGTTTTTTACACTGATAGTCCTAAGGAAACCTGGCTAATAACTTGCTTTTTTGTTCTATCTTTTTCAGGTTTAGGTATTGTCTATTCATAGAAAGCTTTATTTTGATATGCTCTGGAGTAGCAGAAGTTCAAACCTTCTGAACTACAGATACCAGGATCAGGACTGGGTGACCACGCTTGGTGCAAATCCTCAATCCCGGGCATTACACAGCACCAAGAGATCAAAGGGGCTTCTCTGGCCACACAGAAAGGGCAGACCCACAAGACCTTCCGCCTGTGTGTGGGGATCGCTGCTGGGGCCTACCTCTGCGCCACCATGGCCCTGGGACAGGTCCCTGAGGGTCCTGACTTCCCAACCCTCCCCAACACCACTCGAGGTTCCCATAGGTACTTGCTCCCTTTGCTGCCAGTTGGTGAAAGGCACCCAGTGCTCACCCAGGTCACAATGGTCTCAGTCACAACAACTGCTGCCACGCAGTTTCACAATCACCCACCCCTGGGTTGCTCTCACCACTCAATTGCTCAAGAATGGAGCAGCAAATGCCACAATGACTTCAGAAAACCGCTGATCCCTATCAGGAAGGTGTGTAGCAGGGCAGGAAGACTAGGACAAAAACCCTCGGGGTCTTTGGTAAGAGTCCAGTTCTGGCTCATTTACCGTTTGGAAACTTTGAATATTTAACAGGTATCTCAATCTTGATGCAAACAAAGCCCCTGGCTCTCTTGTTTGTTCTCCTTTTTTATTAGAGCATGTTCGCAGTACATAACGTTTGCACTCCTTGTGTGGAGCTGGTCCACGCACAAAGCGCATCTCCATCCCTCTTCTCCTCCCCTTTCCCGATCCTCCATCCCCTCCCCTTTTGCAAAAGATCAATCTCCCTGGGTCCCATTATTTATTTGTTATTACACTATTTATTTACACTTTTTGGTTTCTCATTTAAAAGAAACCGTGTGATATTTAGGCCTGTGTGTCTGATTTATTTCACTTAATGTTATGGTCTCAAGGTGCATCCAGTTTCTACAAAAGACTCAGCTCTCCTCTATGGCAGAGTAATATCCTGTGTGTAGATCCCATCTACGAATCCACTCATCTGTTAATGGACGTACAGGCTGCTTCCAAGACTGAGCTGTTATGAACTGTGCTGCTATAAATGTGGGTATGCATGGACTGCTGTGACGGGACGCCTTTGACTCTTTGGGGAAGATAGCTAGAGGGAAAGAGCGGAGTCACATGGAATCTCTGGCTGAGAAACCTCCATACTGGTTTCCACAGCAGTCATACTCGTTTACACTCCGATCGCAGTGGAGAAGGATTCCCTCCCCCTTGCAGCCTCTCTAGCACTCGTTACTTGATTTCTTGATGGCAGCCATTCTTTCTAGGGTCACATGGAATCTCGCGGTTGCTTTCATTTGCATTTCTCTAATGGCCAGTGTGCTCAGTACTCTTTCATGTATTTTCTTTTTTTTGGGTCACTTGTACTTTGGAGAAGTATCTGTTTATCATTTCACTTGCCCATTCCAAAGCCTCTTCTCCTGTCAACCTCTTCTCCTCCAAAACTACTTCTTCCCCCTCTACTGACCCAGAAGAGATTCCCTGGATGGCTGCACAAATGCTCTTGCCCTCTGCCTGATTCCATTCCTGGGTCAGCAGCTCAGAGAAGTTCCTGACCCTGATCCAAAGACAGTGGTGGGTCCTCCCCCCATTCCTGCCTGCCTGCACCTGCAGGGAGTTGTCACTGGAACCAAGTGTCACTAGACAAGGCTCATTCTGAAAGGCTGGTCCACGGAATCCCTAACTCTGGCTATCTCTGCTTCTGGTGCCTGTAACATCACAGGGACACTCACCATTGCCATGCCCAAGTCTCGGTGCTATGCAAGGATGAACAAATGGATGAATTGTTACTTTAACCTTTAGGGTTTGGTTAGTAAAAAAAAAGGTACCTGGTTGAATCTTCTGGCATTTTCCAGAATCTTCCGTTCCTCCTTCAGACAGTTAAAGATGATCATAGACATCTGTACTGGGTCTTCTTGGAAACTATCCTAGGTTAAAGAATTTAGTGGTCAGAATAAAATTGACTGGTTAGAACTGTAAGATAATTGAGTGGTCAGAATAAAAACAAACTGAAGTTCAGACCGTTTAAACTGCTGCCTATTATAAATAAATATGAACTTGTTTATATGTCCTGAGAAACCTTGTTCTCATCTATCAAATTCCACATAAGCTGCTTCAGTTAAATCAAAACACACCTTCCTCAAACTGAGACAAAAACGGTTTTAACTTAACCAATAAAGTGCAGGTCTACAGTACTTCTTGATTTAAAAAGTTTTTATATCTGTCCATATAAATATTTTTTCCAAATTGGGGATTGAAACAAATGTGTGCTCTACCACTGAGCCACACCCCCAGCCCTTTCTAAACTATTTTCATTTTGATATTTTTTCTGTACTGCCATTCCTCTGATAGGGTCCCAAGGCAACGAAAATTATATAGGAATTATCTGTGTATGCCGCGATGCATATTTTGACTTTTGCCTTGAATTAGACATCTCTCTCAGTCTTTCTGTTCCCACTGTCAAAGCCTGTTTGCCAAATAATGGCAAGTGTGGCTCTTCATCATGGGTACATTCGGGCAAAGTCTAAGTGACAGTGAATTTAAGTAAAGTTCATCTGATTTCCCTACTCACTGCAGATATGTTCATAAAGAAAAAAGCAAGCTTCCGATTATCCGAAGTGAAAGATTTGGTTGTGCTGAGTGAAAATAAGAAAATGATAGTTTTTGCCTTCCATAAAGTGGAAGTCCCAACAATAAAAAATAAATATGGATTCTAGGCTCACGGCAGGCTGGGAAGATGATGGGCCCCTAAAACTCTGCAGCTTGCTCTTGGGTCTGGGTCATCCTTTGGTCTTCTCTTCTGCCACTCTATTTTGTCTTTTTGAGACAGGGTTTTTGTTTTCCAAGTTGGTCTAAAAGTCAATGTGTAGCCTAAGCCAGTCTAGAACACAGCAACCCCTCCTGCCTCAGCCTCCCTAGTGCTGGGATTACAGGTGCACACCATCACAAGGGTCTCACTTCTACTCTTTCAGGGGTGGTGACCCCATCAGAAGCAAGGCAAGGTGGAGTCTGCTCCAAGTCACCAAGGCACTAACGGGCTCAGAGGAGCCACATTTCCCCAACTTACTCCTCACCTGTGCCCGGAGGACTCCAACCTGATTGATCACCCAGGTCCCCTGAATGAGTTACTATGGCTCACTGCTCCTAACACCAAGGCCCTTCTCTGATTCAAACATCAAAATACTTGGTGCAGCAAGGTTTTACATTTCTCCTGCTATTACTGAGACCTGACAGTGACCCACCTAACCCTAACAATTCCCGTGTGCTTCTACAGTGAGTGGGCATTTGATGTAACTTGAGCCGTAAGCAATAGGGGTTTAGGGACAGCTCTGAAACCTCCCTAACGCTGGGAATCAGCGCTGAGCACAGGCTGAGAAAATGCTTTTGGTGCTGAAAGCTGCACTGGGCCAGAAGGGAACCCCATGAGGTAGTCACACACCCCGGGCCATACCTGAAGGTTGCGCTTGCTTTTCCTTATGTTGTGCTGTAACAAAAAATTATTCTCCAAGGAAAAGCGACTGTATTGATCATCCAGCTGTGATAGGAGGTCGTGGAAACGGATGGTGGCGAAGGACACATCAGCAGCCGCGTGCTCCCTAGGAGACACCAAAGGCACCGGTCTGGTCCTGGACACAACTGAAACAATCGCCGCTTTCCTTTCTGAGCTGGCTACAAGACACTTTTCAAGTGTTTCTTAGGTTTGATTTTTTTTTCTTTTTAAAATGTTAATGCCTTTAGAAAAGGTACATAGTATTTTTAGTATACAAAACTGGCATGAAAAATTGTACAATGCCTAAAAGATTTTGTGGGAGGTTTTCTCATCAATGTGATGAGAAAAAAAAAAATCAACATCCTGTATGTCAAATAGTTTCAGGATGTTTAGGATTTTTCCATCAGCAAATAATACATTTTAAAGCAGAAGACGTACCAATTTTAAGAGACAGTCCTTTAATTTTCTTACCTTATTTATCGATGTTTTTATCACAATTTGCCTTTAACTATTTCTTTTAAACTAGTTCTTCCCATAATCTGGACGTCACGATGGAAAATAACTCGTGTTGGTATTAGCCAGCTTGTCCAAAGCATTTGTGAATATACGTCACACTTCAGTTTAATAAAACTACGTAAAAGTGCCCCATGGCTAAGAAATTTAGCTTCGAGAGACATGTGCTCTTTCCTGAATCAACAAACTTTTCTGCCACAGATGAGCCCAACAGCTAGTGAGAGATTCATCTTGCCAATAAGTATTTTTAAAGCACAGATAAACTTTTCTCCCGCCCAGTGAGTTTTGCTTACCAATCTTGCTTTTCTAGCCACTGGGCCAGGTACTGTCGGATTTCCATGGGGAAACTGTCGTCGTAGAGCTGGTGAACCTGCTCCAGGAATTTGGAGTCCAGCTGCTGGAGCTCATACCACTGAGACATCCTAAGGGAGGAGGAACACCCGGTGAACCAAGCCCCATCTCCAACGCGCGCCGAGGCGTCCACTTTCCCCCCTCAATTCATGGGGCCAGAACTGGCCTCTGAAATATGTTATTTAAATGGCGCTTCTACCTGAAGCCTGCTTTTTCATTGAATTTTTGGTCAACAGTTTTTTTTTTTTTTCTCCAGGAAACACACTTTGAGATCTTTACCGAAATGTCCACATAACAGGCAGCCCCCCTTCCAGCCACCTTTACCAACTGCAATCACGTCTCACCCTGGAAAACAGGATCCCTTTTCCATGAAGTGTTTTCAGTCACAGTATTTACACACTTATATTATTAAATTCTGATTATTATCTGTTTTAGCCTGATGAAGAGACGTAGTTGGGGGCTTTCTGTTCATTGCTGTAGCCCCAGATTAATATCGAGCACAAAGAACTGTCTAATAAAGATGATTTTAAAATAGCATTGTTCTTTTGTCAAATAAATGAATAAATAGAAAGCATTATTAAATTTAAGACAAGTCACAAGGTCTCTCTGAAACTGCTGTCTTACAAATTACAGTATGTTTGTAATTTAATCCCAAATACTTTTAACTGGTATTTTATAATTTATGATTCACATGGTAAAGATAATTATTCTTGTTATACACATTTTAAAAAAAGAGGTATACTTTATTTTTTGGTACCGGGATTTGAACTCACGACCTCGTGCTTGCCAGGCAGGCACTTATACCGCAGAGCTAAATCCCCAGCCCAAGAGGTATACTTTTTTATGCCTATTGCAAACAATAAATCTGGCACAAAGAACTCTTAAATTTCAGTAATTATTCTTAAAGGAGAAAGCAATGCAAGCAACAACCTGAAAGGAGAAGGTAATGCAATGTATCTCTCTGGATAGCTATTAGGTCAGTTTTATACGGTGGTCCTCAAGATTGGACATTACAAATCCCTGATTGAAGAAAGTCCAAAAATCTGTTTGGAAAATAGATGCTCATGCCCATCACGTGACTCAGGCTCTGTATCAGCACAGGCCGCGGTGCCTGGCTGACAGCAGTCCCAGTGATGCGATAGATCCAGCCTCAGGGATGAGGAGGATGTTCAGGTGGGCTGTGGAAGTGAGGGGACGCATGGCTGTTTGTGCACACAGGTATGCAGGTGGGAAGTCACACCTACTCCCCCAACATACATCCAAAGAGCGTGGAGTTGTGTTACCATCACAAAACCAGTAAAGATGGACGCACCTGCACTGGCTGCCTTGGCACCTCTGCTATAACAACCTCATTTTTCACTCCAAATTTATTTTATCTGAGAGAAAGCTCCAGATCTGCGGCTGTCTCCCTCCTCTCTTCTGGCAGTGGGAAGCTACATCCCTATGAGACAAGGAAATTCAGTAACTCGCTCCCCTCCCAACACGCTGGGTAAGACTGCACGAATTAATGCAAACACGGTACCTGGCATATGGCAGGTGAATGCATTCTAGTTCATACATCTAGATCAATCCCACCTTCTCACGAAACCTGGCAACAACCCAGCTGGGGCCTCGAACATCCTCCATCACCTCCAAACCAGCAATGACTCCTCTTTCTTCTGCCCCCAACCTCTAGCCTCCTCATCTGGCCTCTTTGGAGCACACATCTGTGCAAAATGCCATTATCTGTCCATTCTGAAGCTGATTTCCACCCCACCCCATCTTCATTCAGCAATCAGACCACTCATTTTTTTGACCGGATCCAACATTTGTGCTTTTCCCAACTGTTACTAACTCTTGTAAAAACAGCCTTTGCACAAACTTCCGCCTCTCTCAATTTATCATCAATCAAAGTGAGGTATGAGGGCCAATCCTGACTGTCCCTCACTGCAAACTGTACCTGCATCAATCTTGCTTGTAAAAGCTATGATGACCTCCCTCCAGAGCTCAGAGGGATCACTTTTCAATACCTTTTGAGCCTTGGACATCCCTGCATACAGTATTTTCTCAATAACAGTGTGTTCAACTGAAATCTTACGTATTTCAAACAGTGTCTTAAGTCACGGTGCAGCATCCTCAGTAAGTGGTACACACTAGATTGTGCCGGAGACTCATATTCTAAATCAACTCCTTCTCTAACCTACAGGAACAATATCCAAAGTACAAACAACTGCACATCTGTATCTTACCCAAGAACTCTTTGGTACGGCTCAGAATTTATTTTTAAAAGAGCAATTATACTACTAGTTCTACAGGAACTAAATCTTGCTTTTACATTCCTGGAGAAGAGCAAACTCTTCACCTCAAATCGAAACATAAAAATGGATGCATCTCCATAAAATTAAGTCAAATAAACCAAACACACACGCTTATACAGCGCATGGCTTCTCTTATATGAGAAACTCAAAGTATAAACAAACTTAAGAGCAAAACGGAAAATAAGAAACTGCAAGACTGACCCTTGGAGAATGGAACAGGCCCAAGAGACGGGAGGAGACTGGGAGGGGAAGGAAGGGGATGAGAAAAGTATCAAAGTGTGTTTTATCCATGTACCAACTCTCTGCAAGACAGAGGTGCAATCACTACATACTGCAAACATGTACCAAAACAAATTACCATTAAAAACCACAGCAACAAAAGATTGCAAACGTGTTGGTCTGCAGGACGCTCACTGACCTGCCGGGGTGCGCCTCTAGGGGCCGGGTTCGTGGAGTCGGACTCGCCTGGCCCGGCCGGGGCAGCGAGCAAACTTTCCCGGAAAAGAAAGAGGGCAGCGCCGCGAGAGGAAGGGCCCGGACACCGGGAGGGTGGATCCGTGGGGCGGGGCGGGCCGCGGGGAGCTCGATCTCACCGGCGATCAAGAGGCCGGGTCTCGGTCAGCAGTGGGCGCCCAGGATCCAACACAGCCAGTGCAGGTCGCAGACCGGACGCAGGAAAACGAAAGCAGCTGCAGCTGAAAAGACCCCGCCGCCGTCACGCCCCCTTCTGCCTTCGCCTCCTCCGCCAATCGCCGGGCTCCGAGGCCGGCCAATCAGATGCGGCTGTTCCGTACCAGTGGCGCGCCTCCCTCCGCAAACCAGCCGGGGGCGGGGCTGTGACATCCCTCTGCCGGAGAAGGCGATAAAGGAGATCTGTACATGCGTCCCGTCCCAGACCGACCTTCGCGGAGCGCCGAGCTGGCCACTGTGTGGTTCAGGGCCGATTCCTGGGCGGCTTTCCTGTTGCTAAACCCAGACCGAGTACAGATTGTGGTCCTCGTTTTACCTGATCGCCCTAAAGCCTTGGGCACAGTGGTCGCTGCCGGCCCGCAAGGCCTTCTTCCTAGATCACCATGACAAACTTCTTGGGCTGGCAGTTCCCACACTTCCCTTCTGCAGCTTCTGGATCCTTCTAGACGGAAGATTCCTAGATGTGAGCCCTGGCCCTGCCCCGATCCGCGCTGCACGGGACCCTACCAGGCTAACAGTGACCTCTGCCAGCTAGTGATGCTCAGCAAGCACCAAGCCATGCAGAAATACAAATAAAAACCACTCAGACTCCATCTTGCCCCGGAGAGAATGGTCATCCAGAGATCAAATCAACAGTGCTGGCGAGACTGCAGGTGGTGGAGGAGGAACCCTTCTTCGTTTTGAGTGGGGATGTAAACCAGTACAACCACTATGGAAATCAGTACAGAGACTCCTTAGAAAACTAAAAGTAGAAATCTCATTCCCCACAGCTATTCCCTAGGTATCTTCCCCAAAGAGTTAAAGGATGCTATTACAGTGGTACATCTATACTCACGTTTATAGCTACAACAACTTGTTCTTAATCTTGGAAGCAAGCTGTATGCCGAACAGACTAATGGATAAAGATAATGTATTTATATACAGTGGAGTGCTACTGTGTCATAAAGAAGGATAAACTTGAATGATTTGTAAGAAAATGTGAAATGGAATAAATCAGACACACGAGCTTAAATATCACATGGTTTCTCTCATATGAGAAATCCAAAGTATAAATAGTTCAAAGAGCAAAGTGAAAACAGACTATAGGAAAGAGGCAAATAGATCTTTTGTGAATGCAAAGGGGAGTGTAGAGATGAGGGAGAGGAGGAAGAGGGAAAGTAAAGAGAATTAAGATGTCATATGTGTATCTCAACTCTCCACAATAAATGTAATCGCTATGTACTGCAAAAGCCTACTGATAAAAATTTAAAGATTTAGATACCAAAGCTGTCCTCTTTCTCTTTAGACCTGCTCAGTTTCTGTTCACGGTACGGGCCCAAATCCTAGAAGTCACCCTCACCTGGGTTAGTGCTGTGGGTTCCCAAATGCCTGCCTTACCTCAGCTCTCAGGCCCCATTCACTTCATTCCTCGCACATCGGTTGGAGTTAATATTTTCTTCAGTTCCGGGGTCGGAACCCAGGCCCTTGCACATGCTAGGCAAGCGCTCTACCACTGAACTGCATCCCTGGCCCCAAGTAATATTTTTAAACTTCAAATTAAAAGTTTTTTTTAAATTGCAAAGCAGTTGTCACAGGCCAGCCTGAAAATCTTATAGTAATTTTTCTTGCTCTTCTAAAATTTGAATTTCTTAACTTGGCCTATCGAGCCTGGTTCCCCTGTCACTTTCTCTCACCCCATCTTGTGTCACTGTCCTTTGCTGACTTCAGCACTTTGTTGGAAGTGCCAGTTTTTTCCCCAAGTGCAGAACCTTCTTACCAGAGTTCCCTTTGGAAAACCCCTTGAACACCCTCTTCCCTGTCTTCTTTGCCACTTAACTCATCTTTCATGTCTTAGCAACAAATTTCAGTGTAAACATCACTTCCACAGGTAGGTAACGCCCTCAGTTTAAATGTCACCTCCACAGGTAGGTAACACCAAGACACATGCAATCACCTGCTCCCTTCAAGTGGATGGGATTTGGGTCCACTTGAATAATAACGTGACTTTGGATGGGAGAAGGATCTACAGAAACTCCCAGGGATGTGACCTTTACGTGTATGTTAGAGCATTTTACACTTTCCACTTGTAAGTGCTCTATTTTCTCATCACACATGCTCCTGAGTAGAGCCAGCAGCAAGCTGACTTCTGGTCTGGGCCCTCCACAAAGGTCCCTACCTTTCTCTCCAGGCTTGACCATTGTTGTCCAGTTACCCAATCAGAATTCTCCATGTCCTGCTCTCTGCTTAATGTTTTACTGTTAATGATCCCTTGTTATTGTGATTGCTGAAGCATTCAAGTCTTACTCCTCTGACTCTAAATTATTGGTGGGCAAACTATAAGTGTGACTAATTGGTATGCTTATTACTTCAAAATAAAATAATATAAAATGCTAGTGAACCATCAACTGCAAGATCCAAACTCATGATAGACCTCAGCTTGGGAAGCTTCATCTTTATATGAACAGTGTCATAGTTGCATAAGACACAGGGCCAGAAAAACAGTAGCTCATCCTATCTGGTAAATTGGGTTAGTTTTGAAATTTGCCTTTCCCTTCCTGCACCATCACGGGTTCACTGAGGACAGAGCACTGCTGCCTATGCTCCAGATGCCTCGCTCTGGCCAGAGGAAGACCCTACCATCTGACCTGGCACTGCATGTGACCCTTAGGGACTGACTTGCCATTGTGTGCTCCCTGCCTGTGCAGGGAGAGAGCCTGCCTCCTGGTAACTGCTGCTTCTTGGCCACCGGGCACAGATGGCTGCAGCTGTCCCAGAGGCCCCTGAGTGAGAAGTGTGTGTTTGTCATCATGTGTCATCAAGAGGCCCCCACCTCCACAGACATAACTCTCCCAAATGACAAGAGGAAAGCCTGAAATCATCTTAGCAGGCCAGAAATCTACCAGGCTGGAACCAACTGGCCATAATTTAAAGCAATAACTGCAAAGACTTGCATGGGATTTAAAAAGAAAAGAGCAACAAATGATAGACTCCTCTTTGTCACTAGCAGCCAATCAGAAATAAGATGAAATGCATGAGCTTTCATCTCCGAGCTGCTGTGTAGACAGAGGCAAGGGTGATCAGCAGCCTGGAAACCACATCTTACCACGAGTGAAGCAGGCACATGATGTTGTGTGCAGAGACTCCTAGAAACCATTCCAGCCCTCCCACTTGGAGGAGGTTTACTTTTGCGACAAAAACTGGGCAGTATCACTCCTCTTCTTTATTCAGCCCTTCTTGTATTCCCTGGTCACCCAGTGTGTTCATTACAACTGCCTTGTTGCACAAAGCATTTTTTTTCTTCTAGAAACTGAACCCAGGGTCATCCTACAGAGCTAGCACCCCAGCCTCTTTGTATTTTTTATTGTGAGACAGGGTGTTAGTGAGCTGTTAAATTGCCCCTACTGGGTTCAAACTTGTGATCTTTCTGGGTCAAATTCCAGGAATACGGGGATTATAGGTATGTGCTACCACGTCTGGTGTTGCATAAAGCATTTAAAGCAATTTAGAATTGAAATATTAACAGCGACTAGAAATATAAAGACCACAAGCTTATGAGCCCCTGGCTGAAGATACTATGACACAATCTTCGTCATACCCAATCAGGAAGAGCTACTGCTAGATTATTTTCAACAAGCCACATCATCCCCTCCTGTGTTATCTGGTTCTCTTTGCAATGTGACTCCAGTTCCTTCCAGCAAGAGTCTCCTTGGCCACAGGAACTGGGCTGGTTCATAGCTGGATTTGACCAGCAGTGGACAGCAGATGTGACACTGGGTCATTTGGAGCTTAGGGCTCTCAGAATCTTGCCCAGACTCCAGGGAAGCCCAGCTGGACCTCTGCTGAGTGTGGGACCATAAGCCATGCAGGGTCAGAGTTAGTGCTCAAGCCTCGGCCTTCGACACGGGACAGCCCAGGCAGGACTGGACAGGCCCAGCCCCAGTCACTGACCTGCACCTCCCCTAGATTCAAAGCCACAATAAAGGGTTGTCTTACCTCCCTGAGTGTGGGAACGGCTTGGTCTGCCCTGTAGTAGATTGCGCTGTGTATTAGATCACTGAGAAGAACTAAGCTGGCCACACTAACTCCTGAAATTCCCCCAATTTCTCCTGCCACCCCACCATCCCCAGTATTTTCCCTGGGGCACCTCAGCCTCAGCCCCAGCCTGTGTGTCCTTATCCTGTCCTCACCAATTCTTGCTTGTTGGGCTCTTTATAGCCTTGATAAATCTGATGAACAAACCCAAAGTCGATGTTCAGAGATTCCCCTCTTTGCAGCTGCCACACTGCATTTTAGCAGTGCTGGTCTAATGCCGGCGATGTTGCAGCAACTCAAATATCTAATACAGGAATTGCTAAAAACGCCAGTCAGTGTCTCCCTTCCCTCTGGCTTTCCGCTTGCGAGCCTGGCTACCGTGCAAACTGGAGGATGTCAGGGAAAGCCTCTTTCTCCATCTGTAATAAGAAATGAGGGATTGAAATAGAGGACTTTGTTTCCAAATCCTAATTCCCATGGTTTGGATTCTGGATTTGGAATTTGTACATTCCCTTCCTTGTCTTGGTTAATGTATTCTCTTCTCAGCTAACAGGTGCAAACCCACAGGAAGCTGTCTACGGAGCAGCTTAGTAAATGCAGGGGTTCAAAGCAGGGTCCGACAAAGTTGCTGTGGGTGCCTGACATATTTTACTCCAGTGGGAAAGAAAGCCCTGAGTATCGTAGGAACACAACACATGTAAACGACCGGTGTTTCAGCTCAACGCCCAGAATCCTACTGAACGCTGTAATTTAGAGGACAGAAATCACTTTTTAGAAGTCTGCGATCTCCAGAAAATCTACAAGGTGTGACCAGGTGTGAGTGACGGTTGTATCCAAAGGTGTGTGTGGCAGCTTCGTTTATAATTGTGGAAACTCAGAAGCAGCCTAGGCTTCCGACCTACAAAGCACAATGTATAGACTATCTGTGCTTTGAGAGACCTTTAATTACACTGGAAAATACTGGAAAAGGTAAATGAAGATGAAGGTTAGAAAACAGTATCATCCTACTGTAAGAATATACAGAAATGTAAACACATGTAAAGGAGAGAATATTCTAAAATGGGCATATTCTAAACTGGGTGGCTGATCACTTTTGCACAATCTTTTAAACATCTCCAATGACTGCGCGTCGCTCAGCCGCACAGACTGGGGTGCCCCTGCAGAGCCTCCAGCCTCCGCGAGGGGGCGCTGCGCGACGCCGTCGGGCGCTGCGGCGGGAGGGGAGTCACGGTTCGGAAGAGCCGCCCCCACGTGGTTTCGGGGAAACAGACCGGGAGCGAGAAGCGGCCGTTTAATAGGAAACCGAAAAGCGAAAGCCAACGCGGGGCGCAGTGCGCAGGCGCAGACCTGGGATTTCCCCGGAGACCTCTGGGTTGCGGGGCGCATCCGGCTGCGTGGACGTGACCTGTCTGGAGGGGCCTGGCCCGGAGGGCACAGTTATGACGCGGCGTGGCCTGTCTGAAGGGGCGTGGCCTGGACGGAGCGCGACCCTGGCAGAGCAGAATGGTGTCTCGTCCACGCGGACAGCGAACTGGTGTTGGGCCACTGTGCAAAACGGAGGCGGGATCGGGACCATGTTCCCAGCAGAGGCAGCGAGGTGCCCTTCCGTGATTCCCGGGGTGCCGCACGTTGCAGGCCGCCGCCCCGCCTAGCCTCCCTCCCTCGCTACTCCCTGCCACGCCATCTACACCGCCTGCGCCGCGCAGACTCGTATGGTCGCGACTTGTCACTGGGTCCGCAGCAGCATGGGCTGTGTGTGTTACTCCGCCAGGGGTGGGGCGGAGCCTGGAGGGCAGCTGGGTCATCGAGCTGTGATTTCAGTGTGGCTGGGCAAAAGCTGCTGGGGCCCAGCCTGCTGAGTTTGTGACGCAGACTTCGGCCGGGATCCCGCCTGCAGTGGACAGGGGCCTTCCTGCGGTCTCGCCCGACCGGCGCCCCCAGGGTCTGCGTGGCCTGCCGTGCACTTGGCCATGAGCCCACAAAGCATTGCACGTTTCTTTTCCTGTGTTCCAAGAAGCAGCACCCAGGATCGGCGATGCAGTTTGCAAGGCCAGGTGCAAATTGAAAATGTGAAGCCTGTAGCAAGCACTTAGGAAAACGTTTAAGAAGGCAGCAGCTAGCATGGGCTGAGGCACCTAGGGTAGGCAACCCTCAAGGTGAGCTGGGGTCTGGCTTCTGTGGGAACCCCGTTGGATGTTCCTTAAGCAACTACTGAAGGGTAACGAGGACACACCCTTTATAACCCCGAGACCCTGCTCAAGATCCTCTGTCGGCTTCTGTGACATTTGCCGTGAAATCCAGAGCCCTTAGTTTGGGGTGTGGGGCAGTGCACAGCCTGCCTCTCCCTTTCTTACCTCACTCTCCCCACTCTTGCCCTCCTTCGGTTCCTCAAATGTCCCATGTTTTTGCCCGATGAGTCCTATATATAGGACTTCTGGGGCTTTGGGGGTATTGTTTTCCTGACAGTGCTCCTGGACAGGCTCTTTCCTGTGTTTTACTCAATTCACTCACTTCAGAGAGACCGTCATTGATAGCTCTGGTGTCTCTGTATCATGTTTATTGAGAAGATTTTTGTTTTGTTTTGTTTTTTGGTACCAGAGATTGAACTTACGACCTTGTGCTTACCAGGCAAGCGCTTAAGCCACTGAGCTAAATCCCCAGCCTTACTGAGTTACATTTATAACCCTGGTAGCCCCCAGCCTCTCCCTTTGAATTATTTTACTGTTTTCATCTGTCCTCACCAGGATGTAAGTGAAACAGGCAAAATTTTGGGCTCTTCTGTGGGCTTTCTGATCTGGGGTTCTGTGAGCAGTGGATTAAACCTAACACTGCAAGACATCAACGTGTGTGATGATTATCTTCTCTCCTGTGTATTCAGAATGACATGGTAAACCATCATTGGGAGAACTTAGAAAATCGTCAAAAAAATCACTTTCTGGGCCCTGTGTTCAGATGAGAAAGGCATGACTGGTTCAGAGTAGTCCTCAAACATATTTTTGGAATGAGTGAACATCACTGACCAACCGCTGGGTATATGAGTCACAGATTTCTCCATTCAGACTTTGGCAGTGGCTCTGGGACCCATGAGTGAGAAAGAGGAGACTCATGGATGTTCTGAAAATCTTCCCTGAAGGGTTTTAATGAGTGAGCTTCTGTACACCCTCTGCCCTTTCCCTCTCTCTACCCTGGCTGATGGCATCCAGATTTTAGATTTCTTTCCATCTGTAACACTCCAAGAGACATCTCAGGAGGACTGTCAAGCCCAGTGTAAGAGCATGTTGTGTCGGACTTTGTTCATGACCAGGAGCAGGAGAGGCCATGGGTTTAATGAAGGGAGAGTTAAAGGAAATTTCAGCAACACTTGGTTCCTCTGTGGGGGAGGGGTGTGGATGTTAAGGTTATCAGATGAGATGAAATGTAAATCAGAGGGAAGTTTGTGAAAACCTTGAAAAGGTGCTATTCGACACCATTTCTACAGAGCTTGGATGTTAAGAGTGAGGTGAAAAAGAAAATGTCCTGTATTCGTTGAGAGAGAGTGTCTTGTGGTTAGTTGGGGTATAGTAGAGGGGATTTGCAGTTTGGAAATGTCATCCGGAGAATTGTAGCTTGGTCTTGCAGATAGACCAAGGACTAAAGGAAAGGACAGCATGAAGCATTGTCCGATGAACTACTAGTGTTCCCACACTAAGTCATTGGCACATATGTAGACTGTGCTGGGTTCTAGGAGTGGAACCTAAACAAGGCCATCTCCATCCCCGCACATGCCAGGCTGCTTGGAGTCTGACCGGGTACAGACGGTGCCCGGTTAGCAACACAAGGAGTGCTGTGTGGGGTTCTGGAGGAGGCAGGGTGTGACCACGCCTCTCTTGCACAGGCTTGTGTGAGGATGCACGCACATGGACATTGGGCAGGAAGGTTGTGCGGAGCCTGGGGGTGGGGTCGGAGAAATGAGAAGCTGTGGCCCAGGGACATGGCAGAGAGCCCGAGCCACCAGAGAAACCGAAAGCAGTGCCGTCTGTCCTGCGTGTCTGTGTTCTGGAGGATGGGAAGGTGAGAAGGGATGAGAGCTGAAGACTGGGTCCAGAGCGTGTGGCTTTGGGGAATCTGTTGATAATTATGGCTTTGATCCAGAGCTGGAATTCCTAACTAAGTTTTACAAAATTTTTTTGGTGCCATGACCTCCTGTGGCGGCCTGACAAAACCCTATGAATCCCTTTGAAGAATAATGTTTTTGTTTAAATAAAACACGCAGGATTAAAAAGGAAACCATTTGTACTGAAATAGAGACTGAACCCACTTCATGATATATTAAAATCATACTGAAACTACCTTTGTAATAGAAGTGCTTTTTTTCTATTAATGACATTAAGTAGCAAGATTTGGCATTGGGTCTGATGAATGCACTTTCCAAATTGTGCTCAGCATAAACAATATTTTGTGGTAACCGTAACAGCTATGATATCATAGAAGAGTGGTATGGGTTATGATTTGCTAGCCTTAGTTTATGGACATTAAAACTTTCAGTTCGGAAGTGATAAAGGTTTCAGCAGGGAGCGAAGTGGTCCAATGCATGTGCAATGCAGCCCTTTGTGCGTGAGAAGCTACATGGTGTATTTACTGAGAGCAGGTTGTGCAGGATGCCTTTTCCCTGTTCTTACGACACCTTGCTGTGAGGATTGGGAATGCTCTGTGCCTTACAGAGGTGGAAACCTGTGTGGATTTGTTAAGAGTTCGTAGACTGTCACAAAGAAAAAAGGGTGGATTTTATTCTGAATATACCATATAAGCCAGATTTTAAAATGCAATGTGAAATCCATAAATGGTCACTATTTAAGGACAAAGTTTTACGCTGGAGTAAGGGAAGAAGTGAAAATGTGATCTATCTTTGGAAAGTCAATCTATATTTTATTTCATTAAATATAGCTTGTCACTAGCTTGTTATGAACTGTGCTGTTTGTCCCTCATCCTCACAGTGGTGATGCCAGGAGATAACTGGGTCATGAGGAACTGTGCTCTTGTGAAGAGACCCTGGGGTCTCCCAAGCCGGCTCCTAATCTGAGGGTTCTTTGAGGAGGTGAGAAGTCAGCTGCCTGCCACCTGGAAGAGGCTCTCACTGGAATCTGCCCCTGGTGGCAACTTGCTCTAGGACTTCATGCTTCCAGCACTGAGAGAAATAAATTGCTGTTGTTTTGAGACCATGTACTTTTATAGCAATCTGAACTAAGTCATAGTTTGCAGAAAAAAATATTCTAGGATGGGGTTTGCTAGAGATACGGTCCAATGCCCTTCCGGTTGCTTTTGCAACTCATATGGGATGCCTTATTTTGGACTTAACAGGTAGCCCTAGGAATCCTCCAACAAATTCCCATTACTCCCACAAAGATGATTTCTGGAATGCCAGACTCACACACTAGGGAAATAACTTGTTGCCCTGTTGTCAAAAAGTTGATTTTGACCTTCTGGATCTAAATATGAATTGCCACTTACTGACCTCTGATAATGTGACTTCGGCCTCCATTATAAGGAGAACCACAGACTTCCTTGTATTTTCCAGCCTCGTTAGTGACAGTGATGGTGATGACACAGGAAACCTTACCAGGCTCTGTTTTGACAAATATATTTTGAAACGTCTGCACAGTAGGAAAGGCTGCCCAGTCTCCATGGCACTTTTCATACATTCCAGCGAGTGAGCTTATGCAGCCATTTGGTATCTAAATCCACTTGACTACTTCTTGACAGCAAACCACTTCTTCAAATAAAAAACTCTATTAATTACACTCCGGTTTATATTATTTCTTCCAACTCTGCCACCAGTTGATACACAAGTCTCAGGCAATTTCAGAAACCTGGGTCAGTGGAGGGAAGCAGAGTCCGTCCGGGAAAAGGCACCTTGAAAAAGATACCAACAGCCACCTTAGCCCTACGGGTACTGTCAGGAACTTGCAGAGGAACTGGCTTTGGAACAGTGGGAGGATTTGCCTTATGGGAACAGTGTAGGATCCAGTTGGGCACATGTGGATGGGTATAAAAGGATAAGTCATGTGGGATCTCTAAGTGAAAAGCTAGGTTAGAATAGTAAAAGCCAGTTTTCCTCCCTTGAGATCTGTCTTAGTCATTTCTTGACACCGAGACACAATACCTGACACCCACAATTTAAAGGCGGAGAGATTTGTTTTGGCTCACGTGTCAGTGCATAGTGGGGGGCAGTCCAAGGCAGGACAGCATGGCAGAGGCATCTGGAGAAGAGCCGCTCATGGCATGGTGGACAAGAAGCAGAGAGGATGGGAGGATCCCAGCAGGGTGATATACCTTTCTAGGCCACGCCCACAGTGACCAACACTTCTGTCCCGACCCCATCTTGTAACAGAGTCAGTCATAAACCCACAGAACCCAATCAGTTTCCCAGAGCCTTTGATCATAATGAGGTTTTGGGAAGAGGGATCTAGATATAAATCAGCACAAATGTGAGTCTGTGCCTGGTGAGTTTGCCTGGGGGCCAGGAGGTGGGTAGAAGGAGAGGGGAGCCCTTTAGAGGGCACTGGGGTCTCTGACCCCACAGTCGAGGCTCACACTGGAAAGCAGTTTGGGGGGTTTGTGCAGTTGGTCATGGATGATGCCGCAGTGGTATAATTTCCTCTCCTGGCTCAGCAGCTTCCCTTTGGCTCCACACAGGGAGCCCCCAGGTCTTGGGTGTTCGGGCTCTCATACTGCTACTGAGGTCAGTAGCTGGGCAGTGGTGTCACTAAGCATCTGGTCCCAGTGAAGCAGGGACCAAAGCAGACCTGCAGCTCATACCCATGCATTTCCATCCCGCAAAGCATGGAAGACCAAAGGACTTCTCAGTTTTTTTGAAGCCTTGGGTTAAATTCTGGGGAGCAGAAACTGGTAGACTGGAAAGGACCACCAGTTCCTCTAGTTCAATCTGTTTTAGAAATGGAAAACACACAGCATGGAGATGAAATCAGTCACCCAAGGCCAGGTCTGTTACTCTCCTAGCCTCATATCATGAGATTCTTACCCTGGTGTCTGCTTTCAGGGTCTGGAATATCATACAACTGAAGATGCCACTAGGAATGACCTTGGATCCCACTCGCCAGCAAGACCCACGGCTGGGACAGTGTGGAGCGACTAATGTAAGAGGCTTCACGTTCACCTTGGGGCCCGTGAGGCACCACTGCTGGAGCCCCATCCTGAGGCCCATCCTGGGTCCAGGTGAGGGCTCTGATTTGGCCTCCCTGGCCTTCCTGCTGGCTTCGAGTAAAATAGGCTGTCTCTTTTTCTAAACTTACCCTAAAGTGTTAACGCTTACACTTTCCACAGCCCAAATCATAAACAGTGCATGAGAAACAAAATCAGGAAAACACACACACACACACACTCACACACACACACACGAGCACTGTATTTTGTTAATATTATATTGTTACAAACACTGGTTTCTTAGGGCGTCACGTCTTGCGGGCTGGCCTGCAGCTTGGTTTTTGCACTGCAGTTGCAAACCCTTCCATTTGGGGTATCATGTCAGGAGTGGGGTGCCTCGGATTCCTGCCATTTCCTGAAACCAGTATTTACAAAACTGAAGACATAAGATGTTATCTTTGGCAAAGAACAGTCTCTGAACTTTTTCGTTTACTTCCTTAGACGTGGCAGGGTTTATCCGGTCACTCAGCGGTATACGGCGACTTCATCTAAAATCAAAAATGAAAATATGTGTTGAGGAAACTACACATAAATCACTTCTTTTTTTTCTTGTCCACTAAGTGCTCTATACACTCTCTACCAGTTAACTACTAAGTACTCAAGAAAAGTAATTTGGGTCGATCAGTTTGAAGTGAAAGGCACCTTTTGAGTAGGTTGAAATCCCTGTGCGGAGAAAAGCCCATTCGTCACACCAAAAAATGCCACGAAAAAGTCGGGGAGGGGGGAAATGCAGCAAAAACTCACTTAGAAACTTAGTGAGATAAGGGAAACCAACAATGGGGTGAGTCATCAGAGAGTGTGGAGTTTTCCCAGCCTGGAAAGAGAAGGACTGAATATCGATTGGTTTCTAGCCAGGTGCAAATCTGGGGGTCTCAGAGTCCCTCCAAGAGTCTATGCAGATGAATATCGCTTTCGTGTAAATTGGAAGCATGAACTTGATGGTTTGTGGGGGATAAAAACGAACAGAGTGCCTTGGGGGTAATTCGAGCATTACAGATCAGAATCTCAGAAAGAAGAGGAGTATTTCATTGTCCCTGATGGCTATTCCCAGATGATGGAGGACATCTGAGCCTGGTAATGCAAGTAGCCATCAAGAAGACGGATCGGTGGTTCCAGGACCCTCAAAATAGACATGAAAGCAAGCTTACGGACGCTGACTGGTATGTAAGCATTGTTCCCTAAAGTGGAGAGAGTGCAGAACTTATGGGGCCAGAGACAGGGACCCTGTGCTGGCCTGGTGGATAGGGACATTTTGCCCTCTGGTGGTCCTTGATGGAAAGAATTTAAAGCAGTTCTAGGGAAGTAAGATGCCTGCTTTGGATGCCTGCAGGACCAGTACCATCCAAGGTCCGAGTTTCTTCCCTCTGATGCACAAATCCCCTGTGCCTCGCCTTGCTGCAAAGGCTCAGAGCAGAAGTAGACAAGGAAGGGAACGTACAGCAGTTTCGATGGTTGCGGGACTCAGGTTTTCTCTCAGCACTGCATATACGCTTGGAGACATGGGCAGAAGGTCGGAGGGGGACGGCGGCTCGGTGGAATCGCTTCGGCTTGAAGAGACAAGACAACAGGTCACTATTGCAAGGCTGGGAAACAATCGCCCGGGTGACATAGTATGTCTGGAGCCCATTTCTAGGGCCTCGTCTGTTTGTGACACTGAGCTGCCTGATTCATCATTTCGTATCACAGCACGGAACCGCTGGAGAATATAAGGCATATAAAAGGGCAACTTTATAATTCCAAGAGACTGCGGTAAGTGTGCCCCGAAGACTAGCTTTTTATGAGTTACAAGACATGATACATAAAATGCTTTATTGGATATTAAAATGCTTTATTCTTAGTTATATGCACTTTGATCTACTCAAATCTCTTACAGGAAAGTATTTTTCCTTAAAGTTTTTTTTTTTTTTTTTTGTACCGGGGATAGAACTCACGACCACGACCTTGCACTTGCCAGGCAAGCACTTATGCTGCTGAGCTAAATCCCCAGCCCTCCTTAAAGATTCAATAGTAAGTATTTCACACGTGACTAAGATTACTTACATAGTGGAGATGGGGATAAAAACCGAAGGTACATAACCTTTGTCTCCCCTTTCTGTCGGTCTGGAAACTGGGAAAGAAATGCAAAATATTAGGGGGGGGGATGTTAACAACATTCTTGACAAAATAAGGAAAAGAAGGCATCTCAGGAAATATTAGTTATGCTAAAAGGAAGAGAGAGAACGCGGTTGTGTAGTGATTCACACACAATTCTAGGTAAACGTCGGAAACAGTCACGTATAAGATGTACCAGGAGAGAACAAGTCCCTTTGCGGGCCACACGTTAGTGCCTCCAGAAATGTCTGAGGAAAATTGAGAACTCTGTTTCCTGTCTTCTCTATTGTGCTTACATCTGATTGTAAGAACCGATGGATTCGTGTATGACGGAATTTAGAGCAACCCGGTTCTTCTCATTGAAAGGGTCACTAAGCATACTTCATCACTACACCAAGTTCTGGGGCTCAGAGTGGGCGCTCCCCGCTATGAATACCCCAGTAATAGCCGTTCGGCCGCCTGGGAAACATTCCCCGCGTTCTCATTCTCAGGCGTGCTCATCCCCAGCAAGAATTTGTTCACTGACGTTTGCATTTCGCTTTGTTAGAATGTCACTTACAGGCCAGCGTTTTTTGTCTTTGATACTTTTCATTCTTTTCAGAGGGGCATGAATTCAGGTCTCAGCAAGTCACCATTTGTGAGTGTGACAGCTATAGGAACTTCCATACAACAGTGCCCCCAGATTCAGTCACTAGGGATGGAGATTTTGTACTCCTCTGATGTTCTACTCCTTTGTATAAAAGTGTGACATTTGTTTGTAATGTTCAGACATCTTCTCAAATACCTTAAGTCATCCTTGTTGTTTATGATAACTAATGCAATGTCAAAGCCACGGAAGTGGTTGTTATACCATATTCTTTCGGAAATAATGGCAAGAAAGAACAGTGTAACTTCTTTCTTGGTACAATAGACTGCACCAGGGGGTGCCAAGCCACACCCTCAGCCTGCTACTTCTCTTTCCTTTCCTGTTTTCTTCTCCTGCCTCCTCTTTCTGGATTGAAAGCAGGGAGTGCTGAGCCATATCTGCAGTCTTTTTCTTTTACTTTTGGGACAGGATCTCTTTAGGTTACCCAGCTTGGCCTCAGACTTGTGGATCCTCGGTCTCCCAAGTAGTTGGGATTACAGGCATGTGCCGCTGCGCCTGGCTCTGATGAAATGTTTTTAAAAATACTTTTATCAGTGGGTTGGCTGAGTCTGCAGATGCAACAAGGGTCCATGGCACAGGGGCAAGTGCACTAAGGAACCAGAAGCTTGAACTCACCTTCTAATTATACAGCTGGTTTCACGAGTTTTCTTTCGTGTAGTCAGTACATATTTACTGAATGCCTATTTTGGCCAGATACTGTTCTAGGCCTCCCTCCCGGGATATACCAGGAAAAGCAGAGCAAGGAAGGGGAGGGTGGCACTGACCCTAATGCCTCCCTGGTAAATGAGCGAACACTGAGTTGTAAGACTACAGCAGAGGGAGAAACAAAACTTTAAACCTTGGGACTCGCCTTCCCTTTAAAAGCTTTAATCATCACCTTCTCCTTCTCTTCTTTTCTCCCAGCGATAGAGTGAAGTCAGCATTGCTCCTGTCCTAGGAAGAGAAGCCCTGAGCTCTACAGCACCCAGAGACGTTCCCACTGTGGAGGGGAGGTGGCTGCAGTGACAGCGGTCACTCTGCCAATGTCCAGTGGCTCTAGTGGCTGCTCCTCAGCAACCACTGACTTCTAGGACACCCCCCCATGTCCACCCCTGTTTACAAAAGATCAGAGGAAACAAAAGAGAAGTTTCATTTACTTTGCGCTGATATGATGCTATTTTCCAAAATGCACTGAGAAAACGGAAGACCTCACCTTCGCATGGCTGGGAGCTGTAGTGTTTTCCGAAGGCCTTGTCCTTGGGAATGTCAGGATATAGGTACTTGAGAGGGTTTTCTGGAATGTTTTCAGCCATAATGACCTTGTAGTCGCGAAGGATGTCAGCAAACGGCAGAGCAGACAGCCGGCCTTTGTTGTAGGGCTCTACGGAGTGGAACCTCACTTCTCCTGAAAAGCAGACAGGGGAAGAACATGCCAGTCCCTGCGGACATGCCTCGTGATCACTCTCTCTGCCCCCCAGTTCACGACTGAAAAAAGTCAGACCTGCAGCCTTACAGCACACAGCATGGACTTCTAGAATTTGTGGGGAGCTGGGTGAGACAACCTCACCCACTGATGTCCAAAACCAGGAAGTGCTTGCTAGACAGATCCACAGCCCACCGGAAATCCCAATAACCTGATGGGAGAACCCGAAATCCACATGGAGAGACTGCAGAGTGCCTACCGTTCTCAGAATGGTCCACCCAGGTGAAAGTTATGCCTCCAAGATGGCTTTCACTGAATCTTAATAAAAAAGTCCCAGGCATTTTATCCTTGAGCAGAAGCCGCTCCTTTTCTTTGCTAACAAAGCCCATGACATACCTGTAAAATGAAGCAAGGCATAGTTCAACTGATCATTATCGCATTCACATGGATTTCATTCACATAGAACGCACTTAAGATTGGTGTGTGTGTGTGTGTGTGATCAAAAGTCAGCCCCCCGGACACACTCACAGATGTACATATCAACACTTTCTGAAGAAGATAAGAAATTACGAATGGTTTTTTTCCTGCCTATGGTATTACACATGCTTAAAAGAAATGGAAAAACAATAAAAACAAAAAGAGAATCTAATTCATGAAAACACAAACTCACCCATCAATCCAAAGGGGAAGAATGTGTTTCTTAATTAGATCCAGTATTGCTTCAAGCCATGTCCAAAAGGTAAATGGTTTACCAGGTAAGTGTTCCTGTCGGAATAAATAAGCACAGCAGGATAATGATTAAATGATAGCATTGCACAGTAACTCAGTCTCCACTTTTCAGTAAAATCTTCTCTTTAAATTGGACAACTTTATCCTCTTTAAAAATATCCTTATCCAGTGACTCTTCACAATCTCAGCTTGGACAGGGGCATTATTATTTTTAAATGATGTTTCCTCTCCCTTTCCACATTCATACCTTGCAGAACTTGGCCCAGCTGAGATGGCCATCGCTGTAGCTAGACTGCACTAAAATGAAAGAAAAGAAAATAAAATTTTAAAAAATTCAACAATGAGACTCTTGAATTTTGTGCTCAATTTAGATTTTTTTCTCCTCTCTTTCATGCGTTGTGTGAGTGCCTGCTGCAGTTTTACCGTGTACTGAGTAGTACTGATGAGACAGATACACGATTGTCTGCCTTGCTCCTGAGACATTTCTTAGAAGCTTCTGACAGAGGAGCTAACAATGGCTTTAGGAAGCTCCACGGAAGGGTAGGATACAAACTGTCAGAAGAAAGAAAGGGACGAATTCCGGGGAACAGCTGGACATGGGCATGGCTCCTACGAGGGACGTAAGAGTCACCCGACCAAGGTGGACAAACATTTGAAAATAAAACTGTAAAAATCAGGTGTAGCTGGACTGCCAGCAATCTCACCTCCAGATGTAAGGAATGGACTAAATATCCACTGGGCAACAGACAGCATAGGTGATTCTATCCAGAGAAGTGACAGACTGCTAGACTTTCTATCTAAATCTTTCTGCTGATTATATTCACAAACATAGTTTGATAAAGATCTGAAAGAATATGGGTGCTATACTTCATATTTAAAAATTTTACCCACTCATTAACAAATACTAATTGAATGCTTGCTATTGCTATTTATGAGTTGAATATGGATCAAAAGATATAAACAACAAATTCCTTTTGGAGTAATTCCCATAGTCCCGATTTATTTGAATACCTATTCATGAGGCACAGGAACAAGCAACCCCGCAAGACCCAAGTAAAATTTGTCTCTGCAGCAGGAATGCGTCTTTGTTTGGCTCTGCTTTCAGGATGTGTACAGACCAGCTTGAACACTTTTCAGTACTAAATGTGTCCACATTATGCTTGTCACAATACAGATGTCTGTTAACATCCTTTTAGACAAAGCTTAAACCAGGGTCAGTGCATGTTGTACTAATAACTATTTGGTAAGCTGCAGACATCTCAGTCAAAGCTGAAACTTTCTTGAGAGTCAGAATCAATTTATGACTGGGGCTTTGAAGTTTCTACTAAATTTCCTGGTCTTGCTGCAGGAACCCGTGGTTTTCCAGTTGTTTAGCATCTGCTGAGAAATGAACAGGAGTGGTTAAGGCGCCCTCAGCAGGGAAGACAGCATGTGCTGGAGAGGGGCCTGCTGTGGAGCAGGAGGGCCAGGAGCCTGACTGCGTCCTGGCCACGCAGTGTGGCAGTCACTTAGTCTCTGCCGTGCTGTATCCTCATCTACAGAGTCATGTGGGCCTTGAAGAGCTTTTGTGAGAATTATAGGTAATACAGCACACAGCCCTGTCCTGGAAACACAGCGGCACTAAATACATTCTGGTAACAGTCCTGCGAAGGGTGATGGTGACATCATTCCGGTGCTCAAATCACAAGCGTGTCCCAAACAGGCAGACCCTCCACCTCCCCCGCCTCTCACCTGTAAGCTTCTCGGCCAACATATTGAGTTGATCTGAATTAAGGCCACGACCAACATAGGATGAGAACTGCCAGCTCAGGACCTCCAGCAGTTGGCTCAAAGTGGCAGGCGGAGGGTTATTAAAGAAAACCAAGTTCTGAAACAGAATTGAGAGGATGATACATTCGCTCATTACACCGAAAACATTGTCATGCAGTTTGTGGGATTTAAAGCTGAGGCCAACCTAGGTTAACAATACGGGGTGTAATGTCATTCTGTTCCTTTAAAGGATTGATGTTGTTGGGTTTTTTTCCTAGAGGACTTTTTGTTCCTTAAGTGTAACACAACACAGGGCTCCCTCCTTCCTGAATGCATCATTTGGCATCTCTCAACCATTTCTGAACTATCGATCAGCTTATGTAAGTATTTAACACTACCTAACAAATAATAGGACAGATGCTCTTTTCTGAAACAATAATAATTTTTTCAGTACTGGGGACTAAATCCAGGGGTACATTACCACTGACTTGTATCCCCATCTCTTTTGAGTTTTTTGTTTTTGTGGTTTAATTTTGACCAAGAGTCTTGCTAAATTGCCCAGGCTGACTCTGAACTTGCAGTTCTTCTGGCTGTCTCAGTCTCTAGAGTAGTTACCATTGTAGGCATATGCCACTGTGCCTGGCAATATTCGTCTTAAACAAAATTTATATTATGCTTAATTGGCTGATTGTGAGTTGGCACAAGTTATAACTTGGCTCAAACAATCATCACAAAGAAACGGTGAAGCCACAGGCCAAGGAAAGTAATCCTGTAATATGAGTTCATGATTAACCTCACACATTGTTTTATGGGCAGTGCAGTATTTTGTTCTAACTGAAAGCAAATTCTGTATGATCAACTATAAACAAGGTTGTCTAGGAAGTGGGTCAGCCTTAGTGGAATACAAGATTTTGTTCCAGATAATGGGTAAGCAGATAGGTGTGGAAGCCAAGAAATATGCTCTCAGAAGAGGAGGGAAAGAATTGAGAAATTCAGTGGAACATCTGGAGGGGCCATTGGTGAGCATAAGCTAGGCTGGGTAGCAAGAAAAAGCACCAAGAAACTTCAGGAAGTGGGAGGGAAATAAGACGCAGCCTCCAAGAAGGAGTGAGGGATAGGAAAAAGAGGAAAGAAGAGAAAGAATTTTCTAGGGAGACAACTTTGCTTATACCTGAGAATTGTGCCTGTAAAAATGCCTGAAAGCACAGAATATAATCTGGGTCAAAGTGCTTAGGCCTCAAAGCAGGGCAGAATTAAGACATCAAGGTTAGTTGCTCTTGGTAGAGCTTGGTAGCGTTTCTCCAGAGTTGTGGACAGCAGCCCAGGGCAGGGCTGTGCTGTGAGGCTAAAGGACAGGGAGGGAGCTGTCTCCTCCCTCCACCCCGGGCTGGGGGAAGGTGGCACCCTGTGGCTCCAGATGGGGAGAGGCACTTCCTCTTGGGGCTGCCCTTGGCCTTACTAAAGGCAACGTCTTCACTGAGTTCTGCTCCTCTTCCGGCTGAAAAGAAGCCAGGCACAGGGTACTACGCGGTGCAACCTTCCTCCCGGGAGGGCACCGTGCCGGGGAGGAGCCGGGCTCAGCCACTTTCTGCGCCATCTCTTACTGAAGGGAAAAACACTTGGAGCTGACCTGTGCTAGCTTTGTTCTCATTGCTGGGATCTAACGGGTAAGAAGTCTTTGGAGGGAACATTTGTTTTGAAATCACAAGACAGGCTGCTGTTTACACCTGACCTATTTTTTTCTAGTCCTTGGTGGTTTCTGAAACAATACACTCAGCTCTGGTGAGAGAGGGCAAGAGGAAGCTCTGGCTCATCGGTTTTGACCACTTCCTACCCTGGTATTCTTGGAAGAGATTGTTCCGGCTAAATTCACTGGAGACAAATTTTGGTCGGTGCCTCATATAACCACTAGATGTCACTAGCACCTAGTTTAAATCAAGGGCCCAATTTGTGCAATCAACCAAATTTTTGTACTGTCAGACTACAGATAGTGGGGATGGATGAAGATGCCAGTTAATTGTTTGGAAACCGATTATCTGCTTTTATGGGAGACACTGTGGAAAAGGTGGGCCCAAAAGAAGTTAAGGATCTCAGATATGAAATTCTGGGGGTGGCCCAGGAGTTTTGCGGCAGCCTGCTTGAGAGAGCCAGAGGAGGATGGGTTGAGAAAGCCCTATCATGCAAATTGTGGTTGACCGCTGACCAAACCCCTCAGAAATAACAGAACCAGTACTTGTCCCTTAGGCCAGCCGCCCCTCTCGGGATCTGTCAAACACGCTACTTTAAATAAGAACTGGGAGGCACCGTAGGATGAGAAGTGAAACAGCACACACACACACACACACACACACACACACACACACAGAATTTATTGACAGTCAAATGACTAGAACCAGAGGAGGAAGGATAGGAAGAAAGTGTCTACCTGGGAGTCACTGGTCGACACATTGTACCACATGATGGAGGCCCAAGCATTTGGTAGCTGACTGACATTGGAAATCATCACCACGGGTAACGAGCTGGTCTGGTGGTAAAAAGAAGAATTGTTACAGGAAGTGATGTGTTACATTGCTGGTACGCTCAACCTTCTCCTCTAAAGGGGGCCGCCTCAAGCCAACCCCACTGTCCCAGTCCTAATGATACCTGTTCATGACAGGACTGATGAGGGCAGCAGGGCTCTGAGCAGGTGTGAGTCAGGGCACGCAAGGAGAAAATGCACAGGCAGGCAGTTTCCCCAGTGCCTTCCCTGCCCCTGTGCAAATATTCACACTGCCCATGTCACACTCAGTACTGCCTCAGATGCAACTAATGAGAACACCTAGGATTTAGCCACGCTCCTCTGTCCAAGTTAGAGGATCTGATCACACACTGATCTCTGGTTGGGTCTGCATATTCAAATGATGACCTAATGCCTAATGAATGCCAGTACCGGAAGTGGGGTGCTTTATGCAAGAAAGGTCTCTTGTTGTAGAACCAATGGTACCGCACTATCTTGTGGAATAAAGAGCTCTCACAGACTGGCCTGGGAGACACACCAGCCTAGAGTCACCCTTCCCAGTTACAGATCTGATTTCTGTAGCCAGTAGTATAACCCACTTGAGGAACTTAAGAACTCATGAAACCAGAGGTCTAGGGAAAAGAGCTGAGGAAGGGATCTCTGAAAGTATAACATGTATGCATTCATAAGGACAGAAGAACAAAGACAGTGTTCTAAAACAACACACTCCACGAACAGGATCATACTCAAGGTAAATTGTGTGTTTATCCACGTACTGATTGCTTCGTTTATTCCACAGTCATTGAGGATCTAGTGCTGTACGTGCTAGACACCGGCCCCAACTGTGCTGTGCAGGCAAGGCGTGGTGTCCTGCCTTCAAGAAGCTCAGAGCCAACCACGTGCAACCCCGGTCAATCCCCAAGGTTTCTTTATTCTTTGAGTTTCACGGTGACTGTTAAAAGCAGGTGGAAAGGATGCACTCTCAACAGCGCTATCTATCATTTTTCTTTGCTCACTACATTAGTGAAACCTACCTCCAAATCAATGGTCAGGCCATAGAGGCAGATCTGGGTCTCAAAGGCTATGGAATGAAGCTCCTCGGTCACCACGTGACAGCCCTGCGGGAGGAACAGAGTTAACCTGCAAACGCACTCCTGCCATCTAAAATGAGAGCTATTTCCTTAAAAATTGAAAAACAAAACTAAAGTAAATGTCTCTGACATCCCCTAATAGTCAGCATTCCCTCTTGTTATAAAAGTCAGAGTTTGAGAAATCTTCATTTCCACACACAGAATGATTTTAAGTCTCCAAAAATAAGATCATGTCAGGTTTCTAAAAAAATTCCAGTATTGTCTTCCTTAATTGCAGCGCTAACAAGTTGCTCTTTATTTTAATTTTTGAACATTTGTCCTTTTCATTTACCAAGTATTAATAAAACACAACATGTATATGTTAGCTATACAGAAATAACTCCTAGCATCATTTCCTTCTGGATGGACATGATAGGTGAGATACCCGCATCTCCCTCTGTTCATTCTGGAAACTACTAAGGTAGCCACTGGCCTTTTGCTCACTTTCTAATAAAGCACAGTTGCAATGCAGACCCCAGTGAGAGGAGGGAGGTGTGGAAGGTGGGAAGGACCCAGGGGCTGAGGCTGAGCAGGGCAGGGCGAGCAGGAGGCCAGTCGGGGCCAAGGCCAGGCTGTGGGCAGGGGCCAGGCTGTGGGCAGGGGTGAGGTGCATGTTGAAGAGATGCTGAGCCGTGGAAGACTCTGGTGGAATCCAGGCTCCCTTCTGTTTCACACTCGGGATGGCTCAGAAGTGCCAAAGGAACTGATGCTGCATTTTTGGGGATGGGGGGGGGTCTCTCATGAAAGAGCCAGGTCCTAAGATTCACTCCTAAGTCTACAATTCCCAACACGCATGTAGAGAATGGATATCACATAAGCATGCACAAAGGAAAAGGAATAAAGAGGGGTGTTTGGTATCTTTGGCTCTATTTGCAAAGTTGGAACCTTTCAAGCTGGTTGATGGGCGTTCATGTATTATTCTTTGTATATATTTAAAGAAGCAATGAAGATGTTACATTTAGGGTTGGTTGCTTAGAAGCAGGTACAGAATTAAAATAATCTCTTGCTGGGGATTTAGCTCAGCGGCAGAGGTGCCTGCCTGGCAAGTGTGAGGTTGTGAGTTTGATCCCTGGTACAATAATAATGATAATAATAATAATAGTAACAATCTCTTCTCCCTGGGGCTGGGTAGTTGTGGCGCCTTCAGGTTGTTAGAGTGAGTAGAGTGGGGTCACTTTCACTAGACCATGGGGTCGGGAGAAGTTATGCTAATAAAAGCTCTGCTTGGAACCCTCTGGGCTCCCCCAAGAGTACCCCAGCCCACCAACACACTGGACAGTCACTTTTTCTCCCACAGTGTTGAAATAAATTGCTGTATCTTCAGGTGACAATGAGATCAACTAACTGGTTTGTGCTTAGACACCAATTTAAGCAAAAAGCACATTTTTAAACAACAGAAAGCCTTCCAACCATGAAGAGGGGTTGCTCATACCATGTAAATCCCTGAGCCACATGAAGAACCGTAACTTCCACCTTTTGCATACCTTTCAGGTTCTTACCAAGTTCCAGGGTAGACAGGGTGATTCGCCTGTGTACAGAACATTTGAAAGACCTCGGGCAAGTGTACAAATGCAGACCTGATGCCGTGTCTGAATGTTTAACCACTACAGATGGACACACTGGTAAGATGCGGTCTAGCCTCTTGCCTTGACAAAAGCTTTCACATAACCTAACTGGCTAATTTTAGCTTCTCAAAGTCCCACTGGAGAGCGGCCGCACGGACAGGGCGTGGTCACCCGGGTTCACTGTCTGCCTTCTCCACCTGCACCTGTGTGAGGGCCTTGTGTGACCAGGACAATTCCTGGGCAAAGCTTCTCAGGTCTTTGCAGGTAGGAGTGCTAGAAGAATTTTTTATTCTTAGTTAGTCTTTAATGCTGGTTATAATTTCCTAAGTGGTAGGAGTGTCTAAACAGAGTTCTTGAATCCTTTGGGACCTCCTGGGCAATAGGAGTATCTATTGTTCTGATAAAGTGACTCTTGGGGCCCCAGGCTATCCCCAGAATGGGCCGATGCCAGGGAAACTACCATGGGAAGAGGAGCTTGGGTCTTTCAGCCCCACTCCCCTTGAAGAGGGAGAGGGGCCGAGGTTTGGGCTGACCACCAACGGCAACGCTGTAGTCCATCAAGCCTGCTTAACAAAGCTTCCATGGAAACCCCAAAGGACAGGATTTGAAGAGCTTCAGGGTTGGTGAAGGTACAGAGGTGCCCCTTCCCTCACACCTGGCCATGTGCACCGTGCTCTGTGCATCTCTTCATTTGTAGCCTTGTGGTGCCCTTTAGGAGAAACCGGCAAACACCGGTGCCCACGGGTCCACTGTCCAAACAGTGTCACGTTCCCAGAGCCCAGTCCTCACAGATGGGGAAAACAGCCAGATGAGACACACCATTGAGGTCTGCAGTAAAAGCCCACCTGCGATGACTGCAGATTTAAAATCTGTGTGATATTCACGTGTAATATTAATTCATATCATGAGACACTGAATATTACTTCTGGATTGACTGTATAGTATTTCTAAAAAAAAAAAAAATACCCAGTGGGTAATCCACTAAGCAATTAGAAGATTGGTCAAACAACTTGGCCAGGTTCCTACCTGGGGAAAAATATACAACTGAATAGACGAAAAGTAGCTCTAGATGTCTTCTTTTGTTATTTCATTTTCTCTGTTCACTGTCTAGCAATACACTGGTATTTAAAATAATGCCATTGCTAAGAAAAATTTCTTGCTCATTTCTTAGTAAGCCATAGTTGATATCATTGCACAGGGGAAATTGCATGGTACAGGAAAACAAAACAATCCATTGAACAAATACTGTGCACCTATTATGCATTGGACACTGGAAACGGTGATGGGGGATGGGAGATGGAGCAGCCACAAGAGAGACAGCCTGCAATCCCAGGATCATAGGGAATGATACTGAGCAACAACGACGCCAGTTTATAAAATAAGGGTGCCATGGGGATGGTGCACTTCTCAGCCTAAGCTTTTAGTGATATTCTTATGCTGATTTCTACCTTAAAAAAAGCATCCTAGTTCTTAATGACTCAGAAAGATCTTATCTCAGAATCATAAAAGATAGGGCTGGGTATGTAGCTTAACGCAAAGGCCAAGGGTTCAGTCGCCAGTATCTCAATAAAAAAATACATTTAAAAAGGATTGTGGTTGGCAGTGGAGGTGCATGCCTGTGATCCCAGCACTTGGGAGGCGGAAGCAGAAGGATCACGGTGAATTTGAGGCCAGCCTCGACTCCACAGTGAGTTCAAAGTCAGCCTGAACTATACAGTGAGACACTGTCTCAAAAAGAAAGAAAAGGATTGCAAGTGTAGCTTGCATTCAGAAGTTCAGAAGGAAAGCAGCTCTCTGTGAAAGGCGGGTGCTGGTTGGGTGTGAGTAGCGGTTCTGGGTTAGAGGACTCTGAACCTTGAAAGCACATCTGTGGAGCTATTTATTTATTTATTTATTTGTGGGGCTATTTTGTTAAATGAAACTCAAGTCACTCAGGCTTTACTAATAGCGCCTTTGTGCTTTGTGACTTTCCACCACATAAACAAAATCACCTAACACCTCAGTCTGTGGCCAAAGTTGTCATTAGTAGTTGAAGTCTTCTGACAAAGAGTAAACCAGAGAGATTGCACTTTCGGCTTTCCTTGTCCAACAGTTCTCACATTTTAGTGATCACTCCCTGGCTGGCCCAGCTCCCTGTGATAAAGCCCAGTGTGCGTGCGTGCGTGCGTGCGTGCGTGCGTGTGTGCGTGTGTGTGCGTGTGTGTGTCTTCATGGGAATGTTTACTTTACAGGTATGGGCTGATGACTTCAGATTCTGCCCACGTGCTAGGAATCAATTCTCCACTGTGACATTTCCCAGGAAAGAATAAAGGTGGAGAAAGAGGCGATGATTGCTAACCTTGCCTCTGTCAGCGTCTACAGACTCCTCACCAGATGCTGTAAAATTCCAAAGCAAATTCTTAAAATTGAATTTATGTTAAAAAAAATTATGGCCTCCATCCAGTGTTGTCCTTCTCAGGATGGGAGAATCTTAGTCAAAAAGGAACTTCAGAGACTATCTGGTCCAATGGATTTTGAAAAAAAAAATTTAAATCTAGGAACATATTCTTTGAGTAGATTTCCTATCCCAGAGTAGGGTGAGGGACCTTTTTGTTTTTTCTGGGTCTTCTAGAAGCAGAATGCGTCTTGTGCAATGTCCCCTCCTCACCTAAGCCCATAGCTAGGAGTTCTGGATGTCCCAACCTGATGCCTTATCTCAGACAACCTCAGAGCCAGTCACAGGGGCTGGAACTAAGGAGGATTGGAAGGGTGACCTCACAGAAACTCCTTCCTGACTTCCTGGTCTCAGTCATTTCATAATTATCCCATCTGATCTCCTGCAACCGCAAGAACCGAACCGAGGAACCCACCGTTGTTGAGGGGTGGGGAGGCACTTAGGCATCATAATAGAAACCCCAGACTTCAAATCCCATGAAAGGGGCACACATAAATAGGGGCCTCAGGTTTTAGGGGTGTAGAAACAGAAGAGAGGAGGACTCAGAGCTTATAAAAAAAGAAACACATCTCCAGGGGAGCCCTTGGCAGATGGGCAGAGAAAGATGACAGTCTGAAGCTGTCTTTCAGCTGGTGTAATACCAGCTGGGTACAGAGGGGGCAGCAAAGGGTGGGTGAAGAAGACCCACAGCAACTACGGCTCCACTCTTCACCCTTGACGCACACAGGCCATGGCCCTTGGTCCTGGTGAACCCCTAGGACACGTGTGGTAATGTTAGCCCCATTCTGTGGGCAGGGGAATTGGGAACAGGAGAGTTCTGTGGCTTGTGCAGGTTCAGACTCTGAGTGAAAGGCAGAACCCAAGTCTGGTGCTAATTCCCCAACCCCACTGAGATGCAGCTGAAAACACAGAAAGACACAGTAGATGCCTGGCAAGTGCAAGGCTGTGAGTTCAAGTCCCAGTGCCCCCCCCCCAAGAAAGACACAGTAGATAAGAGCCCTATTCACAACAGTACCCGGGCAAGTGCTGTTCATGATCCTTCTAACCTTGGCAAGGATCCGGCTTGGAGGCAGCCTTGATCTACGAGCAGGTGAGCCAAGGGTGGACACGGGGTGAACAGGACGGACTCAGATGGGGTGGAAGAGGTTGGAGAGGAGGCGACCCGGAGGCACTGCAATCCCGGAGGCAGCATGGCAGGGGCATCCACGCTGCTACCATTTGGATCTCGACCCTGTCACAGACGGCTCGCGTCATCTTGGCTAAGCTGTGCGAGCACTGGGTGCCTCAGTTTCCCTAACTGAAAGCAGCTAATAGTATGTGCTCCATAGCTCTGGCACCAAAGCAACACAAGCCAACATGAGGGAAGCCCTGAGATTCCAGCGAGCTGCAAATGCCATGGAGGAGTTGTTAAACGAATTCCTAGCAGGCTGTGTGCTCTGGGCAGGTGCTTGGAGGTAAGCAGCAGCAGGTTTGTAAAGCTTGAAGATGGGGATGCACTAATGCAAGTTTCTGTTTTCCTGAAATGTGTTACAGCGACTCCCAGCCCTGTGGCCTCACCAGCCCGACCTTATCCCAAACCACACCCCACTCTTTCCTGACTTTCCTTTCCATCACCCCTCCTGGCCAGCTCAACATTCTTCGTGGATTTTGGGACCGAACCACATAACCCTGTGCCTCAGCTTGTATCCCTGGTGTCACACTGAGATTCTATCCGTGGGGGAGCACAAAGAATAGCTTGAAATACCATGAGCCTGCTCTAGCAAGCCCAAGCACACGAAGAAGGAAGACAGCCATGCTATGACCGCGTGATTTTGGTAGTAGGAAAATAAGAAGAAATCAATTTAAAACAATATAAGCAGACAGTGTTAATAAGACCATGGCTGGTTTTCTGTAGCAAATGATTTACTGCAATTTCTACTTCTAGGGAAATCCAAGTGACGATTTTGACTTTCAATTCATAAAGATGACGGCGCCTGCCTGGCAAGCACGAGGTCCTGAGTTCGATTCCCAGTAACCTCCCACCCCAAATGACAAGGAGCTGAGCTATTTAGATGTATTATCACTGGGTTTGTTTTGTTTAAGAAAAGTTCAGAATAATTGTGCTTAGTCGCTTTAGACTCATAATAATACAGTTCAGGAATGTCAAGCTGAATGAGATGTCACAAGTTTGGTCAAACTTCTAGTGACATGTGTGAAGTGGGTTTTTATTCATAGTGTACTAGGTGAGAAGAATAGCTCCCACCTATTCGTTTCAGTAGAATATCCTCAAACTCAAAAGCTGTGGTCATGTGCTGACTTTGACAGCAGAGAGCTGCTTGGGGCTCTGCCTTATGAGAGATTGTGACTTACCAGGAGCCCGTCTTCGGTAGGGATGGGATATTGCTAAATGATTCTTAAGGCACAAAAGAATGTAGAATTCGGAAAGGGGAAAATGGCACAGAGCATTAAACAATTTGTGATGGTCTTTGCGGTTTTGTGGGTATTATAAATCAGACATCCTTGGATACTGCATTAATCAAGTGTTTTCTTCCAAATAATTCAAAGTTCCCCACAGGGGCTAGGATGATAAGGGCAGGAAGCTGAACCTGTATCAGTGGCACCAGAAATAAGTTTCTGCTCCGTGCAGGTGGTCTTGCATATGCAGAATCTCTATGCAGGGAACACTGGGCACTATTCTCTTGATCTCATAGAGGAAAAAAAATGCAGTTTTCCCCCCAACCAGATCATTTGCCAAAGGTCAAATGAGCAATTGCTGCCAGAGCATGGACTGGGTTTTCTACTTCCAAATAGGTCAGTGCTCACCATGCTGTCTCAAGAGATGATCTCCACAGTGATGTCCAGTCCAGGCTTTGACCACTCTGTCACCTACTGACTTAAATGTGAGTACTCAAACTGCACCAATTTGTTCTTTTATTCAGTTTATCTGGTGCAATACAAACATTAGAGAGCAAGATCATTGGTACCACAGGGTAAATGTTTGTTCTTCACCTGTGATTGTCATGTGTCATAAGCTTTGAGCCTTATCTCTCATCTGTGGGCATGTAAGTGAGTTTTAAGATATTTAATCACCACAGAGGACAGAGGAAAGAAGCTATGGCATCCCTACAAGATGCACTATAATGCAGCAAATTTGAGTCATGTTCTCAAAGAGTATTTGTAGTTACAGAAAGATATGCATCATATATTTCTATGTGCAACCAAAGATTATAAAACTATATTTGTGGGATATTTTTACATTATTATATACATAAATAAAATACTGGAATATCGTGTACCAAAATATTAATGATTATTTTGGAGGGAATTATGATGTCCTTCTTATTTTTCCATTAAAAATATCCCTTATTGTCCAAAATTCTCAAGTTTAGTGTTGATGGATTTAGTGTTCAGAGAAACATGGATTTAATTTTCCATAAAATCCATGGGTATAAGAGCTTTGTAAAAAAAAAAAAAGAGAGAGATATTACAGCCTTATTTCTTTAAAAATTCTCTGGGAGGAAATATTTCCTACCTCATTTCCTTTGCTTCCAGCACTGGACTTCATTTCTTTTGGTTGCTTTGTAAAAGAAAACAGCAGTGTTTAGATGAAAGAGAATTCTCAGCTACAAATCAAGTCAATCGTAACTCCTGTCATCATTTTCCTGGCCACTTTGACTTCTAGAACTGTATCGCCGATATTTTCTAACTCACTGATCTAGCTGCCTAGATTCAACAGGAGGGAATCCCGAAAACCAAACCAAAAACAACAACCACTACAAATGAGTGTACGTAGATCCCTTTCTGTTAACATAAATTTTATCTTTCAGAAAGTAGACCTTATTGAGGCTGATTTGGTGGTGCCCCGTCATTCAGGGGAGGGATTTACTAAGTGTTAATATACCAGAGAAGGAACAAGATGTGATAAGAGGGCTGGGGATTTAGCTCAGCAGCTCAAGTGAAGCACAAGGTTGTGAGTTCAATCCCCGTTTCCAAAAAACAAAACAAAACAAAACAAAACAAAACAAAACAAGTGGCAGGAAAGGCAGTAGACCCTTGGTAATCTGAGAACTATCTATGCAGAGAATTAAGAACAAGACTAAGAGAACTCTAGGCCAAGAGGAAGTGGTAAAAAACAAGTAGCAACAGGACGAGCTGGGCAGGAGCTTTCTAGACTTGGCAGTGCACACCTGCAGCTTCTGTGCCGGGAACACCCGGCCTGCCCAAGCTGCGGAGACGAAATCACTTTCAGCTACACCTCTCGTTACTGGTTGTTGCTCCTTGGCGAGATTTTAAAAGTCAAACCAGGAATGCCCATGCATTTTAAGATCCATCATCTTCATCTTTATCATCGAGATGTATTGATCAGCTACTCTAGATAGTTGGGTATTACATCACTGGTAAGAACTCAGATTGTGAGAGTTCTTCCTAGCACTTTAATTCTTCAACAATAGTATATTTCATTTCTCAACTTGACCCTTAATCTCTCTTAAGAAACGTGTAACAAAACTATGTAGAAGTACAAGGCCCAATAGCAAAGAGGGGTCCGATTTTGGATGAGAAGAAAAACGTGGGTAATTTTACACTCAAACTTACCAAATGTCTAAATTCTACGGAGAGACTTCCATTAGAAGACTCTTCAATGGACATGGCTTTGACATGAGTTCCACACAGGACGAATCTTCGATTACTAAAGAGGAAATCTTAGTCATTTACCTGGCCTCAAGTACTATCATATTTATAAGAATAGTAAAAAAAAAAATCTACAAAATAAACATCTTACCTTAGAGTTGAAGCATTCCTGTAAAACCAAGAAAATTCTTTAAAATGATCTGTTTATTAGGTCTAGAAAAACTTTCTAGACTATGTTACAGGATCATATATAATAGAATTTCATTTTAAGTCTTTATAATAAAGTTTTTAATATTAAAACTTCATTGGATCTGTCAAATATGTGAACTTCAAAGCCAAATAGTTGAAGTACATTGAAATATAAAGTTGAATTTAACAGTTCAAAATTATTATATAAAAGGGCAATTAATTAAAAAATGTCTTCCATTGTCACATTTTTTCTTTAACAATATTAGAAAACTTACTTGTCAATGGATGCTTTAACCTTCACCTGATAGTTTAGTTCTGGCAATTTTATTAGTAGTCTGAAAAGAAATGTATCAATAAAGAATCAAAAATAAAAAAAGTGTTAAAAGCTTTTTTATTTTTAAAGGAGTAAACATGAGTGTCGCATATGCACATCAATAAAATTTATATTATCTCCTGCTACATGTTAATGTGTTTTAAAATGTGTGATTCCTCTTTAGCTCATCATGTTACCAATACTGACATCAGGCCCTCAACATCTTTACAGCCAAACATTTGGAAGTTTGCCCTTCACCTGTGCCGTGTGCTAGATAATTCATTGGCCCAGTCACAATACAGGGATCCTTTTAGCTAAAATCCAAACCTGGGTTAAATGTATAGACATATGAAACATTTTTTTAAAGGTTATCAATGTGGTTCCACTTAATCCTCTTATTCCAAAAAAAGTGTAAACTTAGCAAAACTAAATGTTTTGATGATAGCTGTTTTATAGTGAACATACTGAGAAAGACGAGGTGCCTCTAAAATGAATATGGAAAACACCAATTCAAATACACTCAATCTTTAAATGCATCATGTGTAAGGAACAACAAAAATGTTCTTAACTAAAAAAGACCCCACTTTGAACAAATAGCATGTAACGAGCTCCTTCTAGAAACCCAGCACAGCCTCTAGGATCTGGGAACTGGTAAATCAGAGAGCTGGGAAAAGAGAAATGTGGTCACAGCTACACGTGAAGGACAGGAGTCCAGCCAAGCAGAGGAATAGAGGAAATATAGTGATAAACCCTCAAAACTAGAGAAACAAAATCAGGAGTCACAGACAGCTCAAGCAGAGGGTGGGTGGAATATAGCAAAGGTCCCTGAAATGTCTTGTTCAAAGCACAGGATTGGCTTTGGGGGCCTGGAGAATCCTACATGTACAGGCACTGAATGTGAGTAGTGAGGGTCATATGAGAAATATCAGCTAGTTTTCTTCTCCACTCTCCTTTCCTGCCTGTTGCAGAAAGAACGAGCGACACTGCTGTGACGGATGCTAGAGACCCAGTCTTCCTCCCTTTGCAGTAGGAGGGTGTGTTGTGAGAGGGGCGTGGGGCAAACCTTTATAGGAAGGGCAGGATTGTCTATCCAGATGGTGGCAGGAGGAGGAGCTGTGGGGACAGGGCACCCACACCAGGGACAAATGATCTATGCCCCGGCAGTCACTGCAGACAGCGTGTCCAGTGCCTGCCCAGGGATTGGCCAGCCTTTGCTCTTCCCCTTTTCCCAGAAAGCATCGCAGGCTTCCCCCCAGCGCCTCAGGGGGCAGGAGGAGGCCCACTTCTCTCCACACTACTTCCCTTTGTTGTTAGTCTTCAGAGTGATCCAGAGATCTGGGATGAAGAATGAACTTGTGAGAAGATGAAATTTTAGGAAAGAACCTGGCCTCTGGCTTTTGGGTTGGTGCTCAAACACTAGGCAGAGGTTTAAGTAGGGCTTTGACATGCAAAGTGAAGACAAGTGCCTTCCATTTAAACTTGAGTTCCGTGAAGATCTGTGCTTAGGGACTGTATCGTAGGGCCCTAAACTAGTCTCTATCAGACATCACTACTTGTTAGTCCTCAGTCTCAGCTTCTCAGAAGTGACAGAGAGACCAGCTTTAGGACTTGGAGTCGGAGCCAAGACAAAAGTCTTTGAAAGCGAGAATAGCAACTCATTGTTGTGTTTTTAAGGAAAACTAAGCTCTGATTGCTCATGCTGATGGAAAAGATCAAATAAATAGTTAAAGCGAAGCAGAAACAATACAAAAGCCAGGTGTCTTTAAATCAGGTACACAGGAGGGCTACACTCAAGATCACAGAATTCGGGGGTTTTGTGGGAAACATGAAACCGGTTACTAGGTAATCACAGAGGGAAAACGCATCACTACATTTCCTGGGTAGGATATTCAAAGCCCTCCGCAACCTGTTTCCCTTCTGTCTTTGGTATTCTGTGTCCCTTTGTCCCACCGTCACATGGCAGACTCAGGGACTCATTACTCACAGGCGCTCAGAATCCTCCTCCTCCTTGTCAACACCTCACACTGTACTACTGCCTCTGGACAAGCAGGGCAGGCATGGTAACAGGCCTGGGGAATTACAGAGGCCCAGAGCTCCAGACGGACAGGCCGAATGCGAGGCAGTGTAGGAGGAACCGGCTTTCTCACTGGGCAACGCACAGACATGGACCAGACAAGGCGCTCTGCCTACCTTAGCTTCACCGTGAACTGAATGAGGGTTTTAAGCACCAGCGGCCTCTGCGGGTGGGTTGGCATGCAGGGCTGTCGCTCCACCACAAAGGAGCTAGGTGGAAAGAAAACCGGCCTGTCATCTAAAGACACTGCACACATCGACAAACTGCAAACCACAGGGGGACAGGATGCCATCCTCTCAGTAGGCCCAGAGCTTCTACGCCGCCCAGAAAGTGTTCAGTTATGCCCAGGCTTTCCCAGGAGCTACTAGTAAGCAATGGTCACTAAACAGGAAAATGCCGGAGAACTGTCCCCACATAATGGTGGTAACTATTTCTTAGTTGTTATACTTCAGTCATCGAAAGGGGTCCATTTGTAAAAATCATCATTTCTGGACTGGATATTGGGACATCTGGTACATATTAGCATCTTTTTCTTTCTTCAGTGAGCTTATAAGCTCAAAAATGTTCTCCACTTTTCATTTCTTGGATAAGCATTTGAAAAGAAACCCTTGAGATATTTTCTAAAATGTTAAAACTGAGCTGTAGGTGGGTGACTAGGCTTTGCTCATGGAAAACTGAGTCAGTTGGTGGGAGAAGTGTTAGTGAATAAGTAGTGAAAGTAGAGATGTAGTTTCTGGAACTTTCTAGGGGTTTAATTCACTTTTTCCTGGAGCTCACTGTTCAAACTTCCCTGCCACTCCTTCACTGAACATCAGAACCTCAGGCAGGGTGTCCCTGCAGCTCCATGGAACAGAGGACACCGCATGGGTACAGAGAAGACTGTGCTCACTACTTTTTTTTTTTTTAATTTTAAAGAGAAAAAAAAATCAAATTTCAAAATGTGACAATTAGAGGGCGACCATGTTTAATAAATTGCATATTGTTATCTTTAAATTAGTTACTCAGGGTACAAGACATCTGCATGTAATTGTCCAAACAATATTAGCACAAATATTTCTTTTCAATGAACTAAGAGAAATTAGTAGTATAACTACCTTAACTATCATATATATTTTTTCTTTCAGCTTTTCACTCTAGGGAGCTAATCTGATGTTTACACATGTGAGTCTGATTTATTTCACTTGTGAGTATGGTCTTGAGTTGCATCCATTTACCTAAAAATGTCTGAAGTGTATCCCCCTTTATAGCTGGGTAGTAGTACTTCATTCTATAAAAATATCACATCTTTTTTATCCCTTCTTAAGTTGACGAGCATTTACGTGGTTTCCAAAATCCAGCTATTATAAACTGTGCTGCTGCAACATGGTTCACTTACTTCTTGAAAAGGTTGTAGATCAAGAAGGTGACTCTTTCCAGCAGGTGAGCTCTTTGCACGGGAATGGGGTCACCATCATACGTCATTTTGGTAGACTGCTCCTCCAATTTCTCCAGTTGCCTTCTGAGTTGGAAAAGACTTTCTGCCAGTAGGGTAAAGCTATTGAACAGCAAATGACAGTTTTTCCATTTAATAGCTGAATATTTTAACAGATGATGTTAAATTATTAAATAGTTATCAAATTAAAATGAGTCAGTTCCAATTAGGGTTAGTGATAGTTCTTTCCTTTTCTAATCCATTTCTTCTTGAATCTGCATCACACATGTTAAATGATTTTGCTGTTCTCTAATGTATTCTTCGGTTAGAGACACCATTTATGAAGTTTTGTCAGTACCCGGAATCACATCTCTTTCCATTAGCCTTTGTTTACATGTGGGAAGCAGATACATGTTAGAGATGGGACCCCCAGTAAGAAGAAAAGCAAGAGCAATTTAAAATTACAAAATACATTTGTGACACGAAGAATATAATGTGTAAGAATCCCAAAGAATCTCTCTCTCTGTGCACATGCGCACACACACATACACACACTATACTTTATAAGCTCTAGCCCTAAATGTTAGTTAAAAATGATCAGTGACTCTGGCAGAAGATATGTAGTAATTAAAAATGGTTGTCCAAATGGAGATGGGATTTGGACCAAGTGAATAGAGAACAAGAAAGACTGAAATGGACAAGAAAGACAAAACATATCATCAGATTTGAGAAATCCACATGGCTGCAAAAAGTTCTTTTTCTGAAAGTGTGATAAAAGGTTGTGGGAAGGGTTTTCTAGTCTGGGCTTGGTTTTGGGATGAGCACTATTTTTCAAAGTACTTTACTGCTCCTTTTTATTATTTACCTTGTTCTCAACATAGAATGCAGGGCGGTAGAGAAAGAAAATACCTCCCTCCCCAGTGAAAATCGTGCCTGACATTGAGCTTCGCTCCTCTCCTTGCCCTCAGCAGCGCTCTCTGGGAGGTCTGTGTACATCCACTGCTCTCAGTCACACTCTTAGAGAAGCAATTTCGAATTTCATCTGAACAGTTTTGTTCCTTATACACTTTACAATGTTTTCTCCAGCCAGATAGTTTTATTTTGTGTTTATGAGGTGGAAATAAATACTATTCACAGTTTATCTGGTATCACAAAAGATAATATCATCTACATTTATCTGCCTGTGTGCGTACACAGATGGAGATGTCACACTGAAACAACTATTTTAGATTTTGGTAACTTATTTTATAACTAACATAGCAAAATTGTATATATTTGCAGTATCCAACATGATACTTGGATATATTAAACATTGTAGGATGGCCAACTCAATACCAAATAGGGTACGTTACCTCCCATACTTCTATACTGACAGGAGTGCTTAGCCTCTACTTTCTTTAGTAATTTTATGCTGTTAGCATCAGTGGTAATATGCAGTAGATCTCTTGAATTTACTCCTCTCTTCTAACTGAAAGTTTGCATCTTTTGACCAACATCCTTAATAAAATAAATGCCTATGTTGAAAACACAAAACTGATGTTTAATTCTGGTATCTTAAGATCTCATGGAAAAAGCTGAGACAACTATTTTCAAGATTGTGAAGCTAGTGTTTACTATATCCTTAAAGAAAATGTATTGCAGGTTTCCAAAAAGCCACTTAAGAGTTTCAGATTGCTATTTTGCATGGGAAAAATAAGCAATTCTTATGGATCCTGCAGAAGCACCATCCTCTTGCCCCAAGGAATGGAAAAGATGAACATTTATAGAAATCCAACTTGGTGTTCTACTGTCAGGTTCCCAGCTGCACATACGCCATCAATAAGTTAAGTGGAAACCTCTGTTCTCTGGCTGAGAGACACTGAGGCTTTGTACTTCCTGTGGTTTTCACGAGAAACTCAAGTCAATTTGCTTTACCAGTTCTGAAGCTGGTCGAGCCCATTATGGAGCGGACCCCCGATGCAGGCTATCTGCTGTCGCCGCTTCCAGTCCTGCAGCTCCTCCATCAGCATGCTGCCTATGAGCAGGTCTGTCTCATTCACTATCTGTGTCATCTTACCGAGGGCCTCCTAGAAACAAGAGTACCATGAGACAGAGAGAGAGAGACAGACAGACAGACAGACAGAGACAGACAAACAGAGAGGCAGAGATCCTCGTAAGAAACCACCAGAATGTAATTTAGAAAGCAACTGGACCTGGGGGAGAAAGACTTGGTTAAATGTTTGACCAAATACTCCATCAAGGGTTTGCTTCTCTGTGCTACAGGACTGCCTTTCCACACAGTTAAACTGCTGCTACCATTAGCTCAAGTCATCAGGAAAGAAGAAGAACTTCTGATTAACATTCTCATGTGTTTTAGTCCATGTTAAGTTGACCTGGTGACTTCTGTAACTTGTAGTCACACAACCATAGATTTAGCTTGGCCTGGAGATTCATGCCTGTAGTTCCAGCTACCTGGGAAGCTGAGGCAGGAGGAATGTAAGTTGGAGGCCAGCCTGGGAAATCTAGTGAAATCCCGCCCCCACGTGAAAAAAATAAGCAGGGTTGAATATGCAATACACTACTCCCTGAGTTCAACCCCCAGCATCACTAACAAACACACAAAAACTATGTATATGCTTCCTACAAGAATGTTTACAAATGTTTATTTTTATGAATATGATGACTCATGTAGTTGAAAGTATCTAGACTAAGTTTTGAGCCTTTCTGGGTTAATTAGGTCTTTACTAGGGTTTGGAGAAGCACAAGTTCCAAAGGCCTGAGTTTTTGCCCCGACTTTGCCACATGCTATCTGAATTGAGGCAAAGCTTTCTGCCTTGTTGGGACTCAGCCTTCTCATCTGTACAACCATGTGATTGCACCGAGTGATTTCCAACACCCTTTCTCTCCTCAAAATTTTATCTGTAAAATAGAATAACATGGCATGCAAAAATGTATAACATAGGTTTATTATGCATAAAAGCATCAGTTTTATCTTGGGGTCACTACTTGCATGCTTACAATCTTAAATATAGCTAGGTTTATGATTTTGCATGTTTAATGTTCACACAAATTCCTGAATAAAAGAAATGGAGCTGAACTTTTAAAATGAACTATTGGTCAGCAGTTACTGGTGAAATATTAATTACATTTCATTCCAAAGAGAAGTAACAGATGGAGATAAACACATTTCCCTTCATGAAAAATATTCCATTGACCCAGAAAAAATCTCTTCTTCCCACTGGGGAGAGATTAGACTGAGTGTGTTCAGTTGTCAGTGAACTAATTTGAAATCCAGAGATCTGTTTAACACAGGGTCATTTCTCAGAGTAAGAACTACAACACTTATGTCCAGTAAAATTTTCACACTCACCAAGCAATTTTCTATTTACACATACACACTGGAACCCATCTTAGCGAATTAAGTAAAGCCACTAAAATAGCTATCTGAAATACTGAAAAAAATTTGAGTAAAACCTCCAACTTGGAACTGATGGTAGCTACAGTAGATATGTAAGCAAGACAGAGAGTTGCAACTCTGAGCCTGCCAAATTGCAGGCTGTGTTCCTAGAAACATCGCTTGTTACTCATTCGGTGTAAATGGAACTGATAAAATCTAAGGGCATGACTTTTTTCAGTAGGATTAGCTGAGAGACAGGGAGGGAGGGAAGAAGGGAGGGAGGGAGGGAGGGAGGGAGAGAGAGAGAGAGAGAGAGAGATTGAGGAGAAATAGGCGAATGGCCAAATTCGTAGTCTTCACCAACCTTTCTCTTGAAGTCCAGGCTGTTGAGCATTTCCTGCAGTGTCAACACTTCCTGATTCATGAGGGCACTGTTCTTGTCTCCCTGATCTGCAAAGGAAGCGACATGGGATTCGGAGTTCTCTCCAAGGCAAAGCTCTCTGCTGGAAGCCAAGAAGGCTCAGTCTGCAACCCTAACCAGCTGGGGGAAGAGCAGAAACCTAGGCCATAAGAGACTAAAAAGGGGGCCACGAGAGCCGAGCTTGGGAGCTGAGTTCAGGAATGTGCGTGCTGAGCCTGGAAGAATGACATCCAAGCCCAGGGAACACAACTGCTTTATCTTAAGGACCGGGGTGGGGTGGGGGGTGGGTGAGTGGGGTGGGGGCTCTAGACCTCTCTTCACTCCATGCTCATTTTCTGGTGGTGGAGGTAGGAGATGAAGAAGTTTTTGTAATGGGGTCCTCACTGGATACCTCGGCATTAAAGACAGGTTTGGTTGTTTGGATGAATAAGGAAGGAAGGGGATTTCCCTTTGTGCCCAGAATTAGATCATGTTTGACTCTTTCTGAGATCTATTTCTCACGCAATCTCAGGAGTTATGAGTAAGAAACCACCTGCTAGAGTTAGTTTTATCTGCTTGGTCTAAAAACCAATAAAGACTAAATCTTTTATTTTTCCTTTTGCTTTACACAGTGGGCTGGATTCCCAGTAAAACTGGAAATGACAGAGTGACAAAATAACAAAAATAGTTAATACAAAACGAAAGCAGTCTATCCTCTTCAATGGTGGCGTATTTTACAAATATCATATTTAAAATTTGAACACTAACTCTTATTGCTATGCAGTGCGTGATTGCTTACTTTGGCCCTTTATGTTCATAAAAACATGGACTGGGGTGCTCAGTTGACTCGTGAGGCTGTGAAAACGAGGTTCTGGGACAACTCTGTGGAACAACTCTCTGCAAAACTCTGTGGAACAACTCTCTGCAAAATCACAGCACTAATCTCCAGGAACCCATTCCTGGTTGCAACCACTTACAAATTCACTAATTTTTAGAACCCAAAGATGACAAAATCTTGCTTATGTAGTATTTTATCAACTGAAAACTTCATTAGCTAATTCTTTGCCATGTTCATCAAGATTTGTTTCCTTGTTACCTTTCATTTCAGTTATAACAGGGTGACACAAACAGAATAGATATTTGTAATTTTAACTGATAAAAATGGTCACATGAATTCTTCACAATGCATACGAAGCACTGAAAAATATTAAAGATACTCAAACAGTAATATATTAAATTCAAAAGAGATCTATTGCTTGGTGTGTTTTGTTGTACAGTGTTCTAATTCTCAAAGTGGGTAGTTGTTGGGGGCGAAGCCGTCTGTACCTTGGGTATTGAGGACAAGGCCACTGCTGCTCATGGGCCTGCAGGGCCCCGTGAGAAGTGTGCTCAGCTCAGGGAGCTGTTGCCATGGCGACCTGACCTTCGCTTGAGATAATACAGTTTCCTCTTGCTGTTCTGCTAATAGATTAGATATTCTTCCTGTCCCAGGTCCTAGCCTCCCCTTAAACTCTCCACGAACTTGTTCCTGTGCTGATTGTATAAATAAATGCGTTGCAGGCACTGGGCGTCCTTCCTCCCATCAGGAGCGAGGGCTCCACCTGACCCCAGCTTCTGTCTGTTGACTCCTGTCTTCTTCATCCCCCACCGTCCAGAGTTTCATGAGCCTTTTGATAATTGATTAACCCACATTATGCCTCCTCCTCTTCTTCTTCTTCTTCTTCTTCTTCTTCTTCTTCTTCTTCTTCTGCTTCTTCCTTTTCTTTCTTCTTCTCCTCCGCCTCCTCCTCCTCTTCCTCTTCCTCTTCCTCCTCCTCCTCCTCTCCCTCTTCCTCCTCCTTCCTTTTTTTGTTTTTTTGTTTTTTTGAGACAGGGTTTCACTATACACTTCAGGCTGGCCTTGAACTCATTATGTAGCTGAGCTGGCCTCAAACTTGCAGTCCACCTTCTGCCTCAGTCTCCCGAGTGCTAGAATTACACACATGAGCCACCATACCCAGCTACGGCATTTATTCTTAAAGGAAAATTTGTGCATACACATAAGCATGAATATTAGGAGTAATACTGCATAGAAATCTAGCCATACTGAGGGTGCCAAGAGCTGAAAACAAAACAAAACACCTCACTCCTTACTTATAACAAGTTAATGTTTGCTTACAACCATCTGTACTCCCATCGAGAAGCATTTTAAGCTAGCATTTTAACAGTTGAAGGTGATTCTATCAATGAAAGGTTTATATTTGATTTACTTTTAAAAATTTTGAAATAATTTTAATTACAAAAAATTTTGCAAAACCAATGCAGACTCCCACTAATAAAATCCTTATTTAGCACCTGCTGTGTCTGACATAAATACAGCACAACTACAACAATCAAAACCAGTAAACTGGCATCAGCTTACTCCTGTTAACTAACCTAGACCAAGTTAGGATCTCACCAGTTGTTCCAGTACTTGCAGCAGTCTTTAAACTATCAACTTATTGTCATTTGTAAAACTTAGGCTTTAAAAAATTTTCATTTCCCCCCTCTATTTGTTAAAAACAGTGTAATTGTATTTAGCATCAATCCTTAACCACAGAAATTCTTATTTCAGTGTCCTATATTTTAACGCTTACATAATTATTGAAATTATGTTTTGGAAGGATTTTTTATCTGGAGAAATACTGAAAAATAAAACTATATACGAGATGCTTCATTGTTTGAAAATAGATACATAGCTGTGTAGGTGAACATACAGAAAGAAGCCTGGAAGAAAACGTGACTTTTTGACAATGATTATCTGTGTATTGCTTATCTCATGCTATTTTTATTTTTTAGTGCTTTTGTCTAATTTCTAGCTTTTCTTCTATGAAGCACATGTCTACTTTATAATTACTGAACATCATATTTTAAAAAATCACGCAGCAATTCCCTGACCTTATCAGATTTTTATCAGTTGTGATAGTGATGGTGAGATTCTTTAGAAGAGTGTCCTTATTTTGAGGGAGATGCATGCTGATATTTCATGTGCGTGAGTCTGTACAGAGTCTGTAATGTAGTTTGAAGTAAAAATCTCTCTCCCTCTCTCTGAAAAAAGGAAGAAGCAAAAACAAAAATATGCGCCTTATCCACATCCTCTTTTGATTTTTAAAGACTCATCTATGAAAATAGAACAAATTTGATTATCAATTCCCAGTAAAATTAAAGCCCAACGTTTATACTGCCTTTCGGTCCCTATGTAGAGTTATAGACAAAACAAAAACTTACCCATGGTCTGAATTGTTTTATATCTGTAGTCAAATTCGTCTTGCAGGTCCTCTAAGTATTTGGTGTCTTGTTCTGTCATCTTTACACAAAAGAAAATATACTCACTCAAAAGGAAATATCACGGTATGTGGCAATGTTCAAGCATGCCAGTGAAATAACGTCGCAAATATTTTTAAGTAACACTGTTGGGTGCTTCCAGCCTCTGATAGTATCTATAGACTACAATGAACCTACTTTTCTACATGACTAATTCACAAAAAAGGTGGTTAATGCTCAAAATGGTTGAACTTGCTCTTCCAGCTATTTTTTTCTTTCTGCTTGTTCAAAAATCCTTTGGTATCTGACCTCTCATTTCTGAGCTATTCCAAGTGATGCCACACTCATTGTTTCTTTTTAAACTGCAGGAAATGAGTGCTTTTGCTCTTTTGCAACTCTTGAGTAGTAGTTTTGCTTTTTTTTAAACTGTTAGTGTTCCAGTGATCAGCTTTGGCTTAAATCTCCATTGAAACATGCTGCAGTAACTTTGTGATGATTCAGTCTTGGTATTTTCTCTTCCTGGGTCTTAAAAAGAACCTGTGATGGCCAGGGTTAGAGCTCAAGGGCACAAGCTCCTGTGCACAAGCTCAAGGCTGTGAGTTCGGTCCCTGGTTAAAAAAAAAAAAGAACCTATGCTCGCTCCTGTCTGCTTCTGTCTCTGGGATAGACTTTACCTTTCTCCAAACCTGATGTTTCGCTGCTCCATCATAACAGTGGTTAAATGTTAAGATCTGGGCGAAAGGCTTTCCAGGCAATATCTCATTAAGTCTCACTACTCATGGTGCGGGTCAGCCTTGCTTTTTGCAGGACAAGCAGCAGAGGCTGAGGATAGGAAAGGACTCATACACAGTTTCTCAAGGAGGAGTTCTGGGCTGGGTCTGGCAGCCTGACCCTGACCCTCTCCCGCTAACCAAAGCTGGACACACTGCTTCTTACATTCCTGACTACACACTTCCCTTTTTTTTTTTACAGAAAGTTGAAATTTCCACTGCCCACTCATTCCAACAGGTCCTAAGAAATCTTACATCTACCCTTAACAGAGTTTTCTCCACAAATTCCAAATTTTAGTTAAATTACTTGTTGAGAAAACCATCCAATTTTGAGTCAGAGTTTATATGGCTACACTGAGACTTATGCAGCTTATGAAGTGAGGAAAATATCCTTGGGTTTCAGCTTCTTTTTCCATAAAAAGGGCCAATGGGTGAGCAGAGGAGGAAGGAGGACCACAGAAGTTATGTGTGGAGCTGTGAGATCACAGGGCAGAAACAACTTCAGTGTTTGGGGCCAGGTTCATAAGCACTTCATGTCAGCTATGATTCCTCTTTTTCTCCCTGTTTGTTATCTTGCTCTCTAACATGAGTTTCTTGATATTTATAAACTTTAGAAAAGAAACAAGCAACTATTGACTACCTACTATATTGTCTGCATAATAATGGAGACTATGAATCTTTGTAGCAACCTTTGCAAAGTGAATCACTTGCAAGCCAGGAAGGGGAGGTGTGCTCACTGAGTAACCCATACTCCAGCTGGAATTCAGATCCAGTCCAGTCTAGCTTGAAGACCTGCCCTGTTCCTTCTCACTGCATTTTGTTGTCACCTGCGGCATTTCACTTCAATGTTAAGATTCTGTAGAGCCAAGATTGTGGATGGCTACAGGCTACTAAAACCCAAGCCTGAGACAATGTAGAAAATTCAAACACCAAGTTCCAGGTTCTGACGTGGACATTAATCAGAAGCTAAAAAAAGTGAACATTGTGCAGGATCTTCTAATAGAAAGTATTTTAAGGTGAATGAAAGTGTATCACACCATAATTAGGAAAAACCAATGCTAAACTAATTAAAACACTTTCGGATGTCATCATCAGTGGTTGCCACTGTGAAAACACCACAAAGCACCTAGAGAGCCCTCCTGATGGCCCCAGGCAATCGCAGACCTCAGGAGTGCCAGCTCCAAAGCCTTTTTCAGGGACCAAGGTTAGGCTTGCAAGGTGGACAGCAGCACTGGGACTTGTGTCACTGTCTGAAGGCAGCCTGGGGCCACTCCCCAGAATCCTTGGCAGGTGGGGAGGAGTAGAGGCCTGGGAAGGGATCTGGTTCAGGCTCCAAAAGGTGCACTTCCGGTGCAGGGGTGCAGGGGTGCAGGGCACTGCTCAGGATTTCAAAAGGAATTTGAGGGGGAGGAGCTGGCTGTGGCTGGCTGGGAGAGCACAGGCTCAGTGGGTGTGAGGCTCTGGGTGTCACCCACAGCACCACAGAGAGAAGAAAGCAAGAGAGAAAGAGCGAGGGAGAAAGAGAGAAAAAGAAAGAGAAAGAGAAAGGGAGAGATAAAAGCGTGTGCCTGACTGACGTGATGAGCGTGAATCTCACTGAAATAGTGAATCACCTACGGCACATACACACCTGTGAGGTCGCTTGAAACACTCCTGTCACATTACAGGTCACCAAGGCATTTGGCCTCAAGTCTGTCCTGAGAACCTGACTTTTTCTGGCACAGCAGAAGCAGAGGTTTTGACACCTACTTCCTTTGAATCTGAGGGATTGGAAATACTGTCTTGTAGGCTCGCTGTACCATAGACGGTGCAGCTTCCCCTTAAACAGCTGTAGTTTGTCTAACTTGATGGAATTGTTACTGTGTTTATAAGAGGCAAAAATAATACACTGTGCAAGCTTTAGAAAGGGAAATTGGCATTCCATTTCATACACCACATAGTGGAGAGTCAGCTTCCCTAAGAAATCTTTTCTAGATCAGTGAAATTGACACATCGCTATCCAGAGGCCAGGGGCCAGAAAAGAAACCAAATGTACCAGCATCACACGACAGAGGCAATACCGTTATAGATTCTTCTGATATTCCGAGGAAAATAAAGGATTACTATGAGCAACTTTATGCTGATAAAGGCAATTTAGTTGGAACTGACACATTTCTTGAAAAGCACAAATTACCAAAGCTCATTCAAGAAGGAATAGATATTCTGATAGCTTTTACTTTTCTCACAGAAATGCAAATTGGAGTCAAAAAGCTTCCCATAAAGAAACCATCCACATATAAAGAGAAGCCATGAGAGAAACGTATCTTATTAGCTAGTTGTCCCTTGGTTTCTGTAAACACCCACGTGGGAGCCAAGGACAAAGGTGCTGGTTTAAGCCTGTGGTGACCGCCCTGGGCCGGCCCAGCATCCATGCCACCGAGGTCACTCACCTGCACGCTGTTTTTGATAGCGGCCACTTTGTGCTCCACGCTCCTCTGTCTTTCTGAAACTGAAGAACTCTGTAAGGATTTCTCCAGGGGTCCCTGGAAAAAGGGTCTTGACATTTCACTGCTGTTGACACAACGGGTTCATGATGAATGCAACATACACAGTGCACGCTTTGAGCCGAGATTCTGATCAGCACGATAGCAAATACCCAGACTGTGCCCGCCAGGCCCAAGGCCCTGGGGTTCATTCCCAGCACTGAAACAACCACCACCAAAACAACCCCGAGCCCCCAAATAACACAGCCACGCTGTCACAAAATAGTTAACGAAACAATAAAAACGATGTTAAAGGTTAAGGAATGGGAGAAATTATAACAAATCTCTGTCACACAGACCTTAGAGATGTATTGCTCAAACATAGATGTGTATCTGTTCTTTATTTAAAAATATATAGCTATGTATATAGATATAAACTCAAGTGCCTCAGTGCAAGAAAACACACACTCCCAAATGCTGCCTGTGTGTCATCTCTGAAGTTACAGATGATTTTATGATTTTTAAAATATTCCTATTTTCTGCAGCAGAATCACACCACTTTTGAAATGCTATAAAAGTGAGTACAATAACCCTACGCTAAATTGGTCTTAAATTTACCACTGAGGAGGCTGCAACTGCTGGGATGGGCTGCAGTTACACTCCCAGACAAAAGCTTTACTGGAGGAGTTGGAGACCTCGTAGTCTGGCTGAGCAGAAGGCTCCCCTTCCGCTCCCCGAGTTCCACTTCTTGGCCCTGCAAGCGTCTTAGATGTGAAGCTCTGTAGCTAACAGGAGGTAGTGTGAGACACTTCCCTCGGCTGAGGGGCAGTGGTGCTTAGCTCGGCTGACGACTAAAACCTGCGCAAATCAGAGGCAGGAACACAAGGGGAAGCCCGGCTCCCCAGTCTTGGTCAGATACTCTCCACACATCACACTCTTCGTGGTGAGAAAGCCTCAAAACAGTTCCCCATCTCTTACTTTGGTCTCTACTCTTCATCTACCGAGTTAAATTTTAAAAACCAGTGCTTCTGACAGTGATGTTAATGCACTGGCAGATTGTTCTCAGAGTGACAAATGTTTCCACTTGACTAAGAGCTGACATTTGGAGAGGACAGCACACATGCATACACACGCACACGCAGACACACAGATAAGAGAGGAACGAGAAAGATCCTTGAGAGTATAGGAGGTGTGACCAGAACATACAGTGAATACTTAAAATTAAAAAAATTATAACAGCAAAAGAAATATTGCCACTAACCCCCCTCAAAATGCCACATCTCATGTCGGGTATACTTTGTTGTTATTGCCACTGTCTGAAGCAGTTCTGGAAGTCATTTATTATGAGTGCGTAGTTACCCCGTTGTGACAAAATGATGAGAAAAGTGTGTTCAAAGCAAAGGGAGTGTTCTGAGAGGGATCAATGACAAAGTGTCTTTCATTGTCCTAATTTTTAAATTTATACACCCGTAGGTTTGATTGCCCCGTGTATATTCAGGGTGTTTTATATTTACTGTAGTCTTGATTTTCACTCCAGAGGCGCTGCACCAAGCTACCCATGCTTAGGACCTCGCTGTAGCTTTTAAGTGAAACGATAATATTCTTCATCATCTAAGAAGCTAAGCTGTTGGAACTTCAGAGTCTTCCAGAAACATCCATCATGTGACGGTAACTAACCCTGAGAATTTTCAAGAGCTCAAAAGGGACTTTTGCTAGACTTTCAAAATATATGGCATGATTTACTAAGTTATGGGTATGTCCTTTCGAAAACTGATCATTTAACACAGTATACTTCTCTTCACTTTATAAGCATTAACTGAAAAGTATTTCTTAGGAATTTCATTGATTCATTTATTTGTCTGTGATGAGCATTCTGATACATGATTCATTACAGTGAGATAAACTATAACTGAAAGGACATCAGGGTGAATTACACTCAATCAACAAGCAAGTATTTATGAAGTTTCTGTAAGACAAAATTCCTGCTAGGAGACTAGTTTAGGCTTGTGTGATAGGAAATAGTAAACTACTGAAGGATCATAGGCCAGATCAGTCAGTGGAGATACACGTGATGCAGGAAGCAGAGACCAAATGAAAATTATGATTTTACCTAAAAGAGGGTCACCATATTCCTAGATCAGTGATAGCAGAAAGAAACGCATACGTAAGATTCTAGAAATGAATCAAGTCTGGGAAGGCTTGATGATTATTACAATATGGAGAGAAACAAACAAACAAAATACTGAGATGATTCCAAGACTTTGATTACAAGTGACTGGGCTAGAGGTGGCATCAGTAACATAGAAGAATTTGGCTCGGAAGAAGATAAGAACTTCTGTTGAGTTATTAATGAGCTCAGAAAATGTTACCTGCACAGGCATGTTGGCTGTGGCCAATATTCTCCTTTCTTCCCTTAAACAATTAGAAATAACTACAGCTACATGCATTGGATTTCCGTGAAATTTTCCCTGAAAGAGAATAGCGAAAACAATATAAGAACATATATATATGGAATACATATGAAAGAGCAGGAATCCATAGCTATATCCTAAGGAAAACTTGCTACTTGAAAAAACAATAATAACCTCTTAACAAATATGTAAAATTATGTGGGATTTGTTCCAATAATCTATTCTATTATTAAAACCACAGAAATTCATATTATCAACATAGGGCTTTAAGAAGGGTATATTGCTTTCTTTGCCTTCAAACATCACTTTTCACAATCGTTAAACTTCTGCAGCATCTCTCTAGGAGAGCCCAGATCAGACTCAGGACAGGCTTTGGGTGCAGGAGTCACTTTCATAGCACTTTCAAAGCACGGTGGTCCCAGGCGGGTGCTTGTAAACTGTGCTCTGCTCCAAATATTTGTGTGGGTTGCTGTTTGTTGGCGTTCACGTCTACTAGCTCCTAACTACACTGGTACACACAAGAGAAGCGACACCCATGCTTCGGCAGCAAGGCTTTCTGACATCTAGGCTCATACCTTTCCCAGCCCAGGTTAACGGCGCAGATGGCGTCAACTTGCAGCCTCCTGGCCACCAGGGATGCGGCATAAATGAAAATATCAAATTCCTTCAGGGGGCTCACGTGACCGCCAATCACAATGCCTCCACTCACTGACTTCACCTGCTAGACCTCGAGGTTGCTAGGCCTCCAGGTTTTCCAGCCGTGATTTATGGGACAATAGCAACACCACCACCCAAGGAGGTTAAACTTTTTCTGAGGCAGGAAGCAGACCAGTGAAATGCACTCATTTCATCTCCCTCTGGTCTCCTCGTAATCAAAAGTAACTTATGCAGGTTAATAAACCAAAGGATCATGTTTTTTTGCATTATTATTATTAATTTTTTTGTCTTCTTGAGATAGGGTTTCACTATGCAATTCAGACTGACCTTGAACTCACAACATAGTAGCTCAGGCTGGCATCAGACTCATGGTAATCTGCCTGCCTCAGCCTCCCGAATGCTGGGATTACAGGCATGTGCCACTATGCCCAAGTACAAAAGGGTTTTTAAGGAAAAAAGTTAGATTATTGGTTGTAAACTTTTTTTTTTGTATCGGAATTGAACTCACGACCTCATGCTTACCAGGCAGGCGCTGTGCTGCTGAGTGATCTCCCACCCGGCTGTAAACATTTTTGTGGGTGTGACTGGTGCTACAATTTTATCAGATGGTGTATGTTAATTAACACTTCTATTTGTAAAACTAGGGTAATCATCGACTATCTGGATTCCTGCTTTCATATTCTTTAGTCTTTTAAAAACTCCTTTTCCCTCTTTTCATCAGAAATCTCCAAAGGGAAAAATAAAATTAATTGACAGAAACTCAGAAAGTGAAAATGATCCTGTCGATGACACAGGAATATCACATTTTTGACTCTGCAATGCTAACAATTTAAGATTCTTTGTACTAGAGTTTATTCCTGTTGTTGATTTTCCCATTTATCAGTTTTTAAAACAGTATAGTTTGTGCTTCATTCCCTGAGAGTAACTATACATTTTCTCTTTTTTTCTTCAATTTGTTTTAAAAATATTCCATTGTTAAACAGAAAGGGCTGCTTCTAGGGCTAGCCTGGACACTCTGTTCTTCATGTAAACTCCAGATCTCTTCCTATCTAAGGCGAGGAGTTTCTTTAATACCTCAAGAATTATCAGTATTTGTCTTGTTTGCCCTCACTGCTATGGAGTGTTTCCTTGATCATTCAGAAGCTATCTTTCACCATTCTCAGCTTTCTTGTACACTTTTTCACTTTCTTGTTTTAAGCCCTTTTAATCTTCCTTTTCAGATTCAGTTTCCATGTTTTTTAAGGTTAAATTACTCACTTTTTCTTCTTCGTTAAGAAGCAGGAATCAACACTGTATTCTCCGAGGATATCTTTTCACTTTCTTTTTAATTTTTCCTAATTTAGTGTCTCACTTAAATCTGAGACAAAAGGCCTCATGGAAAATGGATCACTACGGAGTCAGTACTGAGTTTGTACTCTTCCTACATATCAAGGCACACTTGTGGCCCCATTTCAGTAGTTTTTAAGTACAGGGATCCTCCAAACGACACTGAAATAAACCCTTAAGTAGGTGTTGATGGGAAGAAGCAGGAAAAAGACAGCCAGAGGAAGGGTAACTGACCCCCTCCGGCGTGGGCTACCCTCTGGAACACGCGTGCACTGCATGTTATCACCCACGGTCCAGCTGGTTGCCCACTGTCGTGATGTGTGAGTGGACGGAGGTGTCAAGTGTTTTAATCTTTTCCTTTATGACTAGTGTTTTACTGAGGTGTTTTTTGTTTTTTTTTTTTCAGAAATCTTGCCCTAAACTGCAGTCGCGGAGACATTCTCTTGTTATCTGCTTAAGTCCCTACAGGGTTTTTGTTAAATGTGCTTCTCTGTTAGCGACCTGAATTCCTCTTTCTCCCATGTGTATACACATTTCCCAGATTGCTTATTAAATGCTCTTGGCTTGGTGATGATCCAGCGTGTACGGGGGAGGGGGCAGGCGTGCTCCTGGGCTCTGTCCCGTGTTAGGGCTCTGTCTGCCTCACCAACAGATTACTGTTTAGTACTAGAGCTTTATACTCAGTTGCAATGCCATGTAGAACAGGTTTTCTTTGCATCTTCTTATCAATTTTAGAATCAACTGAAGTTACAAATATGCCCAATCAAAGCAGGCATTCGAATGGCTCTAAATCTTTAGATAAATTTAGAATCTTGTTATGTTCATAATTCTGGTCTAGTCTAATTATTTAGGTATTCGTTAATGTCTACTATTGTAATTTTCCAATAGAGATCTTAAATATATTAGAATATATTAAGGTTACTGTTATATTATTGATATTTTTCATTTCTAATTGTTTTTTTTGCTTATATGTAGAAATATGATTAATTTTCATATATTGATTTTTGAATCCAGAAAGCTTTTTCAACTCTCACTGGGTCTAATAATGCATTTGTAATATTTCTTATCAATTGTAAAATTATATCTGTTTATTCTTTTGGGTTTTCTTCATACACAAATCATATTTTGTGCAAATACTGACAGAATTTTCCTCCTTTTCAATCAGCTAATTTTCATCAGGATTTCACCTCTGTTCTAAGACTGATTTAGAAATATATTGATTAATTTTTAAACAGGGATTTTTTTACATTTTTAAAAAACTGATTTCTAGTATAATTTAATTTTTATCAGAACATAGCTTTGGCTAATTTCAGACACTTGAAGTTTGTTGAGATTTGCTTCATGGGCCAGTATACAGTTTTTTTGTAAAAGTTTCACTTGACTTGTAAAGAATGTGTATTCTGAGTTGTTTGGTACAAATATTTTGTGTAGTTTCATCAAACCAAATGTCTTACTTGTTTTGTTTAAATTTCTCCATGCTCAATTTTTCTGACCTGATCAACTGTAATTATGTTAAAGACTACTCTGTGAACTTTTCTCCTCGTGCTTTTATCAGATATGTTTAGACTTGTAATATATTGCTACTGAGTAAAATCTTCCATTACAATGAGCTGACCTTTATCTCTAGCAATGCTTTTTTACCCTGAAGCAAAAATATGAACTATAACATAATGCTCAAAATTTAACTGCCCACAATTTATATTTCCCCTATTGAGGGAACTTTCAATTTATTTCAGCATGAGTATAGATACTTAATCATCTATCAGTATGAAACAAATTAGTTAATATATTTAACTCATTAATGTACTAATTTAGTTAGTGTATTCCAAAATGTATTTAGAATTCAACTTTTCTGACTCTTCAAACCTATTTGCTTTCATATTTTCCCATAAAAAGAATGTCCTGTGGGGCATCTGAAATGTCAGTGAGGCATAATTTATTTAGAGCATGTACAACTATTGTCTATTCGGAAAGTCTTGGTGCTGGCCTATTTTTGATCTTACTAGAAGTTCTCAGTAGAAAGTTTTCAGACGAAAACTAGGTCTCACAATTCTTGTGCAAATGGCCCTTAAAGGGCTGGTTGATAGAAAGATGGAGTGGTTTCGTGACCTAAACCATCATGATTAGCTACCGTGTTACAGCTGGTTTTAGTGCCAGGCTTATTTAACCTTTTAGATGGATGTCCATGAAATCACTGAAACTAGAATATACGGTAGACATCCATTCCTGAGGACTTCCACTCAGTCTTCCCTTAGCTCAGCCACCATCTACAATGGTTCACTCCAACAGCACCTTGAAGACTAAAAATATGGCAGCAATTTCAGGGACCAGGAGTTAGACAGAAGGTCACAGTGACATTCTGCTTTTTACAATTTCCTCACAGATATGTTTGCCTTGATAGTGTAACTTTGTTTTGCTGAGATAAACCAGCTCCCCACCCCAAAGCATTACCTATTTGATTAAACACGTACTTTTCATTTTTCCCCAGTGGTATCATGCTGGACATCAGACACATTCTGCTCAGGCAGCAGGATGTTTCTGATAAAGTGATGCCGTACAGCTTAATGGAAATGTTGTGCAGGGCATGATTTGCTTTCTCCAGGTTCTTATTGCACTGAGGTTTCTGTTCTTTCCTTTATAAGGAATTGGGTGATTTCTCCAGCTACTGTTGCTTGGTGTATGACAATCTTTCTTTTTTAATGTCCAATTCAGTAATAAAATATAATACAACTTCATTTACTTTTGGGAAAGTTTCCTTCTTACATACTGTAAAGTATTTTACAGTCACTTTCTAACAAAATATAAAATTTCACCCAGTAACAAATATTTGCTCAACAAATATCAGATTTGAATCTTATTGATTTGTTCTTATTCCATTTTGCATACACGATAACTATGTATTCCAACTCTAAATCATGGTGTCATATTTTGATTAAACAATTAAACTAAATGCGTGTTGTACAAGCAGTGCATCTAATTTATCTAAAGTGGTGACAACACAAATAGCTATGACCCAGTTTCACATCACAGACAATAACAATGACATTGGGATTGCCACATGGTAACAGCAATTAAGAGGTGTTATTGACTGTAAGATGCATTCTGGTTTCAAAGATGTTAAAATGTGTGTATGTGGGAGGGATTTTCATTCACTGTTGTTTTGAATGTAAAATGATAGTCATTTTGGAAGATAGCTTAGCAGTTTCTTATAAAACTACATACTCTTAACCATAGGAACCTACAATCCTACTTGTTGGAATTTACCCAAAGGATCTGAAACTCATGGTCACACAAAAGCCCCCACATAGATCTTTAGAGTAGCTTGATTCATAACTGATGAATTGTGGGAGAAGTCCACAGTGCATGCATGCCCTTCAGCAGAGGAATGGATAAACTGTTACACATCTGTACAATATAATATTATGCATCACATAAAACAACGGAATCATCAAGCCATAAAGACACAGAGGACCATTAAATGCATACTATTAAGTGAAAGAAGCCAATTTAGGAAGGATACAGAATGTATTTTACTTACACGAAGTCCAGGAAAAGTACAAACTGACCTAAAAATGGTTTCTGGGGTTAGAAAGAATGAACTGATTGGGCATGGGGGTGTGGGGGGAGCAAACATATCCTGTACAATATTATTTTATGGTAGATTCATGATATTGTGGATTATTTTATGGTAGATTCATGATATTAATTCACAGAGGAATGTATCACACACACAAAAAATGAACCCTAATGTAAACTAAGGACTTCATAATGATGTAACATTATGACTCATCAGTCATTACAAATATTCTGTGCTAAGCAATACACACCAGAAACTCTCTGGTGGAAGGTACCGAGGGGTGGGGGAGGCCGAAGGAGGACTGTGTACAGGAACACTCTGTACTTTTCTGTACTCATTTTGTCAGTAAACCGAAGACTCCTTTGAAAAAATAAATCGTTTTTAAAAATTGCCTTCCTGAAGTCACAGTTCTCACCCTCTTGATATTAATTCCCTCCCCAGAAACGAATGAATTCAAATGAATGAATGGCTTGGGTTCCACAAGTTCTCACGTCACACAGAGGTGTTGTAGACCTAAGGGAAGCAAAGCGTAGGTTCCTGATGGATATACATTATTAACGCCCTGATAGCAAGCATGCCACTGATGCTGCATCCGCTTACCCTGGCTAAGCATTAGCTGCGGGTATATCAAGCTTGTCAGCTTACGTGCAAAGAAAATACTTCCCAAATGTACCAAATTCTAGTGCACTGCTTATGCGGTGTCAACCCGCCCCAGACAATCGCTCTGCGAAGCAGCCACAGAGCTGTCTGCAGACCTAGTCGTGTGCTCGGTTTTTAGCTGGGTGAACTTGGCTAAGTCACTTTGGACCCTTTGTTGCTTTCGTCACCCCATTTGTCAGTCAGGATCAGAACACCTGGCATTCGCTGAAGAGTGGGAGAGAATGGAGGGGGCTGTGTGACTTGTAGAGCACTTTAGACACCAGAAGTTTCCTATAGGGTGGTGTTAGGAGAGTCTAAAGCTCATAAATAGTAAATCAACAAAACAGGGGGAAAGTTCTCCCATTTGCATTACAGAAATGACCATGATTGATTATAGAGCCAATAGAATAAGACTGAGCTGTGTTCCAGGAAATTGATTTATGCACATATAAAAGAAACTCCAGAGAAAGAGAGACAGTATTTGGGGGTTTTCAGAGTCAGACAGTGGGGACTTCCCTGGCATTTCTTGAGGACTAATTCACGCATGCACAAAAAAATGCACTGAAAGCAACTTTGAATAAAAAATTAACACACACACACACACTAGCAATTAGAAGGAATAATAGAGCACTGAGCATAATTCATGTAATCTTTGGAAGAAAACCATTAACTCTATGCTTGTTTTGCACAGATAAAGCCCTCAACAGAAATAGGTCAAATTTTTTCCCCAACGAGTGATTATCTTTGAGCACATATTTTCAATAATTCTTAGGTATTCTTTAAAATAATTAAGCATGTGTGACTTCTATGATTAAAACTAAATAAGAAGTGATAAAGTATATATATATTTTATATCAAACCTTTCTCTTTGCTTGATTTATGCGGGGGGGGGGAGGTTTGTAGAACATGAATGCTGGTTTTGAAAATTTGGCAAACAGGCTATTATCACTGCTAAAATTCAGAGGTCTGAGAAAATTCGTGCATTTTATTAATTTTTTTTTCTTTTGGTACCGGGAATTGAACACAAGACCTTGCACTTGCAAGGCAAGTGCTTTGCCACTGAGCTATATTCCTAGTCCTAATTCATGCATTTTAATGAGTTAAGTTGCTTAATTTAAAATGACCAGAAAAGAACAAGGTTACTGCAAACAAACTCTTCATTTTTGTTAGAACATACCAATAATAGAAACTGTTACTTCCTGAATCCCTACTATGAGCAGAATACTTTGTAAACTTTGTCTTTACTCTGACAATAGCCTGCAAGCACATATTAAGAAGCCTAGGTGTTATATCCTTTGTGAAAATCTCAGAACTAGGAAATCAAATCAAAGCAAAGCAACACAGCAAATCCAGGTGTTTCTCATTGTAAACCTCTGATTTTCCAAATCATCACTGGCTTAAAAGAAAAAAAATTACTGATTTCTTCTTTGTTCAATGGGTCCTGTGACCTACAAGCTGCATTTATTTTCCTTGGATATTATTTTCTATAAGAAGTCTATTCAGGGCCATCGTTCTTAGGGAGCCCTAAGATAGCTGCAAAGTTTAAACACTGAAGGCAATAATGATAAACAGGTGTTTGACTATAAAAATACTAAGTAACTTTTGCAATTCTATTCCCTGTCTGCTGATAAAGGTGACCTGCTATGGTCTGTGTGAGTCCCTGCATCCTACATGGAATGTCAAGAACGCAAGGCCCTAACCATTGCTTCTGCTTCTGCGTGAAACACACAGCAGTCATGTTTTTAATGTCCATATGGGGCGTGATTTCCCATTAGACACCAGGTCTTGCAAAAGAGGGATGGGTGATCTTCAAGACTAATCTTCACATAGCTGTCACCTTAAGGAAACCTCATGCCTGTCGGATGAGAGAGAGGACGGGTAAATTGTTACAGTCCTTTCTTAACTCAGAGAAAAACAGCAAAAACATATTATTTGGTCTTCGTATTGATAAAGACATGTGTTTTAAACCCTTTTTGAGTTTTTATTAGTAGTTTGTTCCTCGTAGCCAGAAAGACACAAAATTAAGGTCTTGAGATGAGTTGGCAGAGGACAGTAAGGCTTCAGAGGTCTCTGAGATGCGAGCTCTGCTTGTGGAAGTTCAGATGGGATCCTTGCCCTGGTCAAGCAGTGCACCATTGGCAAGAGGCTGCCAGGGGAGAATGGAAATGTGGGGTCCCTGCTCCTCTAATGGGAGTGATACTCTCTGAGTCACCTGCCCACTATCCAGTAGGATAAGGATAGGTTCTTTACGGACGGACCATTATGTCCTACAAGATGGCTCAGACACCCCTTCCCCTGACCCTCTGGAAAACAACAAATGCACCATCGTTGTCACTATAAAGCGTTTTGGATCATAAAGATAAGAAAATGGGGTAGAAAATGTAAAGACCGATAAAGAAGGAATGCACACATCTGTTTTGAGGATATCATCTTGTACTGAGGCAAAAAGGGAGGCCCATAAAAATTACAGAATGAACGCACAGGATGACATGGTTGTCTTCTTACTGGCAATAGCAGCCAGACCTAGAAGTAGGAAAAATATTCACAAAATTAAAAAATGTTAAGAATAATACACCATAAAGATATGGAAAATGTTGGAGAAAGATATGTTTAACTTAAATCTACAATATGTGTATAAGTCCGAAACTCACAAAAATATGTATAATTTTAATATTTTTAGGTATCAGTTACAAACAAATGTAACTTAAACTTTAAAAAACTTGAGAATAAATTTAACAAGAAACACACCGGTCTTCTATGGATTAAATTAGCACCACACTGGAAAATGTCAAACAAGACCTGAGAAGATTTATTTTTTTATATATAATTTTTTACTTTTTAAAAATACGGAATGCTTCATGAATTGCATGTCATCCTTGCACTGGGGCTGTGCTAATCTTCTCTGTATTGTTCCGATTTTAGTGTGTGTGCTACTGAAGCAAGCAAATCCTGAGATTTATATTAAACACATAAACTCCAGGATGGAAAACTTAGTATTATAAAAATGTTAATTGTCCCCAAATAAATATGTCTATTTAGTGCAATAAAAGACTTCCAGGAGTTGCTTGGGGTTGGGAGAGTGCTGAGGGAATGACTCATGGAAAGGATCTTAAAGTCTATATAAAAGATAAAGCTAAGCAAATGATGGGCTCATTTTTTAGTGCTTGAAATACATCAGAAATTTTTCTAAGTGCTCTTCTTTGCTTCATTTGACCCTCACAACTGTTTGTGATGAATGTTGCCATCCTACTTGACAGACAGGTGAGAGTGATATTAAGTAACATTAAGCCAAGATCCAACTTGACTCCAGTGTGCAGTTGCTTTGAACTCATCAGCTACCAAGTTCATTGTTTCCTTGTTGAGATAAGAACTTGCTGTATAAACTATCACATAAGCCTTTATAGTATCAACATGTAACTACATTAGCAGGTGTTACAGGTGACCTACATGTGATAAAATTGTGGAAAATAGCATGGAATAAAATTGACATATGAAACGGTGGCATATTTCAGTTCAGTGGGAAAATGGGTTATTTAAAAATAATCTTGCTTTTATAATTATCCATCAACCCAGAGGATAAAGACCTCTATACAAAAAATTCCGTGTAGATTAACAGACAAACTTTTTACAAAAATGTTAGAATAAAATACAGGAAGACATTTATAATCTAAGGGTTACGAAGACTTTGTAAATCAAAATAGAGCTCCCAGAAATTGTACAAAAAGGATAGATTTTGCATTATATTAAAATTTTTCTATATGGAAAATAATATCATAAAGTCAAAAGTCATGATAAGCTGGGGAAAATATTAGTAACTTATGAGTTAATTATTAATATATTTTTAAAGTGATAACTTTAATATGTATAAAGAACTCTTTGAAACTGATGAAAAAGCCCAGTATAAGTAATAGGAAATTCACAAAGAAGTACATGTGAATTTGGGGAAAAACACACAAGTTAACAAATAGCCCCTCCCAATCAAGGTAAAAGAAAGATATTATTTCCCCAAAATCATATTAATAAGAACAAAAAAGAATGACATCTGCTGTCAATGAAGCCACATGAAAGAAGTCCCCATATGGTTCGCTGTTGCAAATGTGAATTTCACAACCTTTCAGGAAAGCAATCTCATAATATCTATTAAAATTTAACATGCTTACATGTTTGAGTAATAAGTCAATTTCTAGGATTCTATTCCATAAAAATAGAAGCATGAGTCCAGTGACAGTTTATGCACAATTTATGTTTCTTGCAGTGCTGCTCAAGGTAGAAAGCAGCAGGCAGCAGAGCTTGCTCATGTCACAGGAGTGGCAGAACGCACAGGGTAGCGTCAGACAATGGGCCATTCACTACCATGAAAAGGGACTTTCTGTGTTGTCAAATTTGGAAAGCAGAAAAACAAAATTTCATTTTGGTAACTGACAAGATCCTGACTGCACCATTTACAAAATGCCATAACCATACACATACCTATGCATGGGCACTTTATTTAGTGACGTAATCATAGATAGAGATGTGTACGTGTGCATCATTTGGTTAATACTAATGTCTTTATGGGTAATGCTGTGGGTAAGGTAAGGAAAAAAGTGTAGGGGAAAGCTGGAAAATAAAACAAGTGTCTAGGCAGTAAAAGTATGGAAAGATGTCACTATGAAAATAAAAATCACCTAAAATCCCAATATCTAGAGATAAATGATCTTAAAATTTGATACACACTAATTTTAGTTTATTTTCTCTTGAAATATCTTTATATATATTTATATGCATTTTAAAATAAAATACAGAAACTACGCTATACATCATTATGTGTTTTTCATTAACCAAGTATTACTGACAGTTCTCTTATTTTGGTGGAATTTCAGGGGATTTCTTTTTTCTTCTGAGATTTTTCATTATTATTTGCATTTTCCCAAAGATTTGCATTATTAAGCAATCAGAAAAAATTATAAAACTGTTTCCATCCCAACAGAAATTCCATTGCTTTTAAAAAAAACTTTAATTGATTTATATATGTACAAAAATTAGATCTCCCAATGCAAGAAGTGGAAAAATCATTCCAATCCAAAGAAACAAACCCATTCTGTGAAGACTGTTGACAGTTACAAAGCAACTCTCACAGGCCCTCGTTCATTTTCCACTGAACAAAAGTTTGAAATCTATTTCAACTGTGGCAGAAGAATTAAAACTGTCCAATGACTGAGAGAAATGCGATCAGAAGGTTTGGCAACGGTTCATAAATAATGGAAGGGTAAAGCTTGAAGGACTTGTAAGTCACCTAGGGACAGGAGGACAGGACACAATCACTTGTGAAACCATGTGTTCCGAAGCTGGATTACACACACCCAGAATGATGCTTCTAAGTTGCCTTTGGTTTGGTCTAAAATGCAAATCATGCAGACATTATATATTTAACATGTCTTTTCTCTCAGGACCTCTCTGGAGAACATGCTGACCAGGTGACATTTGTCCTTCAAGTGTCAGCCTGCTAAGCTGACTGGCTTTGAAACTCACATTCATTTCCATGTTTAAGATCCATGAAGATGTGTTTGTTTCGTCCCCTTGGCTCCTTACTGACTCAGAACTAATGGATCTGATCTACTCACCCTTTTCTTCTGTGTCTTAGATGAAGAATCACATTAAGGGATGGATTTACATATTTTATCACTTATGGTCCCTGGTAAAGGGCTTGAACCCTGAACCAGCAGCACTTGAACAAGGTCCTGGAGGTGACATGGTTTATCCAGAAGACTGCATTGGAAAGTCCTGAGGATTTGAGGTCACAGCAGTCAAAGACTTTGGATCCACCTTTGTTGTTATTAACAATGACATTTAAAGATAAACCATTTTACCTCCCTTAGTGTTAGTTTTCTCCGTGTAAAATCTCTATCTTCCCTTTCTCTCCAAAATGGTGAAAAACCAGTGGGCTGTTTGCAAGATCATAGGCAATTGAGCAAGAGTAAATAAAGGTCAACTTTACATATAGACAGAAAAGTAAAAATAGCCTTGGTAGAAAAACTTTAAATGAAAAATCATGAATATTCAAAAAGTCACTATGAAAATAAAAATCATCTTAAATCTCAATATCTAGAGATAAATGATATTAAAATTTTGATACATACTAATTTTAGTTTTATCTATTGTATCTTTATATATTTTTATATGCACTTTAAAATAAAATCCAGAAACTACATCATCATGTATGTTTTTCATTAACTGATATTGCAGTATCTTTAAAAATTTTTCAACTGTAGTTTCTAGTAATGGTTGAATGGTTAGTTTTAGTGCTCATCTTATTTCTTTAATACATTTTTCACTGTTGACATTTAGATCATTTATATTTTTTCACCATCAAAATGCTATGGTTAAACCTACTATAAAATTACAGCATTTAGATTTTGTTTGCTTACATTTTTTTGCCTAGTTGAAGTTAAAGGCCTGATGTATTAAAAGTGTCCCATATTCATTTCTTTTTGCATTTATAACTTTTACTTGTTGGTTCATATAATTGTCCCATGATATCACAATTTTTTAAATTGCTTTGGATAGAGATTTGATGGCATCTGACAACAGTTAAATGTGAGCATTAAATGACATATTGCATGCCTTTAATACTAAATAAATGTCACCTATGATATTTCACTTGTATATCATAGTTATTAGAGTGTAACATGCAGTGACCATACATTTTTTAATATATGCACCAGCCTGATAAATCTTTGCTCAACCTTTTACTTTGAACTTTTCTAAAGCTTTCTGTTAGCAGTTGCTTGTAAACAGCACAACTGAATTTTGTTTTGATTCTGAACAAGAATCCTATTTTTAATATGAAGTCTCCCACCACTTACAGTCATTGCCATGTTTAATATATTTCATTTTACTCTGTCCCTTAGTTTTCTATTCCCTTTGTCTTTTGCTATGTAGTCTCTACGCCTGTTGCTTTTATCTTTCCCATTACTATGTTGGAAGGTGTGAACTTTATCATGCCTGTTACAATCACTATTGAATTTTGTCAAAAGTATTTTTGCATCCAGAAATTCACACCCTCGTTTTTCACCACAACCAGGGAGCCGGGAACTCACTCCTCTCATGGGGGGGGGGGGTCCACGTGGTGACCCACTGGCTCTGATTATGCCAGATCCCCATTTTCACCTTCCCTGTTCTCCATTTCACTTGCACCAGTCCTGATGCACCATTTCACATGCACCAACCATGGATGCACGACCTAACTGTCATCGTGAGGAGTAAATGTTTGGGCTTTGAAACTTCCATGTCAAGATAAGAAATCTGGCATGGCTGCATGAAGCCTCTGATATCTGTATCTACACGATCTCCTCGTCCGTCAACCCAGGCAAGCGTGCATCTAGAGTATCTTTGCAGTTGTCACTTCCGCCCCATCGGTTTTTGTCTGCCCCATTGATTTGCCTGTTGGCTTTTCTGAATCTGATACCTGAGAGCTATTTTCCTTCATATCACGGCACTATGTACTTTCAATGTGACTCCAGGTGACCTGTTTATGTTTCATGGTGTCAACTGTATCTGATATGGATTTAGTTCTACTTCTGATTCTCTTTTCCCTCCTGTGGAATCCTTTCCTGTGGGACTCGTCATATCCCTCTGTTCATATCACCCTACTGAAGCTCTCAGTTCAACCTATTTTCTTCTTTCAAATTTCTGCTCCTATTTTATACACATGGTTTCCTGGAAAAAGCTCTGTATGGTAGAATAGATCATTTTTATGAGTATGCTGTGTGCTTGCAAGTCCCTGTTATATTTTTTGTCCCATAGATCCTACACATGTTTCTTTGGGCAATGTTTTATTAGAAGGAGGTAGAGTTGATGTTTCTGATTTAGTTTTTGTTGCCTGATACTGGTATAGACTTCATTCATGTTCTGGCATTTAACTGTCCAATTATTTTATAGTTTAATACTGTTTGTATTTGTCTTTTTTTCTTCTTATATTTTATCTGAAAACTTGGTGTTTTTTCAAAATCAATTACAAAGCTGAAGTCCTTGTTATGAAAGCCAAGGGCATTAATCCTAGGCAGTGTAGAAGACTGACAAAAGATTTCCTTAGGGAGTTAAATCTCTTACTCCACTCCTTAAAAGCAAAATGAGAAAATACTAATTCTCTCATTTACAGAATTAATCCTATTTCAAGTTGAAGCACAGTTTGATTTTAAGAGTAAAAAATTGTCATGATTCTGTTTACCTAGAGGAAAAGCATAAATTTAATATGTGGAGCCCATTTCGTTCTTATGACAATTAAAAGCAGAAAATTCACAAGTATTTTCCTTATTTCAGAGTACTTAACAGTTCGTTGTTTTCTGTTCTATGTCTCCCTTTTTGTCTAATTTTACCTCTTTCAACCTTAAGAAAATCTCACTGAGATACTAATCTCTGTTATTTAATGTCTATTATTCTCTATTTTAACTTGAAGGAAACTGCTCAGACAATGAGGCATCGGCAGTTTTTCTCACAGTTTATCTACGCTGATCATCAGCCCAATGTTTATAGCACACGGAGCTTCATTTGCACAACCACCATTTGAGACTGCAAGAAACAGGCAGCTAAACTTGCTAGATAATGGAGTCTTTTTGATAATCCTTAATGTCATATACTAAAGCGGGAACCATATAATCCCTGTTTTGTGTAAAATAAGGAGCAAAGGGAGGAAAAGATGGAAGAAGAAGAGGAAGAGGGGGAAGAACAGATGCATGAAGATGAGGAGGAGGGTGAGCTATTTGTTTATAACACACTTAAAATATATAAAAATATCAACAGTGGCTACAAACCTGGATAGCACTAAGGATAATTATGGCCTTTTCTCCATTTTTCCAGATCCCTGGAGTTAACATGCACTCTTCCCACAGGCAAAGAAAAAGCCTGCTGTTTTATCACTGAACAAAGCTTTGATGATAAAGTAATTAAAGCAATGAATTTTTGCTATGTTCACTTCTAACCTTTGTTTTCTGGGAGAGAATGAGAGTACGTTGTAGATATGAAAATTTAAAATCGCTGCTAATTTTCTAATCAGTTATCAAAGAAAGAAGATGAAACTTGCAATGGTTTGTATAAGAGTTTGCCACATATACTAATAGCACATTTTCTAGATTGGGGGATTTAATGTGATAGAAAATTACAAAGTTTTTGAAACTGATATAAAATAGTATCGGTATACAGCCACCACCACGTACCTCAGCATCATTTCATAAAATATGGACCATTCTTCCCCAAATGATTGGAAAAGTTTTACAATAAGTTTTGATTTAAAAAAAAATCTGATGAATGTGTAAACTAACAACCTTCCCCCTCACTTTGAACACACTGATCCCATCGCTCTTGCCACTTTCTGCAGCAGTTCCGGAAGTCCTCCTCTGTGAGTGTCTTTAGTTGGTGTTGTCACGGCTGCTTATTGAATCAACTCAAAACATTTACCTTTCATGGTCATTTTGAGTTTGGAGAAGTGACTCAAGTTGCACAATGCCAGATCCAGGGAATAAGGTAGATGACAAGCCGGTAAGGTTTTTATGAACTCACTTTTCTATGGCTAGTACTTGGCAGTAACATTCTCTCTGTTTTTGACCACATCTGGTACAGAGACTCGGGAAAAAGAACTTCCAGAACTGCTCCAGAACGAGTCAAGAATGAAGAGATGAGTGGGTTCGAGGCAAAGGACACTATGTGGAAGGGTATCAGTGGTGATGTGTCTTTTACTGTAATTTTTTTAAATTAAGCATTCACTGTGTATTTTCATCACACCTTATATATTGTCACAGCATTAAAAACTATCCTCTGCAAAGAAAAAGTTTGACATAGCAAAAACCTGTTTTTCTGTCATGCTGCTGCAGCTGGTGCAAACTTTATCAAACACGGTCTGGCTGAAGCTTGAGACCTGCTGCACTGGGCCTTGGTTCTCCCGGTGCTTCAGTAGGAGGACATCCCAGTGGCTCGTCCCATCTGGCTCTGCAGAGCGGGCAACAGTTGGCAGGTGTTTGAGAGGCAAAGGTAAAATCAGCCCTCAGTGCTTTTTAGATTTATCACAGGTCCTACTGCTAAACATGTAAAGTGTAAGCCATTTAAATCACCATGTAATACACAGCTGTGGGGAGATGGCTTCCCAAGTCCAACACTGCCATGCAGAGACAGCTGGCACCCCCGTCCCTCTTCCCCACCTCTCCCACTGCCGTCCCTGTCTGGCTGTGTCCTACCACCTTCTTCAGATCCAGTTCCCTGACTTTGCGCCTCGCCTCACCAAAAGCTGGCTTCCACACGGCCTCCAAGTGACCCCATTACCATGCCAGCCACTGCTGGACCCAAACCTTCCAGCAGCTTCTCAGCTCAGAGTCTTCACCCTGTGCCACCCAAACCAAAGTCACACGTGAATGACGCGGACAGCATGCACCAGACGTGCGTTGACACGCGCGCTCTCTGTGAAAAGGATGCTTCTTATCGCCACCAACTCTTCTCTCCAGTTGCTTCTGAGTTTAAGGGGCGATTGACAAACACACCGAATGTTTAAATTGGTAAACATCAGTTGCGCAAAAAGGCACGTTACCGTTACTCCTCTCAATATACTCTCCTTTATTTCAAACACATTTATATCATCGTTGTTGTCACTTTATAAGTGTCTTTCTGGATGTCCTCTTCCCCCAGTGTCTTTATGAGATGTGATAAAAACATATGGTGCACACTGCTGCTGCATGCCTTCTGGCGGACAGGCAGGCTGAGGAAACAGTAGTGTGTCCCCAGCCACCTCATTCACCGGATCTGATGTCGTGTGACTTGTGGCTCTTCCCCAAAATCAAAATGACCATAAAAGGCAAACATTTTGAATTATTTTAGGGCATTGAAGGAGCCACAACTGTACAACTAACGACATTCGTGAGAAAGGACTTCCAGAACTGCTTCAGAAAGCAGCAAGAGGGAGGAGAAAAGTACGTTCAGAGTGAGGAGGAGAATTTTGAGGGGGATTAATGGCAATGTGTCTTCTACTGTAAATTTTTTTTTACTTGAATGCACACCCTATTTTTTAGTCACATTCCACATATTGGTTTGTTTTAAACAATATCTTTTGCCTTGCAGATTACAAAGAAAACTCATAACCATTGTATAAAATATGAGAAATTAGGAAAAGTACACTTAGAAAACAATTTTTTTATCTTTAATTTTACCTGCTAAACATTATATATATATATATATATATATATATATATATATATTCCCACATAAGTTCTGTTTTTCTGTGTCCTTAAATGTTTTCTATGTCCTTTAAAGACATAATGTTGCCTTCAAAGCATGAAATAAATGCATGCTATTAATTTAACTAGTCTGCAATCTATGCAATCAGTTCATGTCAGAACTTTGAGATAGCTGAATTCTAAAGATGGTTCTGAGTAGATAAAAACAGAACATAAATAAGAACTCAATTTCTACAGTGGATAGTGCAGGCATCAACATAGAAGCCCGAGGACAGTCTGATTTTGTCGGTGATCACTGGGGTTTGCTATGAAGACAGCAAAGGAAGGCGCTGGGGCTGTGAGAGACACTGACACAGCTTTTTTGTTATTGAGGAATTATGGCTGCAAATAAATCATAAGCAACATTAAGAGTAGTTCAAATGGCACAGAATTCCATCATGTTCAGTGTTTCTGATTTGCTGTCAAGCCAACTCAGGCCCAAAATAATTAGCCTTCAACTAGAAGATGAAAGTTACAAAAGACCCTGCAAACTTGGAGGTCTCATTTGTGCTTTTGTGGGATTTTTTTGGCAAATGAATCACTTGGCACTGGGAACATTTCCAACTTGGCAGAGCAAAAGCCAAATCAAAACCCATACCCGATTCTATCTTAGGGCTGCCTGGAAAAAAAATTAAGATATGTCCAATTTGAGTAGTTTTCTAGAAAATAAATGTGTGTGAGTCAACAAAGCATTTAGGAAAAGCAAACATACATCCCTCAGGAATAGAGCAAGACTGCTTTCCAGGGACAGTGAGCCTGCACTTTACATTAGAATTGGGCTGGATCCTGTTAGGAACATTACAGTTAAGTGGAGAAATCCCATTTTCATGGGGGAGGATTCTGGAATCTTATAGGCAAGAAAGAGATAGTAAAGCAACAAGGGCGTTGCTTTTCAGGGAGGTAAGATGTTTGTTGCTTGGTGATCATTCAGAGTGTCAGTCAAGTGCTATTTGGACTTAACAGGTGTACACATTGGAATCGAATATTCTGTGCACTTGGTCACACAGTGGAAAGTTCTGTTGCATGAAATCAAATAGAAGCGTTTCTTGCACAACGTCAATAAGATGAAAAGTGGCTAAGAGCTTCAGAGATCGGGTCTTTGGTGTGACACTCATTACTGTAACATCAAGATCAAGCCTGGTATATTGACCTCAATATGTACTCAAAGTATGTTTAATACTGAAACCTAGTCACTCACCCTTCTGTATAATTTCCCTGCCTATTGACAATCTTAAAGAAACACATTGCCTACACTCAGTTCTTGATATGATAATATTTATAAAATGGTATTTATTGAAGACTTTGTGAGGTTCAGGCCCCTGTGCCCCGCCCTTTCTATAAATGATGATGTCATCTGGACCCAACAATACCCCTATGATAGTGGACAGAGGACCATCATTGTCTGCATTTTACGGAGAAAGTAGGAAAATAAGGTACAGAGAGTTATGACACGTGTTGAAAATCTATGCAGCTAATAGATGAGAGCCAAGATTAGAACCCAGGAGTTTGATTAGCAAACACACACGTCCTTGAAAAGTAATTCAGTAATCAGGAGCTCCTCATGTTCTGTACAGTCACAGACAAGGGTCTCAATGATATTTCTAGTTTTTCAGCAGTATTTGTTATGTGGGAAAGTCCCAAATTTCCTATAGGATGAAGGATCCATGAAACATCTTTTATTAATACTCACATTTTACAAAAAGCAGCAATTTCCTCTGAAAACAATTACTGTCACCCACGAAGCACACCAACAATGGCATACAGACATTATTGATTGTTTTACTTGGTAGGGAAGTAACAGGCAGCAACTTTTTAAATAAATGACCATTTATGACGGTGAGACCATAGTTGTTTATTGCAGGATATCTTTCTGAAGTCATATACTCTCTCACACGCAACGATGCTTTGAGAAACACTCAGAAACTGATTTTGGAGGGTTCAGGACAAATACATCAAATATGAAATGCAGAGGTGGTGGCAGCGGGGGAAGAAAAAAAGACACAAGCAAAATACCGCTGATTTCACTCCATCAGTTCATGCACGCAGGTTATACAATGCTCAAAAGCAGATGAGTTTTTCTTATTAGAAAAGGAAATCTTTCGCTCAGCATCAGCAAAAAGGGTGATGAATAGTTTAAAAAGCAAACAAGCAAGCTGCCCTGGGACCATGCTTCTGTGGTCAGCCCTGAGAGAATCAAACCAGACAAAGGTCACAGCCAAAAGGAGTGCTGTTCATGAATGGAAACCCCCCTAAACTGCTAACACACTGGATACATGCAGTTCAAAATTCGAGAAAGATTCACTAACAAAATAGCTTTCTCTTGACTGAATGTTCCATGTCTATAAACTACCTGAAAAATAAAACTGTTTGTGTGACAACCCTCGTTCCACTTGGCAAAAACAGAAACTTCTTGGTTTCTACTGGAAAATTGCGAAATATTAGCTTTATTTACTTTCTTATTTATCAAAGACGCTTTACTATCTGAATCAGTCACACACTGTCAAGTGTTAGCTATACACTTGTGGGGGAACCGTCCCCATTTTATAGATGAAAAACAGAAGCCAGAAGGACATGCGCTTACCTTTGATATATATTCCTTCAGCTTTTTGAGGCAACATAAATTATGATTAAACACTGTGTAAAGATATTTATTGGCCAAATATTGACTGAGCACCTACTACGTACCAGGGCCCGTTTTTGGCCCATCAGTTCCTACTCTTTTGTTGTACTCAGATAATTCAGGAACATAGTTAACTATGAGTCACTAGGTCATAGCGATGATTTATGAATTTTGATGTGGCTTTTGGGGTTGTGAACCGTACATATAAGAAGCTGACCTGGACCTTGAACCAGGTTTTACTGCACCCCTTCCCCATAAGTCTGTTATAGTGTAGGGGGAAGTTTAAATATGCTCACGAGTCTTACTGTTTAAGTTGCACTGGATTCCTCCTATTCCAGTGGTGCTTAAATTGTTTCCATCTTGTTATTTCCCATGTATGTCCCTTAAAAACCCTACTGGTTTTATGTAGCTGCTTTCTAACTCCACACGGCCAAGTTTTTAAGCATTTAAAGTCATTTCTTCATGGTCTTCCCTGGCAGCTTCTTTTGAGGTTTTTCAGAGTGCTGGCGTAGTTGGTTTCCTAGTCACTACCTCTGAGGGGGTGCCAACACTCTAGTCAGTCCAAATGACCCTCAACAAGCTGTTACATTCCCCAGGGGGCCCATTCATAGAGAAAGGCCACAGTATGCAAACTCCTGGTTTCCAGTATGAGCTGTCACCTCCCACTTAGAATCCAGCTGTGGCAGGCTACCCTGGGCTCTGTGGCAGACATTGGACACCCAGCAGTCATAACTCCTCCAGGAGACATCCTTGATGGCCCATGGGATCAAGGCACAAAATCATCCTCCTGGTCCCCAGTCTGCAAAGCTATGAGTTGGATTTGATGCCATTGAGGAGTAGAAGAGATCACTTTGAAGCTTCCATTCAGTGATGCCCAAATGTCAGCCATGTGCCTGGTACAGGACAGGTGCTGAGAGGCCCAGGGAAGGTGCAGAAACAACTCTTCAGGGAAAAGCATGGAGGTGGTGGTGGTTGGGGTAGCTTTATAAATACCTCTACCTGTCACGGGCTCACAATGCCATTTTGGTTAAAACCAAAGCAGCCTTTCAAGACAGCCCGGAAAACCGAGGTCTAAGGAGGCTGGATTCCAGCCTCACTGGCACACACAGGTGTCTCATACCTGCCATCTGGGGCTAGGTGTCCTGTTAACGCCAATCTGCATGTCTGAAAGTGAAGCCATCTGTCTCCGTTTAAAGCCATCTGTCTTCTTTAGCGGTATATATATAGCCACTGTGAGCCAAGTTATTACCCACCAACAACCACATTGCCAAAGAAAAGATGTATGGATTTCGACTGCTAAAAGTGAAGCACTGTACCACTGGGTAAGTTTCTACAGTTTATATGTGCTTTGAAATAATTTTACACAAATACAAAATTCCAAATGTAGAATATTATATAATACATAATGAGTATATTTCATGTGAAGGCCTTAAAAAGTCAAATGGCAGAGTAACTACCAGAGTTATGTTTTTCTAAATCAGTACACAAAATGAAGAAATTATTATTGCAGGAATTGAACTCAGGACCTCTCGCTTTCCAGGCAGATGCAGTGTCACTGAGCTATGTCTTTGGGGAGATTATAACTTTTTAAAATATGCTTTAGCATGCAGTTGACAACACTGAGACAGAGGACACAGGAAATCTGCTGGTGGTCATGTAGCTGGTAAGTGGCAGATTGAAGAATGAACCTAGGCAACTTTGGTGTCAGAAGCTCTGCTAATAACTTCTGTGCTTCTTCTGAAAGAAATTCAACTAATGCACATGAAGTTGTTATCAAAATTACACAGAATGTTTAAACTAAAAAAAATCATAATAAAAGGCACAATGCTACTTCAAAATTAATTTATAGTTGAAAAACAAGAATGGTATATGTGGGGGACAATTTCTTACCTCTTTCTCCTGTCCTCTCCTCTCCTAACTCTGTGTCTCATTCATTTTCAATTTAATATCTATTTACTATATTAGGGATATATGCTCGATAGGTTTTAAAATAAATATATAGTACAGAACGTGACCAAAGTAAAAGTCTGATTTGCTTTTTAACGTCTTGTTTCAGATGATAGATAATTGTTAAAAATGATCGCAAAAGACACCTCATCGTATGTCTGTTCAATGGAGCACTCTTCAGGAATAAAAGGAATGAACTATTGACCTATGCAAAAATATGAATGAATCTCAAAATGATTGTATTGAATGAAAGAAGTCAGTTAAAAAGGATCGCAGACAGTGTGGTTCTGTTTAAACTCTAGAAAAGCCAAACCTATTTATAGTGAGCAAAATCAGACCCATAGCTTCTTGGGGCAGAGGGCAGGAACATGAGGGCAGGAAATTCTGAAGGAATTTCAGGTAAATTTTAGAGGAGATGAGTATGCTTATTGCCTTAGTGGAGTCATTGTTTCACGAGCATATCCTTACGCTAAATTGGACAAGCTGGACGCCTGAGGTATGTATCTATCATTTCTCAGTATAGTTGCTAAAATAGCATAAGTTGAAATCAGGGGAAGAAATATAAAAACATTTGAGGCAATTACCTACATGTGCATAACATTTTGGGCACAGGCTCTCGATTCAGAAGAAAAGATTGCAGCCTAATTCTTTAACCTCCTTTCTAGATGACCTGGGGCAGCAGTGTGACCTTCCCAAACTGAAATTCTCTCATTTTAAAAATTTGTAAAAATAAGTCCCTGTGAAGGATTTTGCATAGACTTATTAATCTTTGCAGTCCTGCAAGGATTAAATGAGGTAATAAAAGTAGTTAGCATCCAATGTGGTAGTGTAGCCATCATAGAGAAAGTGTTCACCATTGTTCCCAGATGCATGTATACATGTGAAGCTGCACAGGTAGACACTGGTGCATGTAAATTTTTACTTAAACATATAATGGAATGCAATCTATATATTGTATAGGATTGCGGTGAAATCAGAAGACGCAAGAATCAATCTACAATAAAGGTATTTTTATTGTTACTGAGATTTCTTTCCCAAACATTGTCTTAATTTGACAGCTATGTGAGGGACCATCATCACCCCCATTTTCTGCAGCTCATCAGACCACCCGCTGAGGGTAGTGGGTTTGGAAGTGGGGCACAGACCCTCTGACTTTAAGTCTAGGACTCTGCCCAAGCCACAGGAGGAAAAGTCAAGGCAATTCATGAAAGTACCAATTATTACATGACCCAGATTTAAACACACACACCATGTAGTTCTGTAGTAGAGCAAATATGAGGAGCTACCAGGAAAGAATCTTTCAGCCCTGCACTCCTTTGTGCTCCCTACGAAGGGCAAACTTGCTGCACGCGGTCATCCTAGAGGATGCAGATGTGGCCAAGTGTGACCACAGCTGCCCTAGTCCCAGCTCTCTAGGTGGCTATTCCTTTCCTGCCTCTATATCCTTGCACATGGTACTGTCCAACCATGACAGTTGCCCACTCTGTGACCCTCTTCTTCCCCGCTCAGAGCTAGCACTGGCACACATAACTGAAGCCATTCCTCCATTCCCCCATTCATTCTTTACTTTGTTTCACAAATTGGTATTAAACAGTTGCTGCCTGATGCTGATCTGTGTGTTGAGAAAACTCACGCTAACAAGCATCACTTCCTCTCTCTGCCCCTCTTCTGAATCTGACTACCACACTGCAGAGGTGCCTTTACTCCTCCTGACAGCTACGACAGGGTCATAGTTCAGAGCTGGAGCCCCAGGAGAGAAGCACTTAGTTAAAATATATTGACCTGAGAGAGAGGAAATTCCTGTATTTGATAGAAAAAAAATATTTGATTTAAATGGTGCTCAGAAAAACCTACACCAAGTGGTCAAACTTGAGTAAGGTTGAATTGGTTTTAACCATCTCAGGCTGTTTACCTCCCAAGGAGATGTCAGAGGCCACTCAGACACCACTAGGCAAATATATTTTTTGTTGTTATGTAGAAGATTAACTAGGATAAGGATAAAATGTAGAAAGAGCACCAAATTGGAGTTTCAGCAAAAGACCCAGGGAAATTATGCGTGTGTGTGGGGGGGTGTTCAGGGAAAAAAAAAGCCACAAATCTATGTCATGAAAATCTGGAAATTTATTTTTTAAGAGAACCTTTTCATGGAGGAAGTTCTCCCAAGAGCAGCAGAGAGTGCCGTGTAAATGTTACTGGTTTTTAATACAAAGAAAGTGATTTATATAAAGAAAATATGTTTCTTCATATCAATGTCGATGCTCCTTTCTGCTTAACCTCCACAACAGATGTTCCCTGGGAACTTATGGCTGATCAGACCTGATGCTTAAAATACATTCTTTCTGAAGAAAGCTGTGGTCTGAGCAAAGGTGTGATATACAGGAAGCTGCTGTTACAATTTGGTCTGGGCCACATTTGTTTTACAATTTAAGTATCTCTGTTTGTCAGACTCAGTTGTGATAGAGACATGAAAATAATTAGCAGTGAAAGGAATGAAAAGTTCAAGCCTCGTGTTGTGACACGTGGTACAACAGTGCTAACAGGACTTCTAAAATTGACCAAGACATAAAACACATAGCTTGAAGTCTTAGAATAACATGGTAATGAGACCAAATATCAGCATAATGTTTCTTTCCTTAAAAAGCAATTTTCCCTAAAACACCTTTTTAGGGAACAAATAAAACACCTTTTCCAACAAATAATACATGTCGCATACACACTATTTCTATGGTCCCATCCATAGCTAAAGTGCTACTTTCCTGCAGACGGTATAATAAACAGGTAATGCAATGTACTCAGTATAATACAGAATAGTGGTGGAACCAAAAGAAATTCAAAGTTCAAAAACAGAAGCATTTGAGCATAGTTTCTCTCTTACTGTTCTATTCTCACCTCCTCCATAAAGTTTAACAGGAAGTCACAACTCTCAGTGGCATAACTTTTTTTTTCCACTCCCTGCATATTTTTCAGATGATTATTTATTAGAAATAAGGAGTCAGTTGTGGTGAGGATGCCATTGAGACGCACCACATCACGTGTGATGTCGCTTCTAGCAAATCAAAGCATCAGGGTCTCCCACCGACATAATTCACCTGCCTGCAATGTCGTGTGTAGATCCTGGCTACAGAGACCAGGGTTCTCCCAACGGATGAGGGTGGAGTTCTCGTCCTAATTCAGTTGAGCAGTCACAGGGGGTTGGGGTGGGGCTCGGGGAAGGTACATTTCCATCATCTGCTTTGTTTATTCATTTGCCTGACTAAAAAATATGAGCTGATTTCTTTTTTCTGTCCGGTGTCTTGACTCTTTTTATACACAAGGAGATACATTACTGTTATGAAAAGAGAAAAAGTTATCTGTCTCCCATTACAGTGACGCTTTGGAGGGCCTGCTATATGCGAGGTATTGTACTGGAGATCCAGTGTTGACACAGAGAGAATTTCCCCTCCACGTCAGCTCACAGGGGAACAGTTTGTGGGGAGCCTGTGTGTCAAGGTGATTCCTAGCTGTTCACTCGGAAAAACTCACAAGGAAATCCAGGCAAGTGGGCAAGCACAAGACAACTGCTTTATTAGTGGCCCGATCAAAGCTGTAGCTCAGCAAAGAAGTTTTAACCATAATTTTAACCATAACCAAAGAAAGAAAACCATAATTTGAAGCAGGTGCTCTTGGAGGAGTTGGATTTGATCTGTGTTGTGCCCTTTTCTTTCCCCCCACGACTTCAGGAAGGTGACAGACAGTATTCTTTAAAGGCCGGTTTGACCTTGAGACTTCATCCCAAAGCAAGCAGAAGGAAGGTGTCCCTTTTATGTATTTGCTTCCCTCTGCCTATATGGATTTTAAGATGTACATGTAAAAAAATCTCTGTTAGCCTCCACAGGGCTCATGGAAGCAAAAGAGCCCTCACTCTCTCAGCTCCTGGCTGGTCTGCAGAGACAGTTCCCAGCTGTGCAGGTGACAGCCGGAAGCCTGCCCCCATCCATGCCTCTGGCCTTGCTGACTGTCTCACTAGGACCTTCCCCTGAGCAGTGCCCTCTCAGTGGGTGGCTGCTGGTCAGGTCTGCTGCTGCTACCAGGTTCCTAGTGACTCTACCCAGGTATTTAAGAAACGATGTGTCCCAGCCGAGCTAGGGTGGGGACTCTCAGGGACAGAGAGGACTATAGCAAACCCATGGTGCTGCTAGCCCCTGTGAGGCCTTCATGCACCTTACAACAGAGCCACTGAGTCAGCCTCGTGCTGGAGACACAGCTTGTAAGAGAGGTGGAGACTGGCTTTTCTCACTCACCCGTCCCTCCGCCTGGTTCAGCTGTACAGGACCTATTCCATCACACATGTGTTGATGCCTTCCAATGCACTGTTTGGGAAACATCTGCTTTGGTCTTGATGCTATCTTATCAGATACCCCCCGAATTATGGGCTATTTCTTTTCTGTTGTCTTGGTTTGTCATTATTCATCTGTGCACAGTTAAACAGAGTGCTTTTCCCACTGGAACCAAATTACAATAGTTTACAGCTCTCTATTTCCAATGAAGACTGTATATGACACTTAATATCTTGGGGTCTAGGCTGCTTATGACCTCAGGGCTCAGAAGCACTGACTTCCTATTAATAAGCAAAGAGCAAAGAAGTCCTTGGTCAGTTGTGTGCCTTTCCATGTACACCACGATCACATTTATCCACACAGATTGATTTGGAGAGGTAGGATTCAAACATGTACTGCAATTTTAAACATTTGGCAAGGCTCCTGGAAAATGTCAGAAAAGACTATTATATAGTGTGGCTTAGTCCTTGCAGGGTAAATGAGGAATCGAATGGGACATTTGTTTGCAATCATGGGAAAACTTAGAATGCTGTTGTCAGAAAATTGCATTTGTTATAATGAAGTCTTCTTTTGCCATCGACCATCCCGGTAAAGGCCCTCAATGAGCTAACAGTCCCCTTCCATTGCTTTCCTTGTCTGTGTGAAGTAAACATCAGATGCGTCCCCTGTCCATGCCACATGTTTAGACCAGAGATCCACTGTCAGCTTCTCTATAAGACTTTCCTACCTGTTACATTCCAACCTGGCCTCAGTTCTCCTTCATCTTGCTGCTGTAGAATTACTTTGCATTCAAATATTTAGATAAAGAAAAGTCCACTTACTTACAGTAAAACAAATAAACAAAAAAATAGCCTATGAAAAGTTGAGAAATGTTTTCCGGGGAAGGAAGAAGTAACCTGGAGTGACTGAGAAAATAATCCGTTAATGGAATCATTCCGGTTTACAATAAATTAGAAAGAATAACTTAACGGATTTTTAAAAAGATTTGAAAAACCACATTTTATCCAATTTAGACAAAGCTGGTCTATCTGGGGTGTGGGCCATGCCGGTGGCCTCGCTTGTTAAAGCAGGACCCCGCTGAAGTGTGCCGGGACATTCGGCTCCAGAGGAACTGGCTGCAGTGATTTGCATCACGGATTACCTCTGGTAGATCACACATGTCAGAGGGCAGGCGGGGGACACCTGTACTTGCTGCCTGCTGGGCCTCCAGCATGGCTAGAGACCCCTGTGGAAGATTTCTTAGCTACATACTCACTGGGGAAGTGAACGAATGGAAGTAAATTTTTTTGGACTTCTCAGAAATGACAGGAAACTTGAGGTATATCATAAATAAATCTTTGCAAGTCAATCGCTTCCACTAGAAAGGCAGCTCAAAAACTCCCTTCCTTATGCAAAGAGTCATGAAACGTCTGTGAAACCTACATGTATTTGTTTTGTATTACCTTGGGCAACCAGTTTCAACCTTGGCTATACCTTGTAATCCCCCATAAGCTTTTAAAAAACTCCCATCTGACACAGAATGTACAGGGGCGGGGTAAGCACAGCTAATTTTGAAACATGTCTCTGGGGTTCTAATAACTACTCAATGCTGATAGCTCTGATTAAAGGGCTTTCTCTCCCAACCTTGTCTAGATTCACCTCCGTGGCTCACGTCAGCAGAGAAACACTCATTTCTAACTCTTTAGGGTTGTGCCAATTTTAAACTTTCTAATGAGTTGCCACTGCTTTTAATTTAGTGCTATCACAAATGTAATTTATTGCAGGATGAATTCCTGGACTATCTGCAGGCTTTCTTCTTGCACTAAGATACTACTTCTGTGGCTTTCATTAGATTACAGCTTTATTACTGTAGTTGACTCCCATCTATCTAAAGTAATTGCTGGGTGTGATTTATAAGTGTCAGGAGGAGTTGTTTGGACACTGAGGGCTGTGAGAGAGCAGAGGAAGGAGAAATCGATGAGGATTGTACTGGCACCTGAGCAGCATGTGGGCTGGAACTTGACGCAGGTGGGAGGAAAGAAGAACTGAGTCCTGGGCAGAGGGCATCGCAAGAAATGAGCAAGAGTCGGTTCTAGGACTGCAGAGTGCCCACACCCCGAATGCACCATGGCGCATTCAACTCTGCTGCCCTGGCTGTCGGGACACCCCTCTGCGCTGTGGGTTCCCTGGATCCCGTCTCTCCTGCACATGTTTCCAAACCCACCTTCCCCTGCTCCATGAGACTCGGAAGCTGGGGCGCAAATCTGCATTTTTAACAAGGCCCCCAAGTGATTTTGATAAACAAACACTAACTGAAGGGGATTAATCCGGTCACATCATTTAACAGGAAGAGAGGTGGGACAGAATGTCCCCCAAAGAGAGCAAAGTGCAACAACCAGTACTTTGGTGGAAATAAACCAGACCTACTGTTCATTTGTTTATCAAATTGGCGACGATGAAAACGTTTGCTCTATACCACGGGCTGCTGCTGCTGCTGCTGCTGAAAGGCCCTTACACACAGCGGGGGGAGCAAGAGTCGGTCCTGAGGAGGGGACGACGGTGATTCTTATCAAAGGCCCCAACATTTCTCACACCCTTTGGTGTAGCAATTCCACTTGCAGAAATTTATGCAAAGGCAGTGGTTTTAGCCTTGGCCATTTATCAGAATCGATTGTAAGGCTTTTACTAATTACAGATTTCTGGGCCTCGGACCCCAGAGATTCTGGGAATAAGGTCTCTGAGGTGGTTTGTTTGTTTTAAAGGGTGTAATTTGGGTTTGTCTTTTTAAAATTCAAATAATAGAAAACCCCACATTCAGTGCAAACTCTTTTACTTCCTCTCTCACTGCTTATGGGCAATCACATCAGACAAGGTGTCCGGTTTGTCTCAACTCACTAATATTTTATATAGGAGTCCTCCTTCCATTTCAGTGTATAGTCTGGTACTACCTAATGGACTTTTGGTCCCATAAGAGTCTCATGGAGCTGAAAAATTCCTGTGACGCAGGGACATCCCAGCCATCATGACATCATCACGTTTGAGGTGCTCTGGGTGTGAGCAAAGCTACTCTACTGTCTGTCTTATAAATGTATTATACACACAGTTACATACAGTACATAATACTTGATAAAGGTAATAAGTGACAGCATATTTATGGCTTATGTGTGTACTTTTTATCCTCATTTTAGAGCATACTCTTATTTTTTAAGAAAGGTAACTGTGAGGCAGCACGGGTGCTACCTTGGTGTCCCATGTTCCCCGAGTTTCCTGTTACATCAACAGGCTACTTAAGTGACAACCTTTACCATCCAGATTTGCACAAGAACACTCACTGAGGTTCCCACTGCACTGAACCTGCACACAACTCGTCTCTCAGAACCTGTGTCCCTGCTTTTAAGTGGCACATGGATGGATTCAGATCTGTTGACCTTTATTTTTGCTTTATTTGGCATTTAATGATGAATTTGTGTTTTCATTTCACTATTCGTGAGTCATAACCAGCTTTGCACTGGTTTACTTGTGATCCTTACTGAGTAAACCAAAGGATGCAATGTGCAATAGATTCAGCCATGAGAAAAGCTTATTTAAAGTTGTCATAAATTAGTAAATAAGGTCCAAAGCATACAACACATATTGTGAAATGGGAAGGAATTGTTCAAAAGGGAAAAGGAACTAAGATGGGGAAAATGGGAAAGGAAGGAAAAGAAAAAATATATATAAACTCGGTGAACTACTAGTTTCTCTTAGTTCACTGAAAAGAAAGGTTTATGCTAACAGTGTTTGGAGAATTTTTATGCCCATATCTTGTCCTGAAAGGTAACAATACACAATGTATTAACTATTGTGGTTCTCTTATTATATTGCTGTGAAATTTTGTTTTACTTTTTTTCCACAAAATAAAAAAAGGAAAAAATTCCCATACTTTAATCCTAGAGGCAGAAACCATTTTTTTCATATCTTGATAGTATTATAATCATTCACTGTGGACATTTAAGGACAGACATTCAGCATCATTTTTACATTTTCATTGTGTTTAATGAGACAATGGACATTCTTATATGGCTATCCATTCCCCAGGTAAGAATTTTGTTGGATATGAATCCAGAAATGGAATTTTTCTATTATGCTAAACTTGGATGTTGTGAATTATGTACCAAAATGATTTTACTCTGTAGGGTGGGCACACCTCTCTGTCTACCTCATGGGAAGGTGCAGTAGGAGGTGGCATCCTGGCTCCAGATCACTCTTCCTAGCACCTCTCAAATGGTGTTGTAGCCACATAACTGTTTCCCACTAGTGGGATGCAAAGCCAATGTGTCATTTCCAGGCCAAGGAATCTAAGATGTGGCTGTGCTTTATGCTCTTTCCCTTTCCTTCCCACCTGCAGAACCATCTTGCAGTTCCTTAGGAACAAGTGAGCCATTGTGAGGAATTCAGATGACTGAATCATGAGAAGGAAACTCACCTCCATCTGCTAGAATAGCAGCCATTACACTGTTACATGCACGATAAGTAACGTCTTGTCTGTTGAATAGAGAAGCCACTGTTTTCCTCATCAACACATCAGCTCAGGCTTCTCAACAACGGTTACTGAACCCTGCAACATGGTAAGTGACATGGATGCACCCTAACAAAATAATCAGAAACATGAATGGAATTCCGACACCTCATTTGGCAACATAGATAAAGGACTGGAAGAGATAGTGAATGGGCAATGAAGGGTAAATAAAAATAATGCTGAAAAGAGGTCATGTCCCAGGAAGATGTGGCTACATTAATGTATTAAGTTTAGGGGAGAAGGTGACAAAATAATATTCACTTAAAAATAATATCAGCAGGGCACCCAATGGTCTAGTGCTTATGATCACTAACATAGATTTTTTTGCATATTTGTGTTTTGTAAGTTTTACTGGATATATATCACATTTATAATAAAAAGTCATTTAAAAATCAGTAGAGCCAGGGGTTTAGCTCAGTGGCTTAAGCACCTGCCTGGCAAGTGCAAGGTTGTGAGTTCAATCCCCGGTACAAAAAAAAAAAAAAAATCAGTAGATATATTTGGCTGCATTAGCAAAAAAACATAACCTATAGAAACTCACGATAAACCCCCTGCATGACTTGGGATTCATGTGGTTTAAAGAGCAGTAATTTATGAGAGTTGCCTACTTTTGAGAAAACTTGAAACCAAAGCCATGCACATGCTTGTCAAAAAGTCTTATAGTATTTTTTAACAATAAGTACTTGTTTATTAATTCATTTTACAAGACTGAGGTTTAGACTTATATGTATTTAGCTTTTAAGACCAGCCAAATAGAGTCATAAATTTGGAAAATCAACAGTCTAAAAATAGAGTTTCTATCTTTATAGTGCAGAGAGAACTATTTTTTTTAAAGATGAGGTGTTTTCTCATTCACTAATAAGTTACCCTGCTCCTTTGCAAACAATGGGAAAATGGGTTTTACTCATAGTAGCACAGATAAAAGGTGGCATTTCCTGGTGATTGCATGGTTTGCAAGGGCCACGGAGACTGTTCGTGCAATATCATTCCCTAGAGAGTTTGACGACAGGAAATAGATCAGTGTGGTTCAGCTGCGGTTTGAAAAAGACAAAAGATGGGACACACTAGGGTCCTTCTTTGCCCTTTGATTTCTTGCCTGTAGATGAGAATACAGGAGGGCAGGATGAGTAGCAGTAGATACCAGTTATCGCATTTGGAAATCATAATGTAAGATGCATGTGAATTTTAACTTTCATTGTGCTATGGTAATTAGCTGTATTGGTGTAAGAAAAGACACAGAGAATGGCATATTCGATAATCACATACGTACGAGACATGATTCGTGACAAAAATGCCACCACAAGGCAGTGAAGAAGGGACAGTCATTGTAATAAATGGCTTTGGGTCAACTGGACAACTATCTGGAATGGTCAGTTTCAAAGGATCATAGTTGTACATGTGAAAAGTTAAAACAATAAAGGTCGCAGAAGAAAGTCTAGACGAAAGCCACTGATCTAGCACAAACAATAGCAGCCATTTAAAACACTGAAAAATTAGACCTCATTAAAATTAGAACTTTGATTCATCAAATCAGCATTTCAGAGGAGCATGAAAAGTAAGGGTGCAATATAAAAAGTGATATTATATGCATAAATATATAATTATAGGTGCATATATATATATATATATATGGGATCATTCAGAATAGATTAAAAACTACAAGTCAGTGAAACAAGATCATATGAAATAATTTTTAAAGGAGCAAAAATACTTCAGCAGGCATTTTAAAAAAGAGGACATCAAAATGGCTACTAAGTATAAAATTCTGAACATTATTAATCATTAGAAAAATGATTCAGTAGGACACCTCTATACACACTAAAATAACCGAAGCAAAAAAGACTGACAGCATGCAGGTGGAGGAGTAACAGAACTCACACTTCTGTGGCATTAGTACAAACAATGTGGAAAGTTGCATGGTTGCATCTCCTAAATGGAAAAATCAACGACACTCTACAAATAGACAAATGTAACTCTGGGAACACAATCAAAAGAAATGAGTGTTCATAGCTTCTATAAAACACAAACAAGAATTCTCATTATTCGCAACATACAAAACCTGCAAATAGGCTAAGCCTCCACCTGCAGAGGAATGACTATATTGTAGTAAGGTTATATAATTGCATACTAAGCTGTATTGTTTAAAAGGAAAATACAGATGCACACAATGACATGGATAAATCTCATAATGCAAAGTGAAAAAAAAGTCTAGCCCCATAAAATCATTCTGCAAAATTGCAGTCACGTGAAGTTCGAGACAACTGGAGCAAATCTACAGCCATGTAGTCAGAGTAGTTGTTCTCCTTGCGAGTGACTGGACTGAGAGAAGTGTGGGAGAGGCTTCTAGGTGTAGGAAAGATTCTATACCTTGGTCTGGAGTTAGTTATATGGTATATATGCTTTTTAAAGATCATAGAGCTGTACAATCAAGATCTATGTATCCTACTCTGTGCATGTGTACTATGCATTAACACAAACATTTTTCAAAGGGATGCACTTAGCCAGGCATGGTAGTGTATGCCTGTAATCCTAGCACTTGGGAGGCTGAGGCAGGAGAATCCTGCAAGTTCAAGGGCAGCCTGAGTTACATAGTGAGTTCAAGGCCAGCCTGAACTACATAGTAAGACCCTGTCCAAAAAAAAAAAAAAAAAGTGGTACATGTACTCTAAGACCATTGTACTAAAATATGATGCAATATTAGACCTCAAAGTACATCTCTTTCAGATTGACTATATAGCTTTCTAATGAAAGCAGTGGGCAGTGAAAGACAGTGTTAGAAGCCTTTTCATGCAGTTTCTAAGTGACTCTCCAATGATCATTTTGTCATTACCCTGTCTTGTTGAGACAGGAGGTAGGGGTCAATTAGGCACCGTGGACAGCGGCCCTGAAATAGAGTCTGCTGCGTCTTCACCCTTCAGGGAGCTAACAGAAACATCTGCCAGGTGTCCTGGAGCTGTCAGGGACTTCCCAGTGTGTGACCAGAGTGTGACCAGGGCGTGACGGAGCAGGCCATCGCTCAAAGGCTCATGGGTCTTGCATGGACCCTGCATGGACACCACATAGATTGCACCCTGAAAAGTATGTTAGTACCTACAGGGCAGAGCTCATACTGCTTACACAATCACCCAGGCTCCCACCTAAGCCCCTTAAAAATCCCTCAACAGAGAGAACCATGGGCACCATGGCGGGTCCTGAGGGTCCTGAGAGCACCATGGGCACCATGGCGGGGTCCTGAGGGTCCTGAGAGCACCATGGGCACCATGGCGGGGTCCTGAGGGTCCTGAGAGCACCATGGGCACCATGGCGGGATCCTGAGGGTCCTGAGAGCACCATGGGCACCATGGCGGGATCCTGAGGGTCCTGAGAGCACCATGG